>QEIL01000067.1:0-155167 GCA_003116535.1 Paecilomyces niveus
CTATCAAATAGCTATACATTTTATCTTTTAAGTAGTCGAATTTAATGGTGTTGATGGTTGAAAAGCTTCAGTATTTTGGTGGGCGCGGCGAAAATTCGTCACTCGGTCGTATTCGTCACTCGGCCGTGGATTACGTTATATCAGTTGAAATCTTTCTAAAGCTCCATCCGCTGTCAATCTACATCCGACAGACGTAGCTTTGACAACATTAGCCTACTAGATGGCGTCAGCTGGCAATGAATAATGTTGGGCTTCTTATGAGAAAGGAGAAGGCAGGTTCTTTTTTTTGGATCTCGAATTAATCCTTAAAGTGGCCATTTCACCTACGCCAGAACCGCAAGTTACGAATCTGCCATCACGTCAGTGTGTTCTACCAATAAGCAATGGCTATTGCATTACAAGACATCAAACTGCAATGTTCTAATTGAAATATTCACGAATCTCTCATATTGTCAGGAGACATATCATGACTACGATAACACCATAAGTGCGTTGGTGTATTCCTCTCGTTTACTCGAACATTATGCAAGTTGAGAAGTCCAGAATCTTCCTTATACGAGTCTGCGCAATAGAGACGCATAATGATCATTTCAGCGAAGACCACTTTGATATTGATGACAGCACAGCGAACTTATAGGACAGAAAAGGAACAAATTGAGCCGAATATTATCCTGGAAAGCCTTGGTCCAGGTAGAGCTCAGATAACACAAGCTACTCACCATGGCAAAATTTTGCCATCGTAACTTTGGAAAGTGCCGCTGTTTTCCCTGGTCGCTGTATTAATCCTTTCGACTATACCCTTGACACCCTCTGCAACAGAAATGGCGCCCAGATCCTGTGGATCCACCTCCCTACTGCCAAAGCTCTGTCCAACCATATCTGTCATAACAAGACCAGGATGAATGGCGAAGCTAATCAGCCAGTTCTCTTCGAAATGAATTTGGCGAATAAACCAATTTAGGGCTGCTTTGCTTCCACCGTAGGGACTAAAAATGGGCGGTATGGAGTGACCTTCCAGTAATTCCATCCCAGATATACTCCCAACCAGTGATGATAGGGCGATAAACTTAGGATCTCCACTCTTGCTGGCTTTGAGCAAGGGAGCAGCAGCCCGAAATAAATTTATAGGACCGACTGTGTTGATTGTGAGATGCTCTGTAATTGAGGCAACCGAATTTTCGATCACGGGTTCTCCAGAATGGGATATGCCAGCATTCGCGATGACAATATCCAGAGATTTGATATCGTAACTTTTCTGAAGAACATCCATCGCTTGGAAGGCATCGTTTTCGAGTGCGGAGTCAATCTTAATGAGAATCAACTTGGATCCAGGGCCTTTAGGAAGGTCAATGAGCCCTCTAGACGATTCCTTATGAGGATCTCGGACAGCGGCGATGATAGTTGTGGATGGCTGTTGCAACAAGACGGAAGTAAGGCCTTTGCCAATACCACGGTTGGCTCCGGTAATGAGGTAGGTCTGATTTGAGCTCATGGTAGGACTTCCTGAGGCTGGATGTGCGATAATTGAATTGGGATGTGGGGGCTTGATAGAAGTTGTAGTCTCTGGTAAATATTATCCTTATGATCTAGAATGCTAATATATGATTGAGGGATACTCGTTCTTTTAAATTCAACGCTGTTTAAGTTCTATAATGTCGGAGAGAATGTCATCCCGAGTCGTCAATTGTGATTATTCCTCCTCTTCGGAGCCTTCCAAATATGGTAAGCTATGCCCACAATTATCTGCGTTTGACCGGCCGAGAAATATGATTACTTGTGCCAAGCTTTGAAACAAATATATACTTTCAAGTGGGACGGTGTCTTCCTATCCTAATACGTAACTTTCCAGTGGCGCTTCTAGCCAAAGGCTTCGTATCGGTTCAACTACCATTCGCAGCCCTAAGTCCGTCTCTTGAAAACCCTCATTCTCCATACTCTTTATGAAGTACTTTGTAGAGTAGCAAATACTCACTGGTCTGATATGTATAGACAGATAGTGCGTAGAGTTAACGTCGAAATTAATACGAACAAGACTTGCTAGAACTGTATACAGAGCTTTCTATTCTTGAAGTGTTTTTCTTAAGAGATACTCCAATAAATACTGGCGATGGACATGTGAACATCCCTTATAGCGTGGTCTGATTAACTACAATCCACTGCTTTTAAGTATTACATTCTTCCTTGCATGCTAATCCAGCGACCCAATGTATTCTTTTACAAACGTGGTTGGGATTCAAAAACAATTCGACAGGGAAAATGATAAGAGAGCCCTGAAGATTGTGTAGCGGTCATCTATGCGGTCCAAGCTGCTCTCTCCAAGAAAACTTTTGCTGTGATTGACACAAGATAGTTATACCTCAGGATCTACACCGGCGTTCAGATCCTAAGAGAAGTAATTCTCATGGCCTTCTATGAATCTTAACCTGCGAGATCTCTTCCTAGAAACAGAAAGACAATATGTAAACATTAGACAAAGGCAGATATAACCTGTCAATTCAAGTGACGAGGACTGAACTTTGCTCAAAATTACCGCTAAAAAAGTGAAGGGTGAACGCTCTGATGGGAAACCTTGTAACAATTGTTGGGCAAGGACCATAATCATTGACGCCGTTTCGATCTTTTCAGCCAGGTTTACCCTCTTGAGCATTAATCACACAGGTAGAATGCTCTGCCGAGGATGCGGAAAGCCTTGCATCCGTTTCCGAATTCACTCTCCCGGAAACGTACCAAGTCCAGACCCACATTGCCGGGTGGTATATAGTCCGATCAATCGGGATAATTACTGCCCACTTTGAATGGTATCACAAGCAGCTATGTAATGTGCAGTTAATGGACGGTAGTCTTTGTCCAGGGGCATGTTTTAGTTTTGAACTAGGACCCCCTTATTTCCGAGTACCTCCAGACTAATGGATGTAAGAACGTTGCTGTTATGGTAGCCCTGTACAGTTTAAATCCTCGGAACCCTTGATGTAATATTTTCCACACTTTTTTTGCTGACCATGGATTAGTCCGGAAGAGATTTCGCCGTCGAAAGTGTCAAGCTGCTTCTTCTGACAATGTCTTCAAAGATTTTTCAACGATTTCAAAAAGCTGATATCGGAGCGGACCGGTCCCTCAGCTCTTGCTACGTGACTCTAGGGTCTAAAGTGTACGACGTCATTGAATTACTTTGCGATCATCCTGGAGGCAGTAGCCTGATTCTCGAGTACGCCGATGGAGTTTCCGATATCTCATAATGAACCAAAAATAGTCGGATGGTGACTAAAACCAAGAGGTTACAATTTTCATCTAGCTCCTTTCTAATTCTATGGTAGTCGCAAGAGAGTCTCATGACTCGTCAACTAACTATTCTAAAGAAACGAGCAAGATGTCAGTATAGTGGTTCATCCAACTGCAGTTCGAATCTGGTAACAGGAAGGACAAGGCTCCTCCTAGAATAAGAATCAATACTATGCATATAATCAATGTTTCTGGAAATAATAATTGTGTTTTGGGGAGTCAAATCACTGTTCCTGGTCTACTTTGCCCCAGATGTACTCGCTCCCCCGGTAATCTTGTTAATAGGATGGAGGGATCCACAAGACACTAATAATATTCTGCCAGATCACATGGTAGAAGCAAGAAATAGGATAGATCTCAACAACATTTAATATTCTAGGGGGTTCCTTGGAATGATAGGCGATTACCTCACCTCCATATTCATAGACCGCACCTACATACTAATAAGATTATTAGGGGGGAACTAGTAGTAGATAGAGCCCTGTGACCATACCGCTCCGGTGGCTATTTACATATTATGACTGGAGCAGGTGAGGAAGCCTATTATGTTCAGGAAAGATCTCATTAGGACCGCACAAGTTTCAAAAGGGATCATGATGAATGGAAAACGCAATACTAGCGTAATCTGGAATGAACACATGCTCAGCCATGAAGAAAGAGCAGATACTGGTTGCAACCATTGTCAATCTCTGCCAGGCCCTCCCGAGCCGCAAAGGACAGATTATATTACATAGGAACCCTCTGCTATTCCACTTAGTGAGTTACTTGTGTCTGTTAGCGAGTAGTCTCACATTGACAAGTGGTGGTACTGAAGAACAAGAAGAAGATAGATACATCGCCATTATTTTTACACTAGAGTGTTCTAAATTTGCGCACATACAGGTGGCTGGGATAGAATACCAAGTGAACGCATGACCAAGATAGCAAATACAAGAGGAAACAACAGCAAATTCGGCATTCCATTGCCGCTGTAGATGCAAATAATTATTAAAAATTACAATTACAATTAAATATTAAAGGGAAAACACGGGCAATAGCCCGGTCTGACGACGCGAAAGAAGGAAACAAAACAAGAAAGCAAACATGACTGGGCATCTTG
Organism: Paecilomyces niveus; assembly: GCA_003116535.1. Taxonomy (NCBI): domain Eukaryota; kingdom Fungi; phylum Ascomycota; class Eurotiomycetes; order Eurotiales; family Thermoascaceae; genus Paecilomyces; species Paecilomyces niveus. Next base: position 4,379 of record QEIL01000067.1, read on the forward strand.
AGGGCATAGGGGGTAAGAAAACAAAAGGCGCGAATGGGGACGAAAGAAAGGGGAAGTACAAGACTGGGAATCGAAAAGGGCAGAAAGAGATAAAAAAAAAAACAAAGAATAAAAACAAAACACCCAAACGCCAAACGCCTTATCCCGGTGTCGAGGGTTCCTTCTCCTTCTCCTCCTTCCCCCGGGCGCAGGCACCAAAGACCGGGAAAGACTTCATCGATCGACGTCAGTGGGAGCTCGAATCCCTCCCATACAGGAAAGGATGATACTCAAGCAGTGACTCCCTCGATCTCCATCTCCCCAGTCCCGGCCCCGTCCCACCCCTCTCCCCGGCGGAACAACCTCCTCTCCTCCTCTGCAACGTCCCCGAATCCTTCTCCCCGAGTCCGCGCCGCCACCTGGGTGACCGTGGGATGGGTGCATCTCGCCGCGCGCAGGAGCCAGTGGCTGGACTCCATGTAATCGCACAAGCGGACGAAGCCGCGACCCATCCCACGATCGCCCAGGAGCGGGCGATACTCGGCGCGGCAGACCGGGTCCGTGCAGTGACGCCTGCTGCGTCCGTCCCACTCCGTTTGGCAGGCATGGCGTTGCCCGCTGGTCTCGGGGCTCACAGTCACGGAGAGCTCGAGCTGCATTTGGTATCGCAGCGCCTTGTCGAGCTCTCCGGACCAGAGGCCCCGAGACCGGAGGTTGTCTCGGATGAGACGGAACATGTAGTCGACGAGGTTGAAAACCTCGAGGGAGGCTATTTAAGGACAGTGTTAGTTCAAGCGTGTTCAAATATAGTTTCGGGATGCAGGGAAGTATGTAAGGTTCGGCTTACCGAAGAGGCAGACCCCCAGGACCCGACGAAACCGGTCCTTTTCTCCCGGCTCGTCAAACTGGACAACTGCGAGCACCCGGCTGGTGCATCGCACGCCCACGTTGTTGACCGGCTGCCCAGCCGTCATGAACTCCGCCCAGTCGGCGAAGATGAAGTAGTCACCACCAGGATTGGTGGCATGGTAGACGGCTTGGCGATGCCGCTCTGGGGTGTCCCAGTTGTGACGGCTGGGCAGCAGAGGTGGTCCCTCTTTCTGATGACGGGGAATTGTGCCCTCCCGACAGGGATGACGGAAGGTCATCTGCCCGCAGAATGCCCAATGAGGCTTGATGTCCTCATATAGGTGATCTTGACTGCAGTAACGGACTTCTGAGAACGGTCCGCACCGCGGGCAGATGACCGACGCACCATCCCAAGAGCTGCACCGCTTGTCACAGTCGATCTTTGCGCACGGGAAACCGTGGCTATCGAGTTGCCAGAAGAAGCCTGCTGGTAGACGGACGATTGGGCCGCCTTGCCCGAAAACTGAGGAGCGCACTCTGGTTATGGAGGGTGAAGCAGGATGAACATGGCTGCCGACGAGTTGTGACGTTGCGCGAGGGATGTTGCCTTGGTCCTGGATTGGTCTTGTCGCAGGCGGTCTTTGTGGGGATTGCAAGTTAGATGTTTGGATGATAAGCGTATCTTGAGTACCAGTCGCCATAGATTCGGTATCAATAGGGTCCGGATGGCTATGAGTTGACGAGTGATGATCAGCCGAGAACGTCTTATCATCCTGCACTCTTTCTATCTTAGCTTCTTGGATCGGAGGCAGTCTGCTTCGAAGAGGAATAGACGAGAATTGTCCAGCTTGGTAACTATCTGTCGTAGAAGAAGGCTGGCTGGAGATATTAGAGCTCTGGCTAGAAGTTGAGGAGTGCTGATCAGAGACAGAAGAATGTTGGCTAGACACCACAGAATATTCGTTACCGGAACGAATAGGTTTGAACGAGCCACTATCTTCTTGAAGCTCCATGCTGCTTGTACTAATGTGATGTAGACTTTTCTTCCTAGCATGTTGGTCTGTGGTTTTTGGTCTGGAAGCGAAAGCAATATCCCTAGTTCGAGGTGTTCTTGTATGTAACGTGGAACTTGTAAACGACGATATTGTTGACCTCCTCTGAGAAGCTAGAAGTGTGGACCGTTGATTGTTCTGTAAAGCCGTAAGAGATTGCGTGATTACATCGTTCGTTGAAGAAGGCTGGCTGGAATATGACGCATGAGAAATAGTATGTCGAGAGCTTTTGCTAGAGACATTGACTGAAGAACCCTTAGCAGTTGCTGACTTTGAAGGCAATTTGTTCGCTCTGTCATGCTGTGTGCTCCTTGAAGGAGACAAGGATTTCTCATTAGAGCTAGCAGATACACCGGAGCCGTGCTCTGCATATTCTTTTGGTAGAATGACTGTTTTCTGGCCTGATTTGAAGTTAGGCACGTATTCCGAAGCAAGAGGGTCAAGAGAAGATTTGGTGTCTTTAGCAAGGACTCCAAAAGTGGATTTGGGGTTTCTCAAACTGTGTTGCAATGATGAAGAGTCAGAACTTGAAATGGGTACCTGAGTTGTGTTTGAACCTGAAGTTGGGCAAGAAGACGTCTGTGTAGGCGAACATGTCTCGGTTGTTGTCTGCGAGGGGCAAGATTGACGCTCAGCATTCTGTTCCGTGGCAGAATTTTTCTGCTGTCGATGAGAGCGCTTCTTCTTCTTCGCGTGCTTCTTTTTCGCCATGGTCTTCTTATCGTTCGAAATACCAGTATTTGTTTCGGGAGGTCCCTGGTTGTCCGATCGATCCTGGCTCTGCTGCGTTTGGGATGTAGGTTCTTCAGGAGGGGATAGTGACTGGGTCCGCTCGTGAATGAGATTTATGGAATTAATACGCTGTTTCTGGCTTTCTGTAGGATCAACTTCTCCCTTCTCCGCTGATGTCGTTCTTGAGTGAGAAAGCAGAACAGCAGAAGAGCTTTGGTCAGACTGTGAATTGGTGTTGCTGATGAGAAGTTCAGGTTCGATAGGCTTTTCAGAACGGTCCTTATTTAAGGGTTCTGTCTTGGATGAAATCCCAGTTTCCGAGGGCTGATTCTTAGACGGACTAGTCTGCTGAGCGAGAGTGGAAACATCCAAAGTTGTTACAGTAGACGCCGTGTCATGAGAAGCGATGGCAGGAGAGATTGCTTTAGTAGGAGGAAGTGTAGGAGAAGAAGCCTTGGGAAGAGAACTCTCAAGAACAGGATTCTCAGGGGGTGTATTTTCTCTGGATATCCCAGATACAGAAGTTCCCTCAGGAAGAGGAGTTTCGGATAAACGAGCCTCAGGATAAGACGGGGCACGAGGAGGATATTTAGGAAGAGAAATCTGAGGAATCGAAGAAAGGGAAGCGGGAGAGTCAGGAAGTGCCCTCTCAGGAGCAGGATCAATAGCAGGACTTTCTGTCTCAGGAGTAGGAGAAGTAGGACAAGTTACCATGCCAGATTCGCTAGCTGCGGCTGCCTCTTGATCCTCAGAAGGAGAGTTAAGTGTGTCAAAAGCTGGAAGAGTTTCAGACGCAGAGATATAAGCAGGCGAAGCAGGGCTGGAGGGGGATTCTGGTGTTTGTTGTTCTTCTTCAGTCTTCACGTCCGCATCAGAAGTCCGGGTCGTGTTCTTGCCACGGTTTCTGTGATTGGTCTTTCGTTTTCTGCCCTTGTTTCTTTTGATCCTCTTCTTCACTGGCTCTGCAGGTTCCTGTGAATCATCCTCAGCCGCAGGGAGTCTGGTGGACGCTGATGTCGCCGCCGCCGCTGCGGCTGCGGCTTTCGCTTTGGCTCTTTGTTTGGCTTCTAGTACAATTGGCCACCACCACTCATCTTCAGGGTTTGTTTCTGCAGTGTCACCAGATTCCAGTGCAGCAAATGATCCTGCAGAAAAGTTGATACCAGCGTTTCCAAATAGTTCCCTCCACCAGATCACCCGAAGTAAGATTCGAAGGGGGAGCACAATGGCATCTACAAACTTCCGCTGCGGTAGGTATGTAAGCAAAATAGGAAAGGATACGAGAATAATCGATGATCTTACTTTGTCATTATCGAGAGTGCCGAAGAAAATCGGATTCTCCCTGTCGACAACGGCGACGGCAGACTCATCTTCGTCTATCCGAAACCTGAAATTGGTCATGCTAGAGTCATCCCTGTCCTCTGTCCAGGAGACCTGGCAATCATACACCACGATTGTATCACTCCACTTGACTCGGCCATGCCTTGACTTTTTGAGTGAATCTACGTATTCCTGGGCACTCTTCCCTAGGAACAAACTCTTGATACCAAGCGTTGCCTTGTTTGAAAGGAGGCTCTGGGTCACATTCAAGAATCTAGGCTTGCTCCCTGGATAGTTGACTGGGAAATTGAAACGAAACTCTAATAATCGAGTCCCTGGGTTCAAACAGTCATCGAGTGGACCATCAAAAGGCACAATATCGTCTTCATGTAGGAGTACGACAGAGGGATCCCCATCTCTCCAGTCGTCCACAAGCAGACAGATTGCCTGCTCGTCAGATTGCTCTGAACTGCTACCAGTACCCATCTATATACGGATCAGTAAGCTTCCATTTATGCTTATATCTGTAGGCCAACTTGGTGTGGATGCCATAGAGTGTGCTTTGCACTATTGGGAGATATACCTTTGAACGCGTCTTAAAACGCTAGTCACGGGCTGGATACTTCCCAAACCACAAGAGATTTAAGCTGCACAAGAATACAACTATAGGATGAAAAGGGACACTGTAGGCTCGGCAAGCCGCAGGAGAGTCATGAAGCCGCAGAAAGGTGCAAAGCCGCAGTTGTGAAAAAGGGTAGGCATATGAAGAGTCTGTTGTGTCGTTGTGTTCCTCTGAGCAGACGCGGCTGTGCAGACAGTCTATCATAGCATGGGCGGGAGGACTCCCAAGCCAGGAGCTATGTGGACTGGACGTCTCCACGTTGAGCTGCTCGGATACAAGAGAGAGATATTAGGCCATTAGATCGATACAACATAGAACTTTCTGCAGTAATTATATCACATACTGCAGTATGATGCTGGAAGTAGCTAAGTCATACGTAAAGAGAATGCCTCTGTAAGAAGGATGACTGCAAGATAGGGCAGGCCCATTGACAATACTCCGTCGAGGCTAGTAAGGAATCCGGGCTATGCTATTAATTTCAGACAAGGAATCTCACGAGACCCAGATCAACATATAAATGCAAGGAAAAAGAGTTTTGTGAAACGCCCTATATGTGTCCAGATGGTCACAAGAATGAAACAATAGATATCAGAGTATCTGTGATTGCCTGTAATCTAGATCCCGCTTTAGAGCTGAGTTATTACACTGAGCCGCGAGATATACTAGCTTTCAGAAAATAATAAATCATAGAAGACATTTTGACGGCGTATTATACCTGAATGCTATCTTTTCCACAGCCAAGAATCGATAGATATCTAAAGAGTTAGATGCGTGAGGGAAGCTGCCAGTGGAGAGCCAAACAATAGGACTAGTGTGGATGAAGCTTCTGGAAGATTCATTAGTGCTATCGCTTTTATCCCTCCACCTGCTACTCTGAATGATGTACGCAGGGCTACCAACCTAGCGCCTATATCGCACTATTCCATACAATTGGAAGACTAATAAGAAGACAAGAAAAAAGTTATTTACTTCATCTAAAGCTTGAAACTGCTGACTAGGCACCAAGTGTGCTGACATTTTCGTCTCCCAGAATTCGAGAGCCCATTACTACGTCCTATTTGATAATATCTACGAGATGGGCGATTTTCTGGCAGACTGAAGGCCGCTTTCTTTTCTCTCTCTGTCTCTAAGACTTCTCGTGTAAGCGAAATTTAGAAACATTTGCGCGTGAGAGAAAGCATTGGCAAAGTGTACAAGGCTTTTGATCTCGTGGAGTCGCCTATGGCATGCCTGCCTTCGTTTCTTCAGCGTAGGTTTTCCCCGAGTTTGCACGCTCTCTTCTAATTTAGAGATGTAGCGTTTCTAACGCAGTGGTCACCGATATATCTCTTTGTAATTAAGAGAGTGTAACATCATAGCATGCTTTAGTCATCTGGGTCCATCTTCAATGATCGTCTAGCCATTCCTGAATGCCTTTAGGCATGCCTCTAACTGGCCTGCCCCCCAGTGTGTGTCAATAGATAATGGTCCCGGACCCTGATTTTGTCATTTGGCCCTTCATTTTCTCTTCGGCTAGATATGTAATACTTTTCTTCTGGTTCAAGTGTCGAGGCCTTTGTAGGTAACCATATCCAAATCCTGGCAAGAGAGGCGGATGTCTGGTTAGCTCATGGCATTGCCAACCTGTAGGCGAGGTAGCTATGAGAGCTTGTCTCTTGTTGGACACTGTCTAACCGTGCTGGCGGCTACGAGGTCGGTATTTCAGCACTAGGCGCACCAAGAGGGGTTTAATCCTCAGCGTGGTAACTATTTTGGCTTTAAGAGCCACTGACGTCGACCAAAGTACATAATAGAAGACTCTCCCTCGTTTTTAGTGCGTCTGGCATTAGAAGGAGGGAAATATTACCTCTCCACTAAGTAGAATGCCGCCGGTTATTGATTAGATCGCGATGCACTATATTTTGTTTTGTTTCAACTCCTTCGGATCCGCCGTCATCGATTGGCTGAAATGGAGGTTGTTTTAAGCGCCCGCCCGAGCGCTTTGCCCGGGGGGGGATCTGTGGCTAAGAAGAATCCAGATTGTTATTCATATTCTTCTTCCCCACGTGGAGCTATCTTTGCGTCAGAGGATAAAATACCTCCCTGTTATTGCCTTTCTGGAGTTGAGCGAACCCACGTGATGGTGTAGCATTTCCCAGTCAAGGGACGTTGCTCGTGTACTACATAACATGGCTTGATTTACAGCACAACAATGACCCATGAGCAGGATAGCGAGCAGCGCGACGGGAACAGCACAGGAACGCCATTGCTGATGCCCAAGCATACGCAAACCCTTGGATCAAGCTATCATAGTCGAGCCGTTGACCGAGACTCACTTGTATCCAGTCACACGCGTGCCGTTGGCCGTTATGCAATGCGCACAGCCATAGCGTCCCAGAAATCCGGGGCGCTACTTGAGAATTGCTGAAGAAAACTCAGTTTCAGATCTGGTTCATGTAGCTCAACAGTCTGTGGACTGGGCCGCTCAGTTTCGAGAACTTTGGCGTTGTCGGCGATCGCCTGAGCGGAGAACAAAGGAGTGGCTAGAGAGCGTCCTACAAGCGCCCAAGTGGTCACTCTATTTTTGACTAATGGCGCTTTGCAGGGACCAGTCAACGCTCAGCATCCGATCTGAGAGGTTGTAACTCAAAACTATACCGAGTTCTTGGCATTTCTATTTTTTGGGGTCGCCTTAGATCTTGTCCAGTGACTGGTATACACGATGGGCACCAGGCGCCTCGCCTTGTACCGCTCAGACGGCCATGGAAAAGATATGCTTCTTTATGAGCAATATTCCGTCGCCTTAGATTCGAGTTGACGGTGTTGCTCTCCTACTTTTTCATATACAATTGTTCGCTCATTCACTGACACATCGCTTTATTCTTACCCTTTATGTCAATCACGAATTTCCTTTGTCATTGAATCTTCTATTCACGGTCAATAGATTCGATAGAGAGCTCCTGTATTCATTGTCTGGCATACAGTGTGACGCAATTTGACTCTACTCCTTCTTGTCTGCGACAATCGACTTTTTTTTCGCAATCGTTTTCTTAATCTTGTCTATATCCTTCAATCCCTGCATACTACGGTGTTGAAAGTACTATCTATCATCACGATATATTCTAAATCTCCAATCGACGTATTTCTGCGCTGGTCGTCAGAGATACGGTCATTTCTTCGGCTTCCACCATGTTATTCTCACGATCTGGCAGATCGATATTTCCATTGCTCCCTCCATATGCCGCACACGATCCTCAAGGCTCTTCACAGCCGCTGCACCCTGACGGCATCACACCCTACCTAGGATTACGGTCACGTCTGTCCCAGATATGGATCAACAGATGGACGATTTTGCTCCTCCTGGTCCTGGTGCGGACTCTAATCGCTGCGTCGAGTTTGAGCTCTGACATGGCCTCAGCCAAACGGGAGGCATTGTCCGCATGCACGAGCGTCGAGTCTATTGGAAGTGCAATGGCCTCGATGCCTCATTACATGTCACAGGGAGTGAACGAGTTGACAGCTACTGGCGTTGAGAAAGCTGTCAATGGTCTCATGTCCATGCTGACGTTGACTGTGACCGGCGTGGAGGAGCTTGTTGTATTCTTCATCAACACAATGACATCAACCTATCTTTGTCTTATTACTTTAGCCGTTCGAGGCAGCGCGGAAGTCGCTCTCAGCTTGATCAAGGATGCCTCGGACTTCCTCAACAAGACCCTTCCAACTATTGGCAGCGACATTGGTTCTACGATCAGCACTTTCCAGAACAGTCTCAACGATTTCATCGAGGGCATAAACTCCATAACTAGTGCTCTTGGAGCGGAGGAACAGATCCCTACCTTGAACGTGAATAGCTCTATCGAAAAGCTCGACAATCTTCAACTCCCTTCATCAATCGACGATGATATCAATAAAATCAACAGTTCCATTCCCAATTTCACGCAAGTCAAGAATTTCACGGATAACGTTATCCGGCTGCCGTTTGAAGAGCTGAAGAAGCTAATCAATGAGTCCATGGTCCAATACAAATTTGACCGCTCTGTGTTCCCCGTCCCGGCAAAGGAACAACTCAGCTTCTGCAGCAACAATAATGGAATCGATAGCTTCTTTGACGACGTGGCGGACATCGTCAACTTGGCTAAGAAGATCTTCATCGCTGTTCTTGTCATTGTTGCCGTGCTGGCATGTCTTCCCATGGCATGGCGCGAAATTCGTCGCTGGCGTGCAATGAAGGATCGTTCGCAACTTGTTCGAAAGGATGCCCACGATCCGATGGACGTTGTCTACATTGTATCTCGACCTTATACCTCAACTGCAGGGATCAAAGCCGCCAGTAGGTTCAGTAACAGCCGGCGGCAGGTCCTCGTCCGTTGGGTGTTCGCCTACGCAACCTCGACCCCGGCTCTGTTCGTACTCAGTCTCGGCATCGCCGGTTTATTCTCTTGCTTATGCCAGTACATCCTCCTCCGCAGCGTTGAGAAGACCGTCCCCGAATTGACCGAGCAAGTTAGTGCCTTTGCTGACAAGGTAGTCAACTCCCTGAACAACGCCTCAGAGCAATGGGCAACAGGAGCCAACAAGGTCATCGAAGCCACGAACAATGACATCAACAAAGACGTCTTCGGCTGGGTCAATACGAGCACCACCGCTCTGAACGACACCCTCAACGCCTTCGTTGACGAGACGACCAAAGTCCTCAACGAAACCTTTGGCGGTACCCTCCTCTACGACCCCATCAAAGAAGTCTTCAACTGCCTCATCGGGCTGAAGATCCAGGGCATCCAAAAGGGCCTTGACTGGGTCTCCGACAATGCTCACGTCGACTTCCCTCTCTTGTCCAACAATACCTTCTCCTTAGGAGCTGCTGCCAGTATTGCCAGCAACAACTCTGACCCGGGAGACAGCTTCCTCTCTCAGCCCGGCGACAAGACACGGGACCAAATCAGTGAAGCTGTCGTCCGCGTCGTTGATAAGCTCACCAATACTATTCAGACAGAAGCCATTATCTCTGGAGTTGTTGTCCTTATCTGGGTACTCATCGCTCTCATGGGCATTATCCGCGCACTCACCCTCTGGTGGGGCCGTGAGAGAACGCGAGGCGAAGGCGCTGGCCTTGCATACAATCATACCCGGAATAACAATCCCAACCGCAACGGTCCCCCTGATGCAGAGGGCTTCACTGATATCCCACTCACTTCTGTCCCTGTAGTGTCTAAAGGTGTGTCCGTCTCGAGCCATGGTAGTGATGAAGATCACTATCCGGATGAGAAGCTTGGTTTTGCAGGCCAGCGGGACTACGATTCGGCCTTGAAGGTCGATAATAACGCTGCTGTTCGTGGAAGTAGTTATGTTGAGTATGGCTCTGAGAAGATTTGATTGTAGACTATTACAGTCCCTTTCCGTGCTCTTTCTTTGTTTCCCCTCCTGTGAATTGTTCTAGTGAACTGTTCAAAATAGCATTTGTTTACATGTAATAAGCGCATTTCATTAATGGCGGGATCAGGCGGTCTCTTGTAGCAAGTAATATGGATAATTATCTCAGCGAAGTAATAGTTAGGATTGGTGTCTATCATGATAAACTACAAGTATACATGCATCATTTTCTTGGTGTTACCCAGAACTCTTTACGCAGATCAACCAGCGGATCGGTAGGAGCCACCGGATCCATCTTCTCAACAAGATCGATAAGTCTCTCAAACACCGCAGATCTCTCACGACTCATAGTATCCCAGTTCAACCGTCTCGTGGCGGCATGGTCGAGTATATTAATGCAATCGGGATAAGCAGCATCTAGAACACATTAGCAGCATTATATGAACATTGGAAGAATTAACATACCAAGACCTATCACCTTCTGAGGGGACAGTCCGTAAAGAAGCTTAAACACTTCAATATCATTTCGCCCTTTTTCTATGGATATCAAAGCATCTGTCACTGAATCCTCCTCGCGTACAAACTGGTTTACCTTCTTGATTCGACGCTTGGCATCTTTATCGGATGTGTTGAGATGATCCCTTTGGAATGTTTCGATGGTCCTTTCTCTAATGGCCCTCAACTTGTCACAATCCATCCTGAGCCTAGAAAGCTTCTTACTGTGCTCTGTGAAATTTTCGTGTTCGACTTTGCGATTCATCGCGTTCTCCAAAGCGGATAGCCTTTTAAGAAGATAATATCGGCTGGCATCTTTTCCAAACAACTGATGATCGCCATCAGTCTCTAACGTTGCATTCATGATTGCGTGTTCGATCTTGGTTTTTGCTTCTTCCCTAAGATTGGCCTCGTTTATTGCTTCTATTGTCTCGTACTGTCGGCGCCAGGAGATTACCTGCATAGGTGACCTGTCATATCGCCATTTGCGGCAGATTCTTTGTACCATAGAATCTACTAAATCAGTAGGATCTAGCTTCTTTGTCTAATTAGGGAGTTAAATATGGGTTCAAATCCCCCCTAAATCTAGTCTTCAAGCAAGCAAAAGCTAGCACTTCAGATAGTCAATCTAGCTGCTATGCTTCTGTGCCCTAGGATTCGACACGTACGCTATGACATCGACCCAGAAGATGTTATGCTTAAGTGGATGCCTGAGCAGACAATTGCTTTTGGAATAGTTAATAGTACTTACGGTGTGGTTCTTTATTTTAGTGGCCCCCATTTCCTTTGCATATTTCCGTATGTTATTTTTATGAATCTAATCGATTAAGAATCAATATCAAAACGATTAGCAAATAATTTAAATTCACAAGAGCTTTTCCCTCCCTAATGACTGTTTATAAAATATCTTATCCGAGGGTCGGGTACCTCCGATAGGGCCTGCGGTGCTTGGCGCCGCGCTTCTTTCTTACCATTAATGATATAAGAAAAATTTTTAAAGATGTCTTGGAACCCGCCTCAGAGTGTTAGAGGGAAAGAGAAAAAGAAAGATGAGAAGAGGAGAGGAGGGGCCTAAGTAATCATGGGGCTCAGTCACATGGGGCTCAGTCACAGCAGGTGGAAACGATGAATATCGGCAATGAATACATTCTTCGAATAGTCACCTAATCTGGCACGGAAGCCTGGCCAAGTATTAACTCAAACCTACGTAATTGGTAGCCTTCACTGCTCATTTGCGGTTCCTGCTGTTTGGCCTACGCGTGAATATCCCTGGGTCGTTAAGGTGTGGTTCCTGGTGCTTTATCTCCGGTTCCTTGTTTCGATTGCGGTTGATGCCTTCGCGTATGCTTAGGAGTAAATTTTGGTTACTCTTCAATTTGGATTCAAGATATCATAGTGATAGTGATCTACTGGAAGCTTGATGAAATTAAAGCGAGTGAATAGTAATAATATCTTCAATTCGCTAGTTATATAGGTATTGTGAATCACTTTAGCGTCCTGTAATTATTCCCTGAAAAAATCGGTTCTTCCAGTAAGCTCCTAGACATGCCGTGTACCAACTAATCTAGATAGCCACAAAGAAGCTCTTCTCCCCCTCCTTGGGCAGGACCCTCGCTCGTTCAACGATCGGATCTGCGCAACTGATACGAATACGTTCAGGAGTCGCTGGGCTCTGTAGACTCAGGACATCCGTGACACCCCATTGCCGCCGGGCAGCCTTGAGTGCATCGCGAATGGCAAAGAAGACGGCACTACCCATGAAGAGCGGCGGCTCGCCAACACCACGCGAGCGCTGGATCGTACGGAGGTTTTCCCACTCGACATCCTTCAGCAGGCTGACATTGAACACCTGCGGGATATCACGGAAGCCAGGAATCTTGTAGTTGCCAGGTCCCTTGGTGAAGATCTGGCCGGAGGCGCGGTGCCAAAGAGACTCTTCGGTGGTGAAGAGGCCTTGACCTTGGATAAAGGCGCCCTCAATCTGGCCGTAATCAATAGCTGGGTTGATGCTGCGTCCTACATCCATCTTGATATCGGCACGGAGCGGAGTCCAGTCGCCAGTCAATGTGTCGATCTGCACCTCGGCGGCCGTAACACCTTGGGTGAAGTAGAAGAACATTTGCCCCTTATTCTCGCCCCAGGTGTATCCGATATCTGGGGTACGGTAGTACCCTTGGGCAGAAAGGTTGACTCTGTCGAAATAAGCTGCGTGAGCTAACTCTTTCATTGTTGCGTTAGGCATCTTCTCCCGGTACGGTCGAAGACGCTCGTTGATCTGCTCGCAGGCGTTAAAGATCGCGTAGCCATTCAGGTCAGAGCTAGCGGAGGCTGCTGTCGACGAAGTGTTTGCGACTGTATTGGTTGCTGTTTCTGAGATGAAGACATCCTCTAGGGGAATCCGCAGTGCCTCGGCGGCGATCATGGTCATCTTGGTGTGGAGTCCTTGGCCCATCTCTGTTCCACCGTGAGCCACTAGGACGCTTCCATCGTGGTAAATGTGAACCAGAGCACCTGCCTGGTTCAAAAATAACGCAGTGAAAGAGATACCGAACTTCGTGGGAATAATAGCCAGACCTCGTTTCGACCACTTATGCGTTCGGTTGTACTCTTCCACGGCTTTTCGGCGTTCCTTGTAGGAGCTTTCCTCCATGACCTGTTTGTACATCAGAGGGACATGCCAATCTTTCAGCTCCTGCCGGAAGTGTGTCTTGTCTCCGGGCTTGTACATATTGAGGGTACGGAACTCCTCAACGGGAATATTCAGGTGGTCTGCAATCTCTGACATGAAGGACTCTGCGAAGAACATGCCCTGGGGACCGCCAAACCCACGGAAAGCACTGTTGGAGACAGTATTCGTCTTACAAGCGCGCCCGCGCACGTAGATATTAGGGACATTATATACTCCATCCGCATGGGACAGTGCTCGCTCTACCACAGCACCAGACAGATCCTGTGTATGTCCACCATTGGCGAATATATCAGCATCCAGAGCGAGGAGCTTCCCTTCTCTGCTAACGCCGACTTTCCATCGGCACAGGAAAGGATGTCTCTGACCGGAGGTAACGATATCCTCGTCACGATTGAGCATACAGCGAACCGGTCGCTTTACCTTAGCAGCAGCAGCGGCACAAATGCCGGCCAGCTGTATCGATCTGGTCTCTTTCCCACCAAAACCGCCCCCTAAGCGTTTTACTCGGGAGACAACCTTGTTCGCAGCTACACCGGCCACCTGGGCAACATAGGTTTGACTATAAAAGTTCAATTAGGACTGATTGCTTTCAAGAAAATGGCTGTGGAGTACTTACGTTTCCGTGGGATTTTGTGTGCTGCTCCAGACCTCCATTTCGCCATCCTCGCCCTTAGGGATAGCGACACATGCTTGTGTCTCCAAGTAGAAATGCTCTTGGCCACCCATCCTTGAGACGCCAGAGAAGACATGGTCTGCATCTTTGAATGCAGATTTGGGATCGCCATTCTTGATATATCGATAATGCTCATAATAAGAGTCCGCTTCGATGGCCTCCTCGATGGTAAGGATCGCCGGCAATTCTTCATAGTCAACCTTAACAGCCCTTGAAGCCGCCTCTGCGATCTTTGCTGAGCTCGCTAGGATGATACCAATCGGTTGACCTGCAGTGGTAACCTTATCTACGGCGAAAAATACTTCGTCGCGATTGGGTGCACCCCACCAGTTTGCTTCTGGGTTAGGGAGAGAAGTGTGGTCAATGTAGTCGTAGACCCCAGGCATGTCCAACGCTGCTGAAGTATCAACATTGAGAATCTTTGCATGTGCCTTCGTAGAAAGCACCAAGCAGCCATATAGCTCGTTCTTTTGTGTTGGAATGTCATCTGTGTATTGAGCTTGTCCTGTGCACTGCTTCAACGCAGAGACATGGGCCGTCGGTTTTCCCAATATCTTTTGCTGATATGCCACGGAGGCATCATGATCCTTCTTACCAGTAGATATGGCTCTTTTAATCTCTTCAGTTGCTTCCGGAGCAAGGTCTGACTCTCTGACCTCGAGCTTCGAGAGTACATCGTGGTAAAATCGGTAGAAGAAGGACAAGGCAAGAGTCTTCCGGTAGGTGGCCATCCCACCGGGAACTCCAAATCCGAGATCAAAGTCCCGCTCTAAAGCGTTCATGACTCCTTCAAGAGTTGCCGGATTCGTGAATTTCTTTCCCACGAGATACTCCTCCGCTGTTTTCGCAGAGACCGTCATGGGAGCCATGCCACCATACACCAGATTGCAGCTCGTAATATCATTGGACTCCGACAATGAAATGCGGAGGGCAGCATTTACGATGGCGATGTCGTCATCCTTCCTCTTCGACTGCTTGTATGCTCGAAGGAACTCTCCCTTATTGCTGGCCACCGGGATGTGGAGACTGCCAATGATAGCATCTGGTGGAAGGGCAGTGGTTCTATACCCTTTGAAGAACTGCGTCATTGGAATCTCCGTTTCCTTCTCCAGAGACTTTGCAACAAGAGTCGTGTTTGTAGCCACAAACACTGGGTTGAGATCTGAGATAGGAGACGCAGTTGCCAGGTTTCCTGCTGGAGATGCGACGTTCCGAATCTGCCGCCCGGCAAAGTAACGGAGTTGCTTCCTGATCGCCTTGAAAGGCTGGCCCCTGACAGGTCCATAGCGCTTGATAGCTTCATCGCAGATACTCTCCAGATCTGTCAAGGAGACGTTGGCACCCAGCTCCAGATGATCATCCTTGAGCATGTATTGACGCAGTTCAGCGATATCTCCCACGTATACGGATGCATCATATCGCATTGCCTTGAACTTAATCTCGATCTGTGTCTCTGTGCTCCCTCCGATGAGCTTCGCGGATGGATATACGCTCTTGATCTCGAGAAGCTGCTGCAAGGTAGTCGGCCTGTACCACTTCTTTCTCTTATTTCCAAATGCCAGAGGCTTGAATTCATGTTTCTTCAGTGCGGGCGGGAATATCAATTCCGTGTCAGGGTTGTAGGGAATGAAATCGGGTCGCGCAAATGTAGGCCCATCGCCGTCCATGGCTTTATCCGTCGATTTGTCCTTGCAACATCCACCAGGTCCATTTTGCTTCTCCATACAACAGCCACTCCCACCATTGGCAAGTGCTTTCCCACAACCTTTGGTTACAGAGAAGCTCTGCGCCGCATCCAAGATGGGTCGATACCCCGTACACCGACATAGATTTCCATCGAAAGCTTCCTCTACCGCATGTTCAGATGGTTCGGGATTATTGCGGATGAGGGCATAGAGGCTCTGTGAAACAATCCCAAGTTAGTTCTCCACATTTCACTAGTCATCAACGGACTGTGTATTTACCATCACAATGCCCGGAGTACAGAAACCACATTGGCTTCCGTTTCCGACAGCTATCCTCTGTTGGACCGCATGCGGATTCTTGACGTCTCCAATACCCTCCACAGTGATGACATGTTTACCATCCACGCTGACCAACGGAGCCAGACAGGCGTTGACGGATGCATGGTAAAGCTTCTTTGTCGTTGGGTTTATATGTGACACAACCTATTATCTGTCAAAAATATCCCAACTGAAAAGCTCTCCTCAAACGTAAATCGACAAGAATGCATATGTGAAGGAGCCTCAAACGACAGACGGAATACATACCACCGTACACGCACCACAACCGCCCTCAGCGCATCCGAGCTTTGTTCCCGTCAACCCAATCCCTCTTAGATATTCGAGCAGCGTAATTTCGGGATCGACAAAATCCAACGTGACCTTTGTGCCGTTAAGATAAAACCGCAGGGTGTCGTCGTAGTTCTCTGTCAAGCTCGCCAGCGATACGGGTTTATCAACCGCAACCGCCGGCTGCGGTGTATCGACTACACCTGGAGCCATGATGAGGAGCTAACTGCCCTCGAGGCTGCTAATGGCAGACAACTTATTTCAAGAGCAGACACGCCCTGTTGTGATAATCATAAAGCTAATCGTGAACCTAACCGTTGGAAGCGGGGTGGAGTTGTGGGGGATCTAGGAATCTAGGGTAGGCCAGATAACTGCTCTTTTGTGACTCCAAACTACCAAGCACAAGGAGTTCTTGAGACAAAGAAGATCATTGAAGTAGAGGAAGAAAGAGAAGTCTGGAATAGTGCTCCCGATGAGAGTGACGGCGGGGAATCAATCGGCTAAGGAGTCGATAACCAACTATTTGGATGCTCTGGAGTATCGCGCCCCATCTGCCGACTACTTGGGCCTTATCGGGAGTCCGCCGGCTTCTCCACGCCGGGAGCTTCGCGCCGACTTCCTGCGCGGGGATCGCCACCGGCCGATGAGACAAGTCAACGGTCGTCCATTTCTCATCTGCAGTATAGCTGAGAGTCAACAGAATAGCAGAGAAGCTCATTCAAACTTCATCAATTAAATTGCAATTTTGAGAAGCGCAAGCAGCGGCGAAGCTGAAGGTAGCGCAGCCTTTCACAGACTTCGTGATCACCTCTGACCGCCTTGTTCGACTTCCTTAGGTAACAGAGCTTGGATCTTACGTCGAGAGATAGTAGATAGTAATCTATCTGGGACTATCTAGTCCATAAATATATCACGTTTGCTCCCAGTCATTAGGGGATATACATGGAGATCTCTCAAAGAACATGCATAGATAAACGCCGGTCCGCAGCTCCATAACACGGGGAAAGGCAAAGAGAAATATACGGAGACTCTAAAAGCCCAAGTGATGCTAAACCTGAGAAGGGAGAAGGGAGAAGGAAAATGGATGCACATCCAAAGCCTTTATGGCACCTCAAATCAGGGAAGAGATCAGCGGTCGATCTACTCCTCCACGCGCGCCCCGACAAAATTCTTCTCCTCCTCCTCCCACTTTTTACGCTCGACGACGCCTCGAGCCCTATCATCGCCGGAAAGTCAGACCTGCACGCCGAAGCCCAGGAAAACGAGGGTTCATAACTTACCGATAAGCCCTCACGAATCGCCATGCCTCCGTATCGGCAAGATTCCAGGCCTCAGCCACGTCTCGAATGCCGATCCGGTTTGTGTCCTTAGCCTTGAGCACTTCTCGAGCCTTTTCGAGCAAGACATATTCTCTATCATCACCTTCCTTGCCAGCAACGGCACCTTTTCCGTCTTTCGCTCCCTCCTCCTTCTCCTCTGCCTGCGTGTTCCGCGGGATAGTAAATCCAAACTGCCACTCCATCTCATCAAGAAGCTCGGCCGGGAGTCCCTCTCCCGCTTTCGCCGGAAGAGACTCAACGGTCATCCATACCGAACGAGGGATTGCAGCGTCCCCAGCAACGGTCTCCTTGAACGCCACGACTCGGGAAGGGCCTCCGCGTTCCGGGCCCAGCAGGTCGAGAGTAACTGCGCTCAGCCACGGGTCGCGGTCGGTCTCGCGTCGGACATAGCGAGCGGTGATGTCGTCAGAGCCCTTCAGCAGGCTGATCAAGGTATAGGGATGCGGGACAGACCCAATAGTGAAAATCTCCGAAGTGTTTTTGAAGATGGAAGGTTGAGTGATGGGCATGGCCTTGGCTGACGCGCACGGCACACATTTGGGGCGGTTGGGAGGACAGGAAGTTGGCACAGTCGACGCGGGACATTGCACAAGAGCCTTGGCCAGGAGTAGTGCCGGCTCGACTAAGGCTGTCGTATGCTCCGGCAGCGGCTTGAGAACGGCAATGCCGGAGACGAAGGTGTTCTGGAAGATATTGTGCAGATGGGAGTTGATCAACTCAGTCAATGCCGCGCGACCTGCCACGGAGGATTCCACGTGCTTCTCAGCAAGGGTCGGGTAATGGGACGTGATGGTCACTGAGTCGTAGAAGGCGAGTGCACTTGGCTGCTCCACCTTGAAGAAATCTTGAGGAATGATATCGGCAATGGATTTGGAGTGATCGTTCACGTTCTTAATCGCTTCCTTGATGGCCTCATCGATGCGCATCTTGTCCCCCGCGAAGAGCGCAGAGTCGAAGTTTTCAAACCGCGTAATATGGGTCGGAATGGCACCCCGACGGAGATACGACAGCAGCTCGTCATCGTATTTGGCCATGGGGAAGCACCGCCAGTCAGCCAGCAGACCTGTGCCCATATGACTCCAAGCCAGCCATTTAAAAAAATCGGCTTCCAGACTGGGGTCCAGCTTGAGTCTCTGCACGGCCTCGTAGAATTGGTTGTTCATTGCCTCTCCGCGGCTCAGGACAACCGGGCGAAAGCCCTGAGCAAACCAAGCTCTTCGCCACGCTAGCAGCAGTTTACTGTCCGCTGCTTGTTCCTCGTTGTCATTCTTTCCATTATTTTCGTAGTACGTGTAGACCGGAGGCCGTTCCTGTAGCGGTGGGAGGACGGACCGGTTCTCGTCCAAGGTGATGGATGACGAGAAGGGATTGAGCCAAGTCCAATCACTGAACCAACTGGATTCCCCACTGGTACTATTCTTCTGTTCCGGAGGGCGATGCGCTGCAGGGCGGAACGGGAACCGGAGATTGTTCCACGATGGCAGCTTCGGATGCGGAATATATCTGGCGGGCCCGTAGACTGGCTGCGACGATGAATCGGAGGTGGGGGTCGAGAAGATTAGGAGCAGAAAGGCAAAGAAAACGACGATAGCAACGAGTGATATAGTGCGGTGAGGAATCATCTTCACGTAGGGGAAGGAGGTCCCGGGGCCTGAGAACGAGCGGAAGGCCAGGGGCCGGGGAAATAAAGAGGAGGGAAGGTGACACCCGTCTGCTGTGGACTGCCCGCCTCGACCGCGAAGTAGAGGCTATTTCTGTCGATTAGGGTTCTTTCAGCCTGGTAGGATCATTATCGGGCAAGTTACTCACGGAATCCACGCAGGGAGAACGGCGTACAGTGAGCGGATTCGAGCTCGTTCAAGACTTCCGGATCCTTTCTATGGGTGTTGAAGCGCCACGAGAGGCGGTGCAGGAGGCAGAGTCCGGGATCTTGTCTTTTTCCGGTGCTGTCCGCAATGAGTATAGTAGATTCTAGGCGGTGAGCAGTGGGTATGTGACCGTATTGTAAGAATAAATACAGATGTGGGGAAAACTTTCAAGCGAGCCGAAGTCGGTCGCTTTTTTTGAGTCGCTCTCGTGCCCCTCAGGAAAGTTGACTCACTCCGCAATCAAACGCTGCGGGAGAGCTGGAAAGACTTCCAGTTCTTCAATTATCATCATCATGGGTGCTGAAGCTACCCGGGCGCAAGAGCGCCTCGAGAGATGGGCGCAGAGACTACAGAACCTCACCGTCTCTCCCCTCACCCGAGATTATCCCGAGACACAGAAGCCGGAAGAGGTCAAGCGAGCAATTGAGGCATTCGAATCATTGAAGCTGCCCCAGGACGCCCAGTCGGCACTGCAGAAACTGTCTCAGTCCTCGGAATCTGCATTCTCGATTTTCTTGACTGCATTTGTGGTTCTGGTTGCTCGTCTAACCGGAGATGAAGACATTGCTATCGGCACCAGCTCCGCGGACGATGGTCGTCCCTTCGTGCTGAGAGTGCCAATCAATCCCAGCGAATCGTTTGAGCAGCTTCGTGCGAAAGTGACCAAGGTATGTGTCTCCAGTTTCATCCTCTATCACTCGTTCTAATGCATACAAGGCCTTTGAGGAAGGAGCCGCAGATATCGTTCCATTGAGAAACCTCCGCACCTACATCCAGCAGAAGACCAAATCAGAACGGGAACCCATCTTGTTCCGTTTCGCCGCATACGATGCGCCGGCTGCGTCCAAGGAGTATCCCGCCAACACCTTTGACACGACTGATCTGGTCATTAATGTCGCTTCGGGAGAGTCTACGGCGGGGTCGGAACTAGGGGCATATTACAACCAGCGTTTCTTCTCCAGCGCAAGAATAGCAACCATTCTGAGACAGCTCACTCGATTGGTTCAAAATGCGGCCGCGAACCCAAATGAAGCAATTGGAAAGATTGACTTCATGACAGAAGAGCAGAAAGCGATTCTGCCGGACCCTACGTCGGACCTACACTGGGGGAAATTCCGTGGAGCTATCCACGATATCTTTGTCCGCAATGCGGAGGCACACCCGGACAGGCTCTGCGTCGTCGAGACGAAGGCTGAAAGTTCGCCTTACCGGGAGTTCACCTACAAACAGATCAATGAAGCGTCCAATATCCTCGCCCACCATCTGGTCCAGTCGGGCATTCAGCGCGGAGAGGTCGTTATGGCCTACGCGCACCGTGGTGTTGACCTGGTAGTTGCGGTCATGGGTATCTTAAAGGCTGGTGCCACCTTCTCCGTCATTGATCCCGCATACCCACCGGAGAGACAGTGCATCTACCTCGACGTTGCCCGCCCTCGTGCATTGGTCATTATCGAGAAGGCCACGAAGGATGCCGGCGAAATATCCGACACAGTCCGAGCTTTCATCACCGAGAATTTGGAGCTCCGGACCGAGATCCCTGCCCTGGCCCTCCAGGACGACGGCACCCTGCTAGGCGGCTCAGTCAATGGCGAGGATGTCTTCTCCAAACAAGTCGCTCTGAAGTCAAAGCCCGTGGGCGTCGTAGTCGGTCCAGACTCGACCCCTACGCTCTCTTTCACATCAGGATCAGAAGGACGGCCAAAGGGTGTCCGTGGCCGTCACTTCTCGTTGGCGTACTACTTCGACTGGATGGCTGAGACCTTCAAGCTCAGTGAGAGCGATAAGTTCACCATGCTCAGTGGTATTGCCCACGACCCTATTCAGAGAGATATCTTTACTCCGCTGTTCCTGGGGGCTCGGTTGTTGGTGCCGTCGCGGGAGGATATCCAGAACGAGAAACTAGCAGAATGGATGCGAGAATACGGTGCTACAGTCACTCATTTGACTCCTGCAATGGGTCAGATCCTTGTCGGTGGTGCTACGGCGGAGTTTCCTGCCCTGCATCATGCCTTCTTTGTAGGAGATATTCTGATCAAGAGAGATTGTCGGTCCCTGCAGACCCTCGCCCCCAATGTCAACATCGTGAACATGTACGGCACTACCGAGACACAGAGAGCGGTCAGCTACTTCGAAATTCCCAGCTACTCCAGCAATGAAGGATATCTCGACACCATGAAGGATGTCATCCCTGCCGGCCGTGGAATGAAGGACGTCCAGCTCTTGGTTGTGAACCGCTTCGACCCCACCAAGATTTGTGCTATCGGTGAAGTCGGCGAGATCTACGTTCGAGCGGGAGGTCTAGCGGAAGGGTACTTGGCCAACCCCGAGCTGAATGAGAAGAAGTTCCTCAAGACCTGGTTCGTTGATCCGCAAACATGGGTCGAGAAGGAGAAGTCCGAACCTGGATCAAAGGACGAGCTGTGGCGGCAGTTCTACTTCGGCCCCAGAGACCGTCTATACCGCAGCGGTGATCTAGGTAGATACACCCCGACAGGTGACGTCGAATGCTCCGGGCGTGCAGACGACCAAGTCAAGATTCGTGGATTCCGTATTGAGCTTGGTGAAATCGACACTCACCTTTCTCGGCATCCATTGGTGCGTGAAAATGTCACCTTGGTGCGACGAGACAAGTTCGAGGAGCCTACTCTCGTCAGCTACATTGTTCCAGATATGAGCAAGTGGACGGACTGGCTGAAGGAGAAAGGACTCAAGGACGATGATTCCGCTGAAGGCATGGTTGGCATGCTCAGGAGATTCCGGCCCCTGCGTGATGATGCCAGGGAACATCTCCGCAGCAAGCTCCCGGCTTATGCTGTGCCATCCGTGTTTATCCCACTCAAGCGGATGCCTTTGAACCCCAATGGCAAGATCGACAAGCCAGCGTTGCCCTTCCCAGATACCGCAGAGCTCAGCGCCGCTGCTCCCCGTCGCAAGTCGTCGGTTCTTCATACATACTCTGAGACAGAGCAGGCTTTGGCTCAGATCTGGGCCAAGCTGATCCCAAATGTCACTACCAGAATGATCGGCCTGGAAGACTCCTTCTTCGATCTTGGCGGCCACAGTATTCTTGCTCAGCAGATGTTCTTCGACATTCGACGCAAGTGGAGAGGAATCAGCATCAGCATGAATGCCATCTTCCGCAGCCCTACTCTCAAGGGATTCGCTGCTGAGATTGACCGTCTCCTGGATCAGGAATCATTTACCAGTGGTGACCAGACCAAGGAGGCTGATGCCGTTTCAGCAGGCACTGGGCAGCCAGATGATGAGTACTCCAAGGATGCCAGGAAGCTGGCAGAGTCCTTGCCGTCGTCTTTCCCTACACGTACGGAGCCAGCCGTCTCCGAGGGCACAACTGTTCTCCTCACTGGAGCCACTGGATTCCTGGGTGCATACATCCTTCGCGACTTGCTATCGCGCAAAAACCCTGCAGCCAATGTTGTTGCCCATGTTCGTGCTAAGAGTGAGGAGCAAGCGCTCGACCGAATTAGGGCTACGTCTAAGGCTTACGGCTTCTGGGAAGAGTCTTGGACGGAGAGAATCCGCTGTGTGACTGGTAACCTTGCAGAGCTCAGATTGGGTCTCTCAGAGCAGCAGTGGGATGACCTGTCTCGTCGGGTCGATGTCATCATCCACAACGGAGCACTAGTGCACTGGGTGTATCCGTATGTCAACCTGAGACCGACCAACGTGCTCGGAACTATTGAGGCTCTGAAGCTCTGTGCTATTGGCAAGCCCAAGCAGTTGGCCTTTGTCAGCTCCACGAGTGTCCTTGATAACGACCACTACGTTCAAGAATCGGAGCGGATTGTTACTGCTGGAGGAGCCGGTATCAGTGAAGCCGACGATCTTGAAGGCAGCAGCACTGGCCTGGGTACCGGTTACGGTCAAAGCAAGTGGGCGGGTGAATATCTTGTCAAGGAAGCTGGTCGTAGAGGCCTCCGGGGAGCCATTGTCAGACCTGGATATGTTCTAGGTGACTCTATCACTGGAAGTAAGTTTATCGTCATTTCCCCTCTTATCTAAAGTATCCTGCTGACCAAGTTTACTTTCAGCAACCAACACCGATGACTTCCTTATCCGAATGATCAAGGGTTGTATCCAGTTGTCGGCACGTCCGAACATTAACAATACTGTGAACATGGTTCCTGTCGACCATGTCGCCCGTGTTGTCATCGCATCTGCCTTTCATCCTCCTACGGCTCCTTTGGGAGTTGCTCAGGTTACGGGCCACCCTCGACTACGTTTCAACCAGTTCCTTGGAACTCTCCAGACATATGGTTACGACGTTCCTCAGGTCGATTATGTTCCCTGGTCCGGGTCGCTTGAGCAGTATGTCAATGACGGCCACCACAACGACAAGGATTCACAGCACGCACTGTACGTTAACCCCATAGCCGTTGAAGAGTAATTTGTACTAACTCTCCTTTGCAGCATGCCCCTCTACCACTTCGTTACCGCAGACCTCCCCTCCAACACCAAGGCTCCAGAGCTTGATGACACCAATGCCGCTGCAGCTCTCCGCGCTGATGCCGTCTGGTCTAGCATTGATGCCTCCGAGGGCCGCGGCGTAACCGAAGACCTGATGGGCCTTTACCTATCCTACCTCATCTCTATTGGTTTCCTCCCGAAGCCGACTTCCACCGACAAGGCCACTAGACCACTCCCTGCTGCGAAGATCAGCGAGGAGCAGAAGAAGGCGCTGTCGAATGTGGGTGGTCGTGGAGGAGCTGCATAATTCATTATATTCACATAAACATGGTCGGTTTGTGTTTATATATAGGACTTCTTCTTCCTCAGTCCTACATGCTAGACGGAGGGCTTATGAAGAGAAAACATCGTTCCATTCAAAATGCGGCAGACCAGATCTTTAAAAAAGGGCAAGCCAAAAATAAATATGGAGTGTATGTATTTACGATTTACCAAAATGTTGCATGTACTGTGGCGCAGTTAGCATTTCTTATTTTCTAAAAGAAGATTTCTGTTCATATATTAACCACATATATATCCACTGTACAGGATTCTCCTACAACAAATATCTTCCGTCTGATAGTGAGTAGAGTATGTATATTACTTCATATCGACAAAGTCAACAAGGAGCCAAGAGAGAAACAGATCAACCCTAAGCATCTACATCGTCCGTAAAAGCCTCCTCTGTATATTCGCGGAACCACACAGAACTCCCGAGTTAAACAAGAATACTGCTGGAAAAAGTTCCTGCATTCGAATCCTAAGGTACAGAAGCAAAGGAAAACACCAAATTGGTATTTGGGGAAAAATCCTCTGGATTGCTTGATATTTAAAATTACCAAGGTTTTGCAAGGGATATAGGCAGCCAGCCTCTATACCTATAACCATTCGTCCAAAAAGACTACATAGTAATAGCCGGCAGGCTATTACGGGCTGGCACCCCTTATATAGTTATTGTAACGGTCTCGAGATAGTTTATTCAACTAGCTAGGCCACTCTACGAGTACATTAAATCTTGAAGAAAGGAAGGGAAAGAGGTGGTGTAGCTCCTAGGGGTCTGTTTACCTAGGGAGCTCGGGGCGGAATAACGTGGGAGTTATAAACCCCCGGGGATCTAGTTAAATATCCTTTACAGGTTTATTGTTATATTTATATTTAAGGATAGAACCTTATTAGGTTTATTATTTCCTCTATATTTTAAATTAACATTTAGAATAATCTTAATCTTTGGAATAAATTAAATGCGGTAGATTTGGGTAAGACCTGCCTACTGTTACGGACCAACCATGGAGGGGCACGGTTGTGACACCCTGATAGGTAAGATGAAACTCTACGGCGCAGCACTACAGCAGAGTGGACATCAGGTCACGTGACAAGAAGGTATAGAAGGTATATGAGATATACTCTTTATACCCATTATACCCTTTATACCCAAAAGGTATGAAAGGTATAAGCAGAGAAGAATTATACCTAGGAAAGGTATAGGAAGGTCTGGATATATAAGAACGCTCATTTCCGCCCAACAATTGTATTTAGTTCTTCGTGATTATTCCAATTTCCTTAGTTAACCATACTATTGAATTTGTTACTTCTATCTACTACGGGTCAGTAAGAACACTACCACTGAGCATACGTACGAAGTGGGCCCTACTTCTGGCTTGATCGTTGTTTACCTTGGAGAGACCCATTACGATATCGTTGTATCGACCCTTCCGCCAGAAGCACTTGACGGGGAGCGTACTGGACGCTACGTGAAGACTTCCGAAGCACTGCGAAGTCACCAGACGAGATCCTAAAGGACTTGGATCGCTTGAACCTTCCCTAACCAAAGCAGATAGATCGATCAAGACCCAGGACCTGGGGCGTAACACCTACCCGTTGTTTCGGGTAGATGAGGTGCGCGGCACTCGCCTTCCGTACGGCGGCTAGGCGCTGACACGTTATGTGAAAGACCATAAACTGCGATTACGACATACCGTTTCCTTGAGCAGATCGTCATATCATAGATCGATATGAGCGGAGACTTGATCCAGAACTCCTCATTCTCCAAAATAGTGCCCCAAGCACGACCAACGGTGGCTACTCTCTCTTCCGCGAAGACCGATGAAAAAAAAATATGTATACGGCGTAGTCACAGATCCACTTGATCCTGACATGTACCGATTCCTGACAACGAACGGAGACCATTTTCCAATAGGAGTAATACCTTCAACAGACGTATCGAAGGGGCTATTGAACCATATTGGCCTCTATCGATGAGAAAGGACTCCCGAGGTTTCCGGTTCATAGGATCTGCTCCGTTTGTTGTAAACTCATCCGCAACCGGCGTGTTCTCTGAGTAGAATCGTCGTATAAGAAGAACCTCACACGTTTTTCAGTAGCCAGGATTCCATAAATTGGGATTCGCTCGAAAAGATGCGGGGTTGAGAGCGTAGATAGTTCTCCAGCTGTGTTTCTCCGTTGATCCAAATGATATATTGGTTCTGTAGGTCGTAAGGCTTCAAGGTATAGTGCATTATCAGAAAAAAATAACGCTGGCCATTTCTCCGGCAGAAGTTGTTTGATACTGTATCTAGCTCCAATTCAGTGTATCTGCGTCAATCCGGCTGTATTTTCGGTCACCTTGATTCTCAGCAATACTAATTGCCCGTGTGACACCACTAAGATCATCTCTGCGAGTTTTGAGCCCTTTTCCCTAGACCTGGAGGAGAGATGATTTGTAGTAGTTGATCCAGTGGGATTTGAATAGCGGGCCACGGAACCATTCTGTAAGTTCCTTCTCGTCGAGTCTTGCTGCGATTTCTGGTAAGGTCTTAGGGTCGTCGTCATGATCCCATTCCGTGAATGTCAAGATAGGTCGAAAGAGGCTAGTAAAGTTCAAAGTTCCAGAGCTAATATACTTCTTTCATATCTGTACTTTTATAGGTAAAGTAGCCCGCCCGGCTCAGAAGGACAAGCGATATATTGAGAAGAGTAACGGAGGATAGTATTCAAAGTTTGAAGGATAAATGTAGATGAAGTACTGGCTTATTAGGCTTATATATGGTAATCTATTCAAAGTCGGGAAGTAGTCTGAAATTAAAGGGAGTATCTGAACCATCTATGTTCTTGCTAAACCAGGAAGTATCGGAGACATGCGATATCATATAATGAGAGAGTGTCATTCCGGGAGACGGGAAAGAGGGTTTTTCTACACACTGGAAGTGGTAAAGGAGAGGTTCTTTCCCTGTCACAGTGACAGAATTGATGGATGTGAATGTCATTGATTGCAGTGCCTGGTCCAACTTGATGGGCCATTCCATACTTTGTTTTCATGGAGGAATACGCTCGAGTATTCGCAAGTTGAAACTTTCCTGCAACCTTTTTTGTCAAGCTATTTCTAAGCATACTGATCAAAACTATGTCCTGGTATCATATCGAATAGATAGACTGATATTGTTGAGTAAAGCGTCGACTGCCTACACGGGGACTCTGTATAGATGCAAACTATTCGGTTTATTACATATTTCGAGAAAATGCCAAGTTGTGCAATTCTGCTGATTATGCCCCGTGGTCTTAATATTATTCTATTTACGAAAGCTAGCCACACCACATTACTTACGATCCTATCTAATGCTGTTATGTGCGTACTTGAGGCTTGACATTATTTACGTAAGGCCCACTCCCTTCCCATCTGACGTTAAGAACAAGGAGCAAGACAATAAGTTCCACCCTTATCTGCATCCCTCACGCCCTCCCTTGCTTCTCTTCCAAGAACTTAGCCACCTTATCGACAGCCCACTCCAGCACCTGCGGCATAGGCAACGTCCCCTTCCCCGGAGCGACTGCCACGCCTGCGTCTGTTCTGACCTCCGCTCCGTATCCTACTCTCTTCATTTTCGTATCCGTCTCATTGGATCCCACTTCATTCTCCTTCCCGGGCTCCGGCAGGAGTAACCAGGAGTGATCGCGAACATAACGCGGCCAGACGATATCGTCGACATAGCCCGGAGGATCGGTCCAGAAGTTCGTTGGCGGCTGATGTTCTTCCCGAGTGTTAACATCTTTTGATTCAGTCTCATGGTTCTTTTTATCCATTTCTTCCTTGGACTGTGTGTTATTCTCTTTGTTCTTCCCACCATCTGCGTCTCGGATTTGATCTTGACTGGCTGGCGGTGGTGCCGGTCCACTCGTCACGTATCCAGACCGTTTCTCTCTTCGAGACTTGACGATCGGATACGGTGCTGGGAGGAACAGGTGCAGGTGGATATTATCATGAACCGGGCGAAGGATATGATTAGGAGCTTCGGACGTTGGCGGTGCGTAGAGTAGGAACCCTTCCAGGAACGCGATAGTCAATTTCCCTTTCCCTTCTGTTGAACCAGATCCCACTCCAACTAATCCCTTCAATTTCCGTGCCACTTCTTCATGGAACTTATTTAGAGTCGCGTCATCCACACCAGAGTGTGTCGCGTCATTCTGGTCCTCTTTGCTCCTCAGCTGCGGTGGGAGGGCACCGTGGTGTCGCACGTATGCGAGAGTCGAGGAGAGGAAAGGGACATTAATCGCCTCCACGGTATCCCAGTCTTGAACAAGGTTGCCTGAGGGCGTAGCCGTGTATGGAATTCTACGACGATTGTTCTCGTCAGTACCTTATCACCCGAAACCATCCGCTACAAGTATAGTAAAACCAGAGTGAGGACAAACAGGGATATCTAACCTGTCATCTGGAAGATAAAAATCATCCTCATGAATAAGAAACGTCTTCATTCCATGGACGGCGAAAACAGTCCTCAGCAGCCGGGCCAAGGTGGTCTTGCCGCTCGATGACGGGCCCGAGAGACCGATGATAATGGTCTCGGGCTGATGGTTGATGCTTCCCTCAGTTTGCTCCGCCATTATGAAGATCTGTCTCTCTTCCAGTTACGATGGTGTGATCTTCAGCTAGGCAATTTCGGAGATTATGTTCGCAGATACAAGATCCTAATCGAGACCGAGTCAATGGCGAGGCTCCGC
The DNA here is from genome assembly GCA_003116535.1 of Paecilomyces niveus. Classification (NCBI taxonomy): domain Eukaryota; kingdom Fungi; phylum Ascomycota; class Eurotiomycetes; order Eurotiales; family Thermoascaceae; genus Paecilomyces; species Paecilomyces niveus. Next base: position 33,103 of record QEIL01000067.1, read on the forward strand.
GTTAATTCTGAGGCGGGGTAGATAGCTTCATATCATTATGCGAGCTTGTGAAGCAAGAAGATAAAGATCTGCTTGGGGAACAGGAGTCAATATATCTCAAGGTACACCTGTTATCTCACACAGATTGTTGAGACAATATCCAACGTGCAATCCATCATAGTGGGAGGCCTTGGTGGGGATAAGTTGTTGGAGACGGAGAATGCGGGGCGGCAAAAAGAAACTACATCATTGTTTTGGGTCCGCCAGCTGCTGGCTGTGCTCTATATTATCATCATCTCGCTACAAAACGAAAGTATAATTATATGTCTCGAAGACCGTATATTACAGCCAGATCTCTGATAGGCTCAGCGAAAATGAATACTGTTCATCACGCGCTAGATGAACATCATAAAAACTTGAATACACCATAAGGGGAAAAAAATTCTTGAAAGCCCAGATCCTCGTGAGAAGAGTAAAGTCCATCGCCTTTTGATTCCAAATGCCCAATAAAACCCCGACCTTATACCTGTCCGAACCGGAAATTTCGTACTCCACTATATTTGTTTGGGTATAAAAGCATTCGAAATATTCACAATACCATAGACAGCCCTGTAGACGTAATAAATGAAAGAGGAAATAGAGAAAGCGGATGCAAGTCATTGCGGTCTCACGGGGTAGGAGTGACACTGCTGAAGGACACTCGAGGTGCAGCATGAATGGATGGATCCCCGTCTCCAAACAAACTCGGCACTGGATCAACTCGCTCAGGGGCATCAGACATGTAGTTAATACCAGCAAAAGAAGCCGATAATGACATCCGCGGTTTATATGTATAATTTGATGTCATCACAATTCCATTCTCAGTACCAAACTCAAGTGAGGGGGCGTCCCTTCTCTTGGGTGTTCCTCCGCTTGGTCCAGCCTCTGGACTCATGTCAGAATCAACCCAGAGAATGTTAGCAGACTCCGGAGGGCGTTTCCGTTTACTAGGTGTTATCGGGTCTGGCTGACCTGGCAGGATTGTATCTACAACGTAGTTATCAGGGAGTGGAAGTTTATGCCGGTCGAAGAAGCCCTGTGGGTTTTGCAGGTATGCCGCCCGAGCCGAGGTCTCACGCTCAGACATGGGAATGAACCACTCATGTTCAATGATGGAGCTCATAGTGTTATCATCAAGTAGGTCCTTCTCTGCTTGTTGAAGTTCGGCGTTGGACATCTCTTTGCGCCGCCTCAGTATCTTGTCTTCCAGAGTATCTTTCAGAACCAGAGTCTCGACGAAGACCGGTCGTGTTTGCCCGATCCTGTGGGCTCGCTTGATAGCTTGGCTTTCGACGTTGGGTGTCCAGATGGGATTCACAATAAATACGCGCGACGCACTGGCGATGTGAAGACCGTGAGATGCTTGACGCAAATCCATCACAAGCACCCGAACCTCTTCGGATTCATCAAAGAGCGATAGATATGCCGTCCTCTGGCTAGTCTTGAGCGTGCCAGCATAAATGCGGAACTCGATCCCAAGAACCTCCAGCCCTTCTGCTATCCAGAACGCAGAGTTGTTGTTGTCGTAAAAGATGATGATCTTCTCCGTCTTATGTAGCTCCAAGACCCGGTCAAGTAGATATGTCAGTTTGGCAGACGTCGTCCCGACTAGCTTCGCCCGGGCGAGTGGGGATTCCGGTGGAAGGACTTTGAAGAGTCCCTTCGAGAATGTTTTCTTGGGAGATTGCTTATTATCAGGTTTCGACTTGTGAATCAACTTGTCCGCGGAATTTTGGGTCTTCTGTTCTGACGTCTTTATCTTCCCTGTCCGGTCAGAGATCTCGCGTCGGGCCCGAATACCAGCGCCAGCAAGACCCTCTCCGGGATCAGGGACAGTCAGGCGGGAATTGATGAATTTCTGGGCCAACCGTGCCTGTGAGATCCCGAGAAGCAAAGGCTCCCTTTGAGAGTCGGCCAGAGCCCACATTCCCTTAGCGTGCTCAGGGAAGCCTTCCACAAAGATGCCCATTTCATCCAAGTTGCTAAAGGCATTCCAACTGTCGCAGCTGAGCGCCGTGCGAGCGATCCGAATTCCTTCGTTAAGTGTCTTAACGTCTTCTGCGCATATTTTCTCGCTGTTTTTCCCCATATACTTGAGGGCGTTGTCAAGAGTAGCCTCGATATCCTTCCTCTCAAAACCGGTCCACCAAAATCCCGCCTGGCGCAGGTTACTAATGAGCTGGCTGAGGTGCTTCCTGTTCCTCGGATGGAACATGTAATCCTGGTCCTTGCGTTCTGATGTAACAATGTTCACGGTTAATGAGAACAAGAATAAGTTTATTGACAACTTATCGTGAAATGTGGGTTCAAGATAAGTCACCTTGTTGTATAACCGAGGAAGTGGGAGTTCACCACTGATGACATCCAGGCGATGTCTGACAACCAGACTCTGAAGGACAGCTCTCAAAGAGGGCGCTTTCCTCCTCTTTCCATCTTCACCAACAGGCTTTATGTATTTAGTCCAGTTAGCAGGATCGTCTCCTCGCGAGTTCGACCACGGCTTGAGTTTGAGGAAATCCACAACAATTAGCCGTAGCTTGTCAATATCTTTCAACTCCTCCTGTGCCGCATTCCCTGTCTTCTTCCGCGACTTCAGCACGGCGGCAGTTGCATCGCCATCGTCAATTTGGTCTGTATCGCTCGTTAATGATTCCTGAGATGCGAGACTGATCTCAACACCATATAACCCCGTCGACGGAGTTCCAGACACGACCCATCGCCGTTCGATATGTAGTTGGTCCAGTATATGCACCATGTTAGTTTTGTGACCGTGACCAGCCACATTATGTCCTTCATCGACTATTATGCGCAACCAATGAAGCGCTTTTAGAGGCGACCTGTATTCCAGTTTTGCCGGTACGCGTCGATTATTGACCGCTTCACCAGCCTCCCTTTCAAAACGCGTCCTAGAGTATAGGATGATATCGAATTTCAAGAGCTCGTCGGCAGGAGGCGTTCTATCTGAGCCATTCCGAATAGTCAAGACTTTCAGCCCTTCAGTATGAGTCGCGATCTCATGTTCCCAGTGGTCAACCAGATTCGGAGGTACCACAACCAGTGTTCCAGAGCAGAGGATAAGACGCGTAGGAGGAGGTCTGGTGTAAGTAGCGGTCCCACGATTGCCATACTTCGAAGAAGGGGCCGGTATCATATACATTCCACGATTGGCCTCGCACGTTCTTACGCACCGCTCATAGAACACGCCATTTTCTCGCAGGAGGTCAAAGTGGCTTCTCCAAGGCAGCGAATGACGGCCAGCGGAAGCAGCAGCCATCTCCATTAGCGAGCCTGTCTCCGGGCGCACTGGATTCGTGATCTCCTGGTATTCGGTCGGTATTCGAGGGACATGTCCTCGGGTCGCTAGGATGACAGATAGGCAAATAAGCGTCTTACCGCAACCCATACTTTCCGCGAGAATACCTCCACAGGCCTCTGAGTAGAGTCTCTTCTCACGAACAATGGACCCTTCCTCTTTGTCATAGTAGTACTCCCCACCAGTAGGTCTCTTGTAAGCCTGCAATCTTGGGTCCAGTGTCTGCGCTGGCTGCGCCTCCCGTTGCACCATAGTGGCAGCTGACCGACGCTGATACGGATGTAAAGCAGTCTTCAGACCCGTAACGTAGGAGTAGCCATATAGCCGATCGTCAACTGCATTGGCAGTTGAGAGCAAATCTTCCATCGCGCTCCTAGAATACTGATCCCTCACACTCTCCACCTCGGGATTAGGGTCCTGCAAGGTGTTGAAAATGTACCATAACGACTCATCCTCGGCATTGTTGGGACTCTTCCTCTCATCTTCCGAGAATCTCCCCTCCCAAGCTTCGGGAGAGCTATCCACTTTAGATATAACTACCTTCAGCGCTCGCCTGAGACCTGTACTCGAGCGTGGGACGAACTTGCGTCCAGTATCATCCGGCAGGACATAGAGCCGAACATAATGCCGGCCTATCTCATTATCACATACATGTGTTGTAGTCCGTATCCAATTATGCTTCTCCAAGCTAGCCAGCTCGGCCTCTGGAAATCCACTGATGCTGACGGCTGAAGTATGCTCTCTTCTAAGTACTCCAACAGGTATGTAATTATCTAAATTCCCCAGAAGCTTCTCTTTCTCTGTCCTGTTGTCAACCATGCCAATGTTCTTCTGTGTCTGATGTTTTGAATCAAGTGTCGAGACTAAGAAAGGTCTCGTGGACGATTCAGAGGAAGATTGGTCATCTTGCGGAACAGTGGCTGGTATTATTTCGGGTACCATTTGAACAAGAACATCGGACCCCTTAGACTGAACAGAGGGCAAAAAGAGATCAGCATCCCCATTGAAGTATGATAGAAGTTTAGTAATGCTCTGTCACTCACATGAAAGGAATCTCCCAGGCCTGGGGCTGAAGGCACCGGCAACACTGGAGCGTCGCCTTCCGATTGCATTTTTATCTTGTCACCATGATACCTCCGGCTTCATCACCGTGAAGATGTGACCCGGCGTTGGGACGAATGAAAGTTAGAGTGCAGATATATATTTGACCTTCAACACTTGGGAATTTTCCGCGATAGGAAGTGATTCGTGACCTAAAAGGAGAGTCCCTACCATGCGGAGTGTCGATGTCCGAGAGATTTAACAATAGCCTGGTCTGCACATCATCTAGACATAACAGGACAACCGGCAAAGAGATGTGTTGATCGCAAAGGGAGCCAACTCGGGGGTTCTAGGAGAGAATCGCTTCTGCTTAGCCACGGCGGCAGAATATGTTATCTCCGAGGTTAGCAAATTGTGATTGGATGCATATTTCACCGCCCAGCCGAGTCCCACCGCAGGCAACCACGCGCGTTACCCGAATAGGTTATATTGGGGATCCTGTGCACTTTTCGGATGACTTTGAAGATTAATGGCATTCAATGATAAAACATAATTCATTCATCTGATGTATTGAATACAAAATACATTCCACTGTGTACCTACGAGCAGGTACAGAACAAACAGGATCAGTCTTCACAAAAACATCAGGGACCCAACCAATGCGAGTAATAATGATACGATGATGCCAGATTGGAAATAGACGACCGCCCGGCGCCACACCATATGCTTTGCCTAAATATGCAAATAAAAATATCCGATGCATGCAAAAAAAAAACATACGCAATAGCCTACCTGGTCAGAAAATCCTCCACCTCGAACCCAACCCGTCGTAAGGCCTTCTCGTCGATATCCTTAGGAGAATCCGTGGCTCTCCTAACAATCAGCATCCGGGCGTCGGCAAGACGGACCTCCACTGGGGTGCTGCCTCCATATCGCTCCAGTTTCTCTTTATCGCATTCTTGAATATACACAGTGATATCAGGTCCGACGCAGGCGCGCCAGAGAGAGGCCATCCACTGCCAATGATCCAAGGGCGCATACGAATCATTGATAGGAATCGCACAGGCGAATGCATCCGCCGTGGTCAGTTGATATCGAGGAACGATGGCAATGGGGATGGGATTCGGGAAAGACCTCGTGGCAGATCCGGCGGCCGAGGATGTTGCTGGAGAGTTGACTTCCAGCTTGGCTGTCTGAGAAATAAGAGAGATAGCGGACCCCGGTTCCTGGGGCGACTGATCCGCTCTTGGCTTGGATCGTGACGTGATGAAGTTGATCATCTCATCCGAGATGCGGTGCCAGGCGGAAATGGTATTCAGATAATCAACCGTCGCGTCACCCATCTCATCTGCCTGAGAAGAGGATCGACGGGGTCTGATGTCTGGTCCTTCGAACACACGGACGGCATATTTGCCTTCCTTCGTTAGGAGACTACCAAGATACCTCACCATATTTTTGACTAGCGCTGAATCTTGTCCATCCACAGCAATCACGGAACCCCGGGCTGGGGAGTCTGCAGCCTTGGGGCCGTCGTACGGAGGCGAGATCTTGGCGAGGACCTTGACTTTGTTGACAGAAGGAATTGTCATCACCGTCGCTTCCAACTCCTGTTGATCGAGTTGGGGAGATGTGGCCGTCTTCAATGGCGGGAGCTTAAGACTAGGATCATGATATTGAGAGGGCTTGGGGGGTGGAAGCATCTGAAAAGGTAATCGGTTGTGAGTCGGGTCTGAACGGGAGGAGTATGTCCTTTGCGGAGATGATGGATACGGCGTATCGGGGCTGGTAGGCCTATCACCATTTTTTGATACTCCAGCCGCATTGAAACGACGACGTTTAGGGTCAGGAGACCAGGATCCTTCGTCCTCCTCGTAAGGACGAGATGCCCTCTGGTCCAAGACGCTTGACGGTCGGGCAGCCTCTCTCCCATGCGGATGCAAGCTCGAAGTCGTGGCGCTAAGAGGGTCATCTCGGCGACCATCGATCGTGTGTCCGCTGGGAGTAAAGGGGGTGTCTGGAGTCGAGGGAGGATGCATGATCCGACCGCCGCATCGACTGCAACTGGTGGCCCCCGTGGGATTGTGGCTTATACCCGAGCTCTTTGAACCTCGGGAGCTGCCATCACGTCCATATCGACGAGGCTGATAGCGATAATCTGGATATTGTTGCTGATGTCGAGCTTTCTCTTCCTGTTTTCCGAGGTGAGCGGGCATGAAGATGACACCATGGAATATGCCATGCTATACCTCTGCAAGTGCCTTCCATTCCTTCTTCGCCTCGTCGGGTAGCGCCCGCCATTGCTCACCGATGATCTTGGAAATTTCAGGATTCGCAAGTCCCGGATTCTGCGCTACTACGGCTGCCTGATAATGCTGTCGATAGAGGATGAAAGCTGTATGTTTCATAAAAGAGTCAGTACCGCAACAAAAAAAGGAACATGGGAAGGTGTCCCTTGAAATCGAAGAGCATGTCTCCGGACTCTCGACCGAAAGCCCCAAGAGTCAATACAACTCACCATTTCGCGGCCGTGGAATCTTCGGATCAGGTTGGCAGAGGCAGAACTGCGTCGTCTCTTTCGAGGAGGAGACTGACTTGGAGGGACTAGAAGACGAAGAGCGGTTACGCTCTGGGAGTTCTACTGTCAATACGGGAGACACTCGCTGTGTCACCAATGGACTTCTCGACGCAATAGAGTTTATGGCCACCTTATCGTGATTGAGGGATGCGAGGTGTGTTTGTGATAGCGGCGCGGGGCCCGGAAGAGGCTCAGTGACATGTCCACTGGAGCGCAAGATCGAAGTATTCCTCTCATCCCTCCCTGGTACAGTCACCTTGGGGAAGGATTCATTCATAATCTTGTGCTCCAGCAGGCTAGTAGACGGCCTGGGCAAGGTGTTTCTAGCGGGGTCATAGTAGAGAGCCATCGGTTTGGGAAGCACTCGATCGTAAGACATTAGTCGAGTGGCAGGTTCCGGGGAGGAGAGGAGCATTTAAGGCAAGTGAACAAATGGGAAGAATAGAAAGAGAATAAAAGGAGACAGCTTCCAAAGGATTTATCATGATAGTGTTTCTATTTGCGAAAAAAAAAATCGTCACTCTCTAAGTACAGAGAAGCTGGGCTGAGTCGAAATTGTACCTGTACCGGGGGGGAGGCCTGGAGCCCTTTGTTATAAGACCCTGTGATTCTTACTGATTTAGGAATCATGGGTTTTTCTTTGTCTCGCGCCGTAACCAGCTCTCATTGCAAACAATCCGTGTAAGCCGTGGGGCTCTGAACGGGATATGGCCGTAGTTCCTTCATGGAGAGGCGAACAATTGATTTTGGGTTCCTTTGTCTGGCTCTTCTCCGAATGCGGCGCGCCGCAGAGGATTCCGCACACTCTTTGACGCGAGACATCCAATCAACGGCCCCGCTCAAGAATGAGACAGACAAACGACCATCAACCACTGCGATTCTTACAAGTCGACGTCAAGCCGCAAAAAGTCCATCTAGCGGAACCTAATCGGAGTGTGGGGAATATATCGATAATGTGCAGACTAACGGGTGAACTCAAAATCTCCACGATCTCATTCCGATCGATAGTCTAATGATCTCCCTCCCACCGTTGCGGCGTGCATCGAGCCTGGTGCCCTCCGCAACCTTGTCTAGAACTCGATCTTGACGAAGACGGGAGTCTTACCACTTGAGCACCGCCCACCGGCCGACCGGTATGGTCTCCGAACTGTGGCTCATGAAGACAAAGTTTCATATATCAGATCTCTCAAACAATAGCGTCCCCCGAAACCAGGGACCTGGAGAAAGAATCCGCCATCGAGACGGAGATGGATAGGTCAGCTTAAAGCTAAGCCTATCGCAGTGGCTGAAGCGTCTGAACTGCCGAGTTACCGAGAGATCCAAACACCGAAAGATGACGTTCGTATCGGGCTCCACGTTTAAGCTGTAGCATCGCTGGAACCACTTCCTGAGGGCAACGGTTCGGTCGGATTCAACCAGAGCGCCTTTATGCCGTGGAAGATTTCCTCTCCCATCATTCTGTGGGCGGAAGGACCAAGGTGCATGTCGTTCCTGTACAACGATTAGCTTTGGGCTTCTTTGTCTCGCCATCAGACAAAAGGCTCACCAAAATAGATACTTCTCTGGGTGTTCACAGTGGTTCCCGGTCCAGGATAGCGAGTTTGTATGGCTCTGCACGCACGGCCCAGACACATTTTCCCAGCCGGGGTCCTCGTTCTTGCCCAGGCCATGAGCATCTTCCATACCCGCTGCGAAGAGCTGCCAGTCACGAACTTGGTCCAGCATGAATGCATTCGTGTCGAACAGATAAATGGTACCACGATCCCACTCCTCCGCTGCGTTTCGCAAGTTGTTGTTCCAGTATTCGACCAATTTCACGGTGTTCTTCTGCTTCTCGGCCGTGGGTTCAAACGCCGGGAAAAAGGTCACATCAGGAGCCATGGTCAGAATAACTTTCATATCCTTTGTTCCCCATCTCTCTGACAGGTTGTTGAGTTGTTCGAAGATTGTACTGATGCTGTGTTCAACCGACGCCCTTGCGTCATCATACTCCTCTTCGATCAGGTTCCAGATATCCCACACCCCAAAGCATACCGAAATGATTGTATTGTTCTGGCGGATCTGTACAGCTTCTTCCGGCATATCCTGCATAGCTGTCTGTTCCGCTTTGAGCCATTGGTTCATCTGAGACCCCAGATCCGCCAACGGCGCTTCATCCCATCCCAACCCAGAGCCCAAGAATCCAAATTCATCATTATCCACAACAGAGCCCCCGTACTTTTGTCCAGGTGATTCGGCAGTCTGCGCCAAATTCTCCTGGTGACAGGCGAACTACGAGCACCTTGGAGTCAGTTGCAGTTCTCTGAACGGGTCTTTCGGCGGTAAACGCTTACCATTGAGCAAAGCCAATCTGTCCATACCCGTCCCGGAGCGCCTTTAACATTGCCATCGCTCCATGAATCACCAAACACGACCAGCCGCTTGTCGAAGTTACTGGCGACCTGAAAGTCGCGGTCGGAACCAACGGGCGGTATTAAGTGGTACCTACGGGATGTCAGTACCCAGGCCGAGAACAGGATACTGCACGCTGCCAGGGCGCTGAGGATATGGAATTTGCTTAGAAATCGCATCGCGACAAGAATGGAACCCGTTCAGGTAAAAGTACGGGCCGATCCAGCTCGCGGGGTCGATCGCATGTGGTAGATGAAGAACGTGCACGATAGAGCGGGCGGTAGGGTTCAATCTCGCGGTAGTACTAAACAAACGCTCGCAGAGACCTCCTTCGGACAGCTCTACGGGACTGTATTAATGTAAAATCCGATCTGTAGAAGAGTCGCGCGCTGAATGAACAGCCACTTCCGAGGCCGTGGCGTAAAAACCTGAAATGGTAAAAGAGTAGAGAGGGAGGCGGAAGAGACCGGCAACTATTTAGAAAACAGGCAGTAAATTGACGAAGTATCGCTCTCAACTCCTCGATGAGTAGAAAAGGAGCGAGAACAGACGCAATATAATAGGCGTCAACCGTTCGTAAGTCTCGAAAGACTGAATGGTTAGCTAGCCCTGTGGCCGCGCGGCGCTGGTTCGTTGTCGCGTGCCCCGGAGCCAATACGTCCTCAGACGGAACAGTCGGCTAGTGCTAAGAGGTTAGAAGGTCTAAAAAAAAAGCTTGTAGTGGGACTAAACGAACGTGAGAGCGAGCGACTAGTATAATAATATGCATGAGCCAGTCTATTTGGGGTGAACTTAAGATGTTGAGTCTGTCTCATTTGCTTATTATTTTCACAACTCTGTAGTGGCCGTCCGGGGTTCCCACTGTCTTCATAGCTGTTGAATTGAGGTTTGCTGTCTCTCCGAGCTTTCAAACCTTCCCGGTATCTAGTCGCTCTAAGGATTGTGGGGTATGAAAAACCTGGTGGCGCTTCCCGAGGGCCCTGGAGCATTGATTGGGCTCCTGTAAAGAATAATACAGTACGTAGGTGTACCCTAGAAGTTCACGTCGATTTGCACTCTGTCCAGGCCCCAGTAGCCCTTCTTTGCCTCCCAGAGACTCAACAATGCGTGCTAAGCAAACTCACGAGGTCATGCGTAACTAGTGCAATTTTGTTGATTGCCCACTGTCGAGCTGATCTGCCAGCTGATAATTCTTGTGGTCTCCTTATCTATAGTTTAGTCATCAGTTGAAAAAGAAAAGCAGATAAAAGATGATCAAGTGGCTTAGGTATAGACGATTCTTATTACGGGTATTTCAAACTGTATTGTTTCAGATCTTGGAGGTGAAACGGACGCACATTCCCCAGTCCATAGTCTGCATCACCTAGGTCTCGAGTAGACTTCGTAAGTCTCTATGTTCATTGTGTTGATACTCCAACGTATGAAAATATGCAGCAATGTTGATGAAAGGACATTTGACGAATAACGCAAGAAATTTGCTCTCTGTAGTGATGCGGTGGGTTCCAGCTCTATGACAGTTGGTCATCTCATCCTCGAAAAATGATGTTCATATAAAATAGTTGTTCTCGTTTAGATGATGCAAAGAACACAGATATATGCATTTAGAAGATGGAGCAGTGAGCTCTGCTCTCATGATGATGGAAGCAGGAAGGATTAGTTTCACTAGATAGTCCTTTGTGTCTTCAAGAATACTTACAAGCTGGGGAAGATCTGCTGACATAATCAAGCCCTATCTGCCAAGAACGGCAGCGATCCCAAGCGGTTAGCGTGGCTGAGTCAGCCGCCCACACATGGAAATCTCGCTACACCAACACCGAAAAATCCCACGAAGAACGAACCCCGAGACGACCTTAACAACCCTCGATCTGTCGACAAACCCGCGCCTCCGTCTTGACCGCGCAACTCCGTCAAGATGAAGCTCAACATCTCCTACCCGGCCAATGGGTCGCAGAAGATCATCGAGGTGGACGATGAGCGCAAGCTCCGTCCCTTCATGGAGAAGCGCATGGGCACCGAAGTCAGCTACATCCCTACTCTCCCAGATATTTGTGCCCGCCAGGGCATCCCATGTGACGAACAGCGAAGACTGATACGGTTTTTTTTTTTCGGTTTCTCTAGGTCCCCGGTGACTCTCTCGGTGATGAATTCAAGGGCTACCTTTTCAAGATCACTGGTGGAAACGACAAGCAAGGTACGACTGGACACGCGAACATTGGAACAGATACTTCATAGATAATTTTGGGCATGTGGGCTGACTCGAGCAATTTACAGGTTTCCCCATGAAGCAGGGTGGTAGGTTCAGACGATACGCAAATTAACGGTTCTGCAAACTGAGCGACTTGAACAGTTCTCCTTCCCACCCGTACCCGTCTGCTCCTTAGCGACGGCCACAGGTACATACACCCCAGGATCGAAACGAATGTATAAAACAGTGCAAACCGATACTGATTGGTCATTAGCTGCTACCGCCCCCGCCGGACTGGTGAGAGGAAGCGCAAGAGTATCCGTGGTGGTATGTTGAATCGATTTCGGGAAGGAAGTGAAATGCAACAGAGGCTGATGTTGAGATTTGTTGTACAGCCATCACTGGTCAGGACCTCTCTGTCCTCGCTCTGAGCATCATCAAGCAGGGTGAGAGCGAGCTCCCCGGTCTCACCGACGTTGTCGTTCCCAAGAGACTCGGTCCCAAGCGTGCCACCAAGATCCGCCGCTTCTTCGGTCTCGACAAGAAGGACGATGTCCGCAAGTTCGTCATCCGCCGCACTGTCACCCGTGAGGGCAAGAAGGACTACACCAAGGCCCCCAAGATCCAGCGTCTGGTTACTCCCCAGCGTCTCCAGCGCAAGCGTCACAGGATCGCCCTCAAACGCCGTCGCGCTGAGGCTGCTCGCGAGGCTGCGTAAGCGATCCCCCTGACCTCTGAGATAATCGCACGTGAACATACTAACCACCAATGACAATAGTAATGACTACGCCAAGCTGCTGGCCGCCCGTGTCCACGAGGAGAAGGCCAAGAAGACGGAGCTCCGCAAGCGGAGAGCCTCTTCCATGAAGAAATAAATGTTCTTCCGGGGGAGTAATGGTCGGGTTGTATTGACTCCTTAGCCACGGCTAGGAGCTTTAACGACAGGCGGGAAGGAGCTGGAACCCAGTGTAGACGGAATGAGAAAAAAGACGCATGGGCTTCTTTTAACGTCTGCTGGCGGAAAATCCGGAGTGCAAAAAAATTTCAAAGGGATGGGGAAATGCATTTCTTTTTTTTTTTCAAAGGCAACGGCACGGCAACGTTACCGCGGGCTGCTATGTTTTGCGAAATGAAAGAAAGCTCTTTGTACTCCAAATCAATTCATCCATTTTTCTTCGCACACTAAAACGGATCTTGAGTCTTATCCATGGACTATCATCTTTCTCGTATGACAACACTGACTCAGGTACAACTGCAGCTATTTCCCATCACGGAACGAAGCGTTCTCCACCTATTTTGACACATCGTAAAGCAGGCATCATATTATCCATACACATTTCACGAAATAATATCAAGCAAGGAGATCGGTTCGTCCCTACTCGCGCATTTTGGAGATAACCCGCTTCTTCGTCCGTCGTCCATCCCGAAGATGAAAGTCTGAAAGTCCGAGACGAACCAGGCTGTCTGGAATAGGGGTCCCTAATAGCCTCCGCTCGCAACCAGATCCGATAAGGGGAGCTATCATTTGAGCATCCGAAATTCGAAATCCTAGCGTGGAAAGGGCTACTAGGAGCATCATATGCATTTATCGGACAGGCCCATATCTAGTGTTAGCACATGTCTCTAATACAAGATCATAAATCACTACAATTTAACTGAGGTCCTAAGAAAGAATAAGTCTACTTTTCAACCGAATTAATTTAGATACATGAATGAGCAGCGAATGCTGGCCGTATGAGTGTTGGAACCTGAGAAGACTGGCTGACCTGCACTTCAACCAGAATTCCTTACAGTCTGCAAGTTTTCTCCCTGCGAGCACACCATCCACCCCTTTCTCGGGCCTTCAGCTCGGAATCACCTATCCCCAAACATAAATTACAAGTCCCCTTAATTCGGAAAATGCCAGCTAACAATTTGAATGATACAAATAAGTAGAAAGGATCGAGCGCCGCCAGATGCTTGAGCATGAAAAAAGCAGATATGGCCATAACCGTCGTGAAAGCCAGTATGAGGCATCCGTCAGTCTATGCAAATCCAAAGTATTCGCTGCCAGCTGTCATAGCAGTGTACAGCCGTGATCGAAGATCTTCGTAGCTCTCATACTCGGGCAAATCCAGTTCTGTTTGGGAGTGTTAGCCTCGGAAATTATCATTGAAAAAGAGACAATGGGAACACTTACGGTTGAAGCAGGTGTGAGAACTTGGAAGGCGGTCCTTATTACCATAGTCACGATGGATATTAAACTTGCTGAACCCATTCATGCCCTCAAGTTCCTTGAAACCGTTGAGCGGCACCTTACTCGTACCGGTAACAAACTGGAGCAGTTTGGCACGCTCTTCTTTGTCGAATGATCGCACAGCACGCCAGAACCACTGGATCTGTGGAGACGAAGCTGAATAATTATGGTACTCAGTGTTGTTCTTCCAGTCGTCCACGTCAATTTCAGGCAAGCCAGAGATCAAGAGCTCAAGTTCTTGTTCGTTGAAGATGGAAATCAGATCAGCTGGGATGATATCATGGAAGCCCTTGAGGAAGTTGTCCAGCTGCTCCTTGACAGAACCAACTAAGCGGTACTCGACCACACGCTGCACGTATTCCTCCTTGTTCTCCTGCGTAACGGGGATATTGCGACCATTTGGAATCAGATCGATAACTTGCGTCTCTCCGAAGTCATCAGTCTCGATGGCAAAAGTCTCGGTAATGATATCAGTGATATCATTCTCGAGCATCCAGACAAGAGACTTGTAGTAGTCGAGGTCGAGAGTTTCCATATCTTTGAGAGAGACAGACTTTCCGAGGATACGTTTATATACGGCTCTGCTGAAGTGACAGTCCAAGACACGTCCCTCGTACAACGCCTTGCCAATAATCCGTCCGATGAACTTGAAGAACATCAAATGCTCTGAATTGACGCCGCTGAGGCGGTTAGGATGGAAAGTCGTCCGGTCGGAGGCAACAGGAATGAATAACGCGTAGTTAGGATTGAACATTCCTCGAGCAAGTACTTGGAACCATTCCCTCGTCACACCTCCTGCATCGACACCTTCTTCGCCATGGAAGCGAACGCTCAGTTTGCCGTATTTCATTTCGTCCGCCGTCTTGAAGTAGAGGGACTTGAAGGAGTCAAGGAACACCTGATCCCTGCGAACGGAGAGTTGAAGAGGAGGATGGGGGTGCCGTGTTTCTGTGCCGCGAGAGTGGATGCGACGAGTGAAGTAATTGCGTTTGTTGTCGAATTCCAAGACTTTAGGATTCTTCACGAGCAGAGAGAATGTGCCGCTCATGAGACGAGGGTTCTGACGCACAAGCTCATTGAGGATTTTACGATGTTCTTCCGTGAATTTGAAGAACAGAGTCTCCATGCTTGAACCAGTCTCTGGCGGAGGGCTGGACACGGAATACTCCCGGCCGAATCTTGAGATGGGTGCATCCTTCAATGTTGTATTCTTGCATACGACCATGAGAGACTCGATGAGAGGAAGGAGAATAGTTGCCACATTCAACATGTTCTCCTTCTGGCGGATAACAGTCAAGCAGTCACTCAACTTAGCCCAGAGAGGACCGAATGCAGAGCTTTCATACAACGTCTTGAGAATGTCCTCTTTGGCCGCAGATTCAGGCTCAGCGCCCTTTGTCCTGTCCACTCTATTCGGGTCGAACAAGTAGTCCAGAGCAGTAAGAACGCGAAGCAGTTTGGCTTGGTCTGAACTGGGTGGTGAGAACTTAGAGAGTGCCAAGCCCTGCATTTCAGTGCCTGATTTAGCCTGGTGGATGTGCTGCAAGAGCTCGTCAAGATCAGACTGGATTGTTGTACTCAGAGCCTGAGCTTGGCTGATCAACTCCTTCCCAATCACATCTTTGGCACCGGGAATAGCGGATAGATTGTTGATTGTTGACAAAGTTTCTCTGAATGTCTTTCCATTGCACTCACGCGCTGCAAGAATGTGAACAACCTTTTTGAGATTGGTCTCTGGAACAACAGGGGGGTCAATTGTTCGTCTCTTTGACTTCTCATCTTCCGCAGGCTTTGATGTCTCAAGGGGGGCAGCTTCCGTCATAGTGGTATCTGCCGCGCCACCTTCGATGGAAGGGCGCTTCTCTTCTTCTTGTTCAGTAACACCTTCTAGCTCCTTAGTCTTTTCTTCTTGCTTCTCTTTTTCGCGACGGAGCAGGAGTGTGAGAGGCTGAGTGATACTGCTCAAGAGACCAGAAAGTTGCTCCATGCACGTTGGACTTTCCATTATCAGCTTTCGGTCCAACAGAGAGAGCAAGGTATTCAAGGCAAACTTGTTTGCGCGATTCTCCTTGCCCTTTCCTTTACGGAAGGCCTTGAGCTTCAGCGTGGAAGCAGATTCATGTTCAGTCAGGAAGAACCATGCAATATGTGCATTGTATTGAGTCAGGAAAGAAAGAGCTCCTAGGCATTGCTGCACCACCATGAGAGGTGTCACCTCATTGTTGGCACTGGCTGTAGTCTGAAAAGAGAGGGTTCTCTTGACTGGCTGAGGCGTCTTCTGTGCTGCGGGGGTCTTTGCACGGAGTGACAATTGGGCAAAACTGCGTTCCACAGCGTTGACATCTGTGCTTCCGTCTTGGAGGATGGAAAGCAAAAGGCTAACGACCTCAATTCTGTTCTGGCGGTTTTCGCAGACATTGTGGAGGATGTCATTAAGCTGGTGACGAGCATTTCCCTGAAGGGGCATGAACATGAGGCGAAGGAGCGTCGCAACCCCGGCTTTGTCAAGCATCTGAACGATCTGTCGTCGCTGGGGCTTCTTCGCTTCCTGATCCTGTACTACTTCCTCCCTTTGTCGATCAATCCTACCAGTGTCTCCAAACTGGTTCAGTCTTCTACCAGTAAGAGCACGAGCTTCTGACAGGAATTCGGGGCCCAATGAAGCCAGAACATCATCGGGTTGATCTGCAAGAACTGCTTGTCGCAACGACGGGTCTAGCGTAGCTATGAAGCTGGCGGCATCCATCTCTTCAGCGTGGACAGGAGCGCCCGATGCTGCAGCTTGTCTCCGTGCATTCTCACGTTCGCGGCGGCGACGATCTGCCGCTTCCTGCTGCAGTAATTCTTCCCGAATCTCGGGAGGTAGTGCCTCGAGGAATTCCTGGTTGATTTCAGAAGGTTCTTCCCCAGATGCAGCCGCTTGAGAGCGCTGTTCCGCGAGTTGCTGCATAATAACTTCCTCCCTAAGCTCTTCTGGTAGTGCCTCCAGGTATTCAGGATCAATCTCCATACCAGTTATATCCAGCTGACGACCCCGAATAGTGGTATGGACACGGCGGGGAGGCTCGGATGGTCCAGGTTCAGCCGATGGAGCTGCCTCCTCAGTACTAGGTTCTGTGCTTCGGACATCATCCATCGGCTCGACTTCACCAGCGGCCGCTCTGCGCTCTGCTTCCTCCTCAAGTTCTCGCTGCCGTCTGGCCGCTTCTTCTTCTTCTTTACGTTTCCTTTCCTTCTCTTCTTCTTCCCTAGCAATACGCTCTTGACGTTCGCGCTCGGCTCTCTCCTCCTCTCGGCGCTTACGCTCTTCCTCCAACTGTTTCTGTCGCCTCTTCTCTTCCTCGATAGCAGGAGGAACGAGAACACGCAGAATAGAGTTCACCACCCGCTGGGTCTTTTCCACGTAAGCATTGCTGAATAGCAGACGCGCTTCTTCTTGCCAGCGAGTTGTCGTCGTTGCCAGTGCAAAAGCGACTGCTTGCGATGGGTCATCACGGGAACGGGTAGAAACGACCTGGGGTCTGCCAAGGCCAAAGATATCTTGGATACGGTTTGGCAGAATAGTACGCCGATCGACATGAACGTGGATCCCGTCAGGACGGGTGATCACTCCGAAACCTGGACCACCTTGCCCGCCAATTGCCTGCATAATAGCATTCATGAAACTGACAGGGCTATCGACAGACAGCAGTCGCCCGGTTGAAGTCGGGTCCATACCGTGCACCCAGTCAGTGAATGCCTCATTGCCCGGTCCACGGTTCGGTCCAGGAGCCTCCGGGCCACGATCGCTACGGATGAGCAAGGGATTTGTCCCGTCATCATTTGAGCGTGCCGGGATTTGGGTGCGATGAGAGCGGTAGGGAGGGATCGGAATTATTCCGTGGCGGTTTGGACCTGCACCAGGCAGAGCGGTCCATGGGGGTGGAACGCTACGGAATCGATGATGGTGGTGGTGGTGACCGCGAGGAAGAGGTTCATCACCGTCCCATCCCCAAGGCTCTAGGTCTTCGTCTATTCATAATTAGTATGAAAAAAGCTATGGCATAGTTTTTGAGTAGCTCCTACCATCATATCCTTGGTATGATCCTTGATCTTCATCAAGCTCATCAAGTTCCTCCTCCAACTCATCTATCTCTTCATCATCTAAAAGCTGTTAGACTGGCCCACGCCTGACAATGGAGGACACTCACCCTCGTCTTCGTTCACATCGTCATCGATCAAATCATCCTGCATGTCTCCTGCAAGACTGTCTCCACGAAAGTCTTCAACGCCCCCAGCGGCTTCATTAAGGACGCGGAACAGGTCATCAAATCTGTGACTATCGCCGCGTTGGTCTGCCTGTCTGATATCTTGTAGTTCATTCTCGAACTGATTCAGCATCTCAGCTTCCTCGTCTTCTTCAGACATGTCTTCACTCTCCCATTCATCCTCGTCTCCTTCCTCGAGGCTGTCGTTGTCATGGTCACCTGTAATTTCTCCAGCCATGATCTCATCGTCTTCCATGTCGTCCTCATCTTCATCGTCATCTTCTTCTTCATCATCATCATCATCATCATCATCGTCCTCATCATCCTCATCTTCATCGATGAGAACTTCGATATCCATGCCGGTATCCCCTGGGAGACCTTCGATGGGACCAGCGCCTTCTAGTTCCTCGTCCTCATCGCTAACAACCTCGCCATCATCTTCTGGAAGGTCCTCTTCATAATCCATCTCTTCTCCGTACTCATCGTCGTACATTTCATCCTCGTCCTCCTCGGATTCTTCCTCGCTCGTCTCCTCATGGCTAGGTTCCAGCATGCCTAAGGTAGAGTGACGGAAGAGATCAGGAGTCTCCTCACGATCATCTTCCATGTCAGAGACAGATGTTGCCGACGAAATTTCGTCTTCCTCAGTTTCTCCAGGAGTCGAGATGCTTGAAGTCTCGCTCAAGATAACAGCGGTTTGTGTGAGTTTGTTCAAGGGACGGAGAATGTACTTGATCACTCGCTTTGATGCTGGGAAATTGAGGTCTATATCTGCTATTGAAGCCGTAAGAGCAGAGATAAAATGCTTCTCAAACATCGTCTTAGCGAGTTGCCTCGTAGAAGATGGGTAGGCTGTATCACCGCCAGCAAAGGAGTAGCCACTGAGCATCTTATCGAATAGATCGGCAAGACACATGAGTCTGGAATATTTGACGTCGAGAGGCTCGATAGACGCATTTGCGTCTCTGTATGACTTCAGAGCGTGTTCTAGGACAAATCTTCGGACGAACGCCAAGTCAGGCTCATCTTCCTCCTCCTGAGTATGGCGCCGCCTAGGATTCTGACCGCCGAACTCGCCGGTTCGGGTGCAAAGAGCGACGATTACTCGCATAGTCCAGGCAGACGTGTTGCTTCTCTTCTTGAAAGCAACGGACTCATCATGTTCGAGAGTACCAACAGGGATCAATGCGTTCAATAGGTAGTTGAGAACACCAGACCGTGGCTTCGATGGCGTTGTCGCCAGGGGATCTGCTTTGCGAGAGAAGTTGATAAACTCAACTTTCGTCCGGTTATACGACGATAGGAGCTCAGTCAAGCACTGGAGAAGGAAGCAGCGATAAATGTAGATCGGGTGATCATCAGCTTTGAACGCTGGCTTTTCTGCCTTCTTCTGATCGCGAGTTGCCGGTAGATCCAAACTGGAAGATGATGGTGAGGCCTCACCTCCGGACATCTCAATATCGGCCTGAGGTTCCAATCGCTCAGTGTTGATGCTATCTGTGATTTCAGGATTTGGCGGCTCCTTATCATCAACATCTTTGTAGGAGAGCAATTCGGAAAGTAAGTAATGGATAACGCCATCGGGCTTTTCCACCACCGGGGCCCTATGTTCCGGGGCCTTTCCTTTGTCCTTTGTTTCTGTTGCAGGGGCTTCAGTAGAAGGCAGTGCACCACTTGCTTCAACAGGGCCCATGTCCTTATCGGCGTTTTCACCGTCATTTGCAGCTGCTGAAGCGGTAGAGGGACCCAACAGACTGTCACTCTTATCAGATTTGAGTGCAAGGATCTGCGGCCGTTGATGGGAGTCATAGCGCTGAAGCTTAAGCTTCTCATTCGTGACTTCCACAAACAGTTCCGGGTTTCTCAAAACGAGATGGTACATCTGTCGAACATAGCCAGTTGTGTCAGTCTGCCGTGAGGATCTAGACTCAAAGTTGGCAACTATTTCACTCCTCATGATTTGGCGGACAGTGTCATCATCTTCGATAATATGTCTTAGGATCAACATGAAGGCGCTTTGTAATTTTTCGTTGGTGGAACTGGAAAGTTGTTTCACCATCACAAAGAGACGCTGCAGATTGCGCTTCTCCCCGAGTTTCTCAGCAATTCTGCGGTTTCGGGTAAGGATGACAAGGATGCGGCACACAGAGAGTGCAAGAGAGTCATCCTTTCCAACTC
The DNA here is from genome assembly GCA_003116535.1 of Paecilomyces niveus. Lineage (NCBI taxonomy): Eukaryota > Fungi > Ascomycota > Eurotiomycetes > Eurotiales > Thermoascaceae > Paecilomyces > Paecilomyces niveus. Next base: position 53,287 of record QEIL01000067.1, read on the forward strand.
GCGGCAGTATGTCGACAAGAGCTCCAAATAAGTCCATCTTCTCGTCGACAGAGACCAGCGGTTCTTCAAGTTGCGCAGGTTCGTCACTTGTAGTGGGGTCATCGAAACTTGGGGGGTTCCAGCGGATCACAGGCGGTTGAGCATCATCAGACAACAATTTTTCTATGATCAATAACACTTGTCCAACCCAGGGGCTTGCTTCCTCTGTCGTCTTATCCGAGGGTGGAATTCGGATGAACCCGAGCAGCGTTCCAAAATAGTCCTTGATGTCTCCCAAAGTTGCAGAGTATATATCTTTGTCTTGGAGGACCAATGCAAGGAGATTGGCATAGGCAGCTATCTTCTTGCCGGCAGGCCGAAGATCTTCCTCCGTCTGCAGTGAGACCAGAGATTGAACGAGGGTCTCTCCAACTTCCTTGCGGAAACCTTCCGGATCACGATGCTTTTTAGTCGCAGCTGCAATCAGGTCTGCGAGTTCGAATGTCACATCGTGATGAACATTCAATACGTCCAAGCAGCGTTCAATCAGGTTCGAACGGATCTTGTCACGCTCCACGTCCAGGTCTTCGATAGTCGTGACCTCACGCCGCCTAACTGGGTGTTCTCCTGTCTGGTCCACATTTTCGGACGAGTTGTTTCCCGGGTTCTGGTTGGACGATCTGCTATCTTCCTCCCCCGCCAGGTCTTCATGGTCGTTGAGGATATGGTTAAGCGCTCTTGCCAAGAATTCAGTTCCGTTCCCAATCTCTCTTGCGGAGCCGCTACCCTGGCCATGGTCTTCATCTCCCTCCTCAGCGGATCTTCCCGTAGCTTGTGCTAGAAGCATAGCAAGGGTCGACCTCTCAAGGAGCCCACTACTGAATGGAGGAGCATCACCAACGACAGTATCTTCCGAAGCCTCACCCGCCGAACTGGAACGAGACTCAACGTCATTAGAGGGTGGTGGTAGTCGAGCCGGTGCCCTTAGCCAGTTTCGTGATTTACAGTATTCTTCAGCAGCAGATGAGATGTTATTACATCGGTACAGAGCCTCTTTGACGAGCTCCTTCTCAAAGCCCTTCTCCCTCAGCGATGCCAGACGCTCCCTGTTCATCGTGAACGTCTTCTTAGATGCCTCAACCAAAACCGGTTGTGTCTCTGACCGCCGAGCAGCTCCAGTCTCATAATCGCCGTCAAGAGTCGAGCGTAAAATGTCAACCAAACATTTGACAATGGAACTTGATGCCTGGTCCACAAAGTCAGAGCTCCACATCTCTCGAACCATAGGTAGAACCTCCATTCGGAGATCTACCAAGAATTGCGAAGGCTGGAAGTAATCAGGACGATCCCGCTCCCTATCATTGCTGGTCATAGCTTGCGTCTGCGTGGAATCCATGATATACCGAGCGGACGTTATCTCCGAGAAGAAAGTAAGGATGATTTTGATCCCTCCATATGCGGAAGCCAGCCGTGCAGACACATCTTGATCCTCATATTTGCCTTCTTTGGGAGCAAGGGTCTTGATCTCACGCAGGAAAATGTCGCATAAGCCTTTCATCACTTTCAAGCCATTCTGTCTCTTGAAGGCAAAGAGAATCAGGGTCAAGCAATGGGAGTGAGAACGTTCACCGGTAGCTATAACAGTCAGATCATAATTCAAGTGTACAGAGCTGACGTGGAAGACTTACTCTCAAAAAGCAACTGCGAGAAGGACGACAGGATAACAATGAGATAGGAGAAACGATCCTTGATGGAAGAAGTCCTATTAGGCGTGCCAAGCTGTAGCTGCCGAAGGACGGCAGATGCAATAGACTCGGCTACCATGGATGCATTCTGCTTTTGATAAGCATCCATACGACGCTTACCAATGAGCCCATGACCAAGCAGATGGAAGAAGCCAGTGATCGAAGAAGGCACGGAACTTAGCAGATAACGGAGTGTCTGGGCATTCTTAAAGGCAGCGCCATCTTCGGGGATCTTGTTCTGTGCGGCTTCAGGGCAACGGTCGACATCACCAGCCTCTTGGGCGAGATCACCACCCGCAGAAGGCCCAGCACTTGCCCTCCCAGCTTCGGAGGGATTGGATCTCTCGTCGGCATTGAGCAATCCAAGATTTTCGCCCGACTCCTCATTACCGGCCCCATACCCGCCAGTCTTGGTGGCTTCATTCCAAGTATCCGGGATATTTTTCTGGAGCACTATCTCCTCCCACACGCAAGTGCCGTGCAACCTGCCCAGTGCTGTTACAAGAGTGGAGTACCGGTCAGCCAGGTTAACTTGAATGAAGGCTGATGTTTGCTGGCTAGGGCGTGTTTGGTACATGGGTGGCGTATAGGCCTCGCGAAGGATGTCTGTAAGTATATGTACCGCAACAAGGTGCTTTGCGAAATAAGTACCATGAGAGTTTGCAAATTGCGCACTTTCGTCAGCGTCAGTCGAAGTTTCGTCATCTTGGGTCGGCTTTGTTAAGGAAGAGAAGAACCCGGAGGGCTTTGATTCCATCCAGAAGCCAGCAAGACTGTCCACTGCTTTCTGTGCACGGTTAACGAGGGATGGTAGGACGAGATGCGGCTTAGTTTCGGCCATCATATGAATTAGCTGAGTCAGTTCATGGCTAGCCTCGCTATTGTGGAAATCAAACGGAAGACTCTGTAGAGTAGCAAAGTCCAACACGAACTCAACTCCACCCGATTCAATAAAGTAGGTACAATTGGCTTGGTTTTCGAAGAATGCACCCAGGAACCGAAGGACAGGGTAGAGGTAGTTAGCAACCGTAAGCCCGTGACTGTCTTCGTCCTTAGGTTCCGATGGTCCACTTTCAGATAGAGCTAACTGACTCGGGTCACCAGGGAGTAGTTTACTACCATTAGGGAGTGTGACTGCGTTGAGCTCCGGGACACTAATACGTTGAGGACCAGATATCTTATCAATAGGGCAACCAATCTCGCTGAGCAAAGAGAGGGGTCCTCCAGAGATAGAGCGCTTTCCATCTTTGTCCTCAGTCCAGAGTCGAGCACCAGCCCCATGCTCCCAGGCTTTGCTTTTGCAGAGGAGACCAACGCGGGCAACCATCACAATCACAGCGGTCATGACGGACTGCTTGAGTGCAGGATGGTGCCGCACCAACTCGTCAAAAGTCGTTCCCAGAGAGCGAACTAGGTTTGCATCATCTTTCATGCATTTGACATGTTCAGGAGACTCGAAGATTTCGAAGTAACTGTCCAGAGCCTCTGATGCCTGGAAGAGTCCAAGGCCAGTAGAATTGAGACAAATAGCGCCAAAGGCTTGGGGAATACATGAAATGGACTCTGCAGCGGGAAGTATTCCCCGAGCCAGCTGACTGTCTCTGGCTCTAACGATACTGTACTCACGGATTTTGGGCTCTGTGCTGGGCGCCGCGGCAGAAACAGCACCAGACTCCTGCTGCGAAGGTCCAGCTTCTTCCTCTGGAGACGGTTCAGGGTGCTCGGGCACTATGATTTCCCGCAGCATCACAGTCTCCAGGAAGCTCTTACTCAAGCCCGCTTCCGCGATGACTGCATAGCTAGTTGGTTCGTTGTGAATAAAACTGCTCAGAATATTGACTGCTCCGCTCCATACGTGAGAACCAAAAACTCTGGGATTCTCAAACACCAAACGAAGAGCTTTCAGCAGGGGAGGGGAATCAATCAAATTTCGAAGCACACGATCGAATCCGCCGCCATTGTGCTGCATGATATGGTTGACGAATCTAAACAGCCACCTAAGAGCTTGTTGTTGAAAGTACGGGATCTGGTAATCAATCGAAGGTGTCTTGTACTGGGGGGGAAGTCCCGAGCCCTTGGAGACATTCTCAAAAGACGAAGTTGTCTCGTACGCAATAAGATCAGAAATAGCATCGAACCCTTTAGCGCTTGCCAGAGTGCCAAACGCATCTCGCACAGCATGAACGAAAGTGTCAAGAAATTCCATAACACGGGGATAGAGTCTTCGAGCCTTCTCCGTCCGCAAGTTGAGAATGTCGACAAACATGGGGATCAAGCCCGCAGCAACCAGTGTCTCAGGAGTTCGAGTACTTGAACCAGGCAAAGTACGCAGCAGAGCGAACAGCGCATCGCGCCACTCATCATTTGCGGTGTCATCTGCCTCGCCCGCCTCGGCTCCGAGATCATTGATGGCTTTCCGTGTCAGAAACATGAGGATGCCGTGATTGACATTGACGTTCAATGCTGCACAAACCTCCACTGCTCTAGCTTTATGTTTCGCCAGAGCATCAAGTGCGTTAAGTGCGAAGGTCTGCAGAGGTTTGGAAGCACCAATATCGCCACTTGCACCAAGGTGGGCCAGTTCCGCCAGTTGGTGGGCAAGCTGAAGGCGTTTAGGCAGATCCGAATCATTCTGAAGAATCTTCTGCTGGAAAACAGCCTCAGGATAGACATAAGCAAGATTGGTGATTGCCAGCATTCTGATCGCAAGGATCTGCTGTCGGCTTGATGGAGATGAAGATAACGCTTGAGCTACCCTAACCTTCTGAAGGAAATCGTATTTTGCCTCATTTGGCACTTCCCTTATCCCTGTGGCGACAAGGTCTTCAGCTTTCGATGAAGACACTTTCGAAAAAGGAATCTCCAAAACCTTTCCGCCTCGCAACGGCTCATCAGGTTTCCCAGGACTGTTGACAGAGGCAGCAGGTGATTCCTCGGTACTCGATATACGACTCAAGCGCGGAGTAGGATGAGTGTTGCTTCTCCGCAATGGAGTGGGGGTCGCCGGTGCTTGAAGTTGCCGCTCAGCATTTGCACTTTCTGTTGTACTCCTCGCTAGATCGACAGTACCAGGAGGATAGTACAGGACACGGACGATACCCCATTCCTCCCATCCATCATTCTCCCGAGTTAAGGAGACTAAGTCGTTCACATCATGAGTCGTCTGTATCGCCTTCTCCTTGCCCTTTACTAACACGGCGGGAGAAGTGGCAACGGATGTTTTGGTGGTCACGAACGGCTGCGGGAAGGGCACGGCGAGTCTTTGAAGCTTTTCCAGATCGATGTTGTAGTGAGTCGCCAACAAACTCTGCTGTATATGCGTACTGCTCGTCCGCTGCCGGGAGTGGTACCTTTGGGCAAGGGCGAGAGCCAGCCTTAGAGTCGACTGCAGGAGAGACAGCGACGTCGTGTTGAGCAGATCACCCAGACGCTCACTGCTACTATACAAGCTGCGGTTGCCACACTTGTCTTGGAGCAGTCTAGAGAAGTCCAAGATCGACTCGACCAGCTCCCTATCACCTTCAGGCCCATAACCCAGAGTGTTGAGTTTAGCGTCGACTTCCTCAGCTTTCACCTGACAACCAGCATTTGCATATGAATCCACCAGTACTAGGCGACTAAAAGGCCTGGTCTGTGGCCCCGTACTGAGTTCATACTTCTCGATCACAGAAGCCAGGATCTCGTCAAAGTGATTCAGGACGCCGATCCAATGATAGAGGTCACCCCGTGGGAAAGGCCATGTTCGAGGCAAGACAGAGAGGTGCGAAGGAAGCTCTGGAATAGGAATTTTCGTACATTGCGCAATGAAATCCGTCAGAAACGGCGACTACAAAAAAAGAAATAAAAGTCAGCACTGTGCCACAAGACATGGTTGGTTCGTGGAAGCGGGGCCCTCGTCACTCACGATCGTAGCCTCATGTTTCTGGCCGGCCACCTTCTTAATTCTCCCCATCGTGTTGAATTGATAGATAGGAGACCATGAGAAGTATCGGACTCCCCAATAGGTTGTCTACCCCGGGAGGTGGGGGTTGTTGTCCACCCAGCCTTGAACGAGTCCCAGGCTAAGTTATGACGTCTCGGGGTTTCCTTGACTAAGAGTCCAACAAGAACGGCTCGTGGCCAGTATCACAGCTGACGCTAAAAGAATGTAGCAAACGATGCGACCGAAACTCTTCAGTCGATCGATGGTTGGCGGCGGAAAGAGCCACTGGAGCCGGCAAACACGAAGAGATGCGGCTCAAGCAATGCTGCAAAGGCCGTCGGAATAAGCAGACTGCGAAAAGACCAGGGAAGACGGTGCAGGTCGTGACCCTGGAGCTTGGGCAGTTTGTCGTGCAGGAGAAAGGAGAAAATAAAGGGTATCAAAGAGGGCCGCAGTCAAGGGAAGAAGAAAAGGATGGGGGTGAAGTTGTGTTTTTGCGGCAGTTAGCAGGTTGGTGAAATTATATGACGGATGATGGAGCTCTGGCGCTTTCCACTTCTCATGGTCGCGCTTGGGACTAAAAGGGACGAGGCACTCCGCCGGAGCGGGTCTTCTTCCTACCGCCGAACAACTCATTCGCCTCATTCACCCCTCTGTAGAAGGCTGACTCCACGCATTTTTACAGCTTGTGATCTCTTATTTTCCATAATATACAGTAGTGAAATAGTGTTATGCTTAAAGAATTCCTATTTATCCTCGAGCTTTCTCCTTGTCAACTTGATTATCTGGAGCAGCCATAGGCCCTCGAGCTTAGTCAGTGTCTACCATCTCACTGTCACACAGCTTTTCTGTGCTATGAAGCTCAGTGAAGTGCCATATGTACCTAGAAACCTCCCAGTGTGGCTATGGAACTACTGTTCTTTGTCCCTGGTATGGCTTCTATGGCGGTCTCTGCAAACTATCGGCCTTCGATAGCTGTCGCTATTGTCATGCGAAGGTCCAAGTTCCAACTCTGTTTCCTTCCTGATGGTATATGAGACACTTCTTACTCATTTCCACTAAACGATATCATACGTAAGGTACCGAAACAAGAAAATAATCATATACATAAATCCTTCAGACTTGTATATATACCTTAAGAGCCAGGCCCTGGAAAGTATCCGTAGCAATACCCAATACCCTACAATATCTCCCCATCCCACTGGATCTTCATCGTCGTCGGGAACGGAGAGTAACTGCTGTGGTCTGCAGACATGTACATAGAGATCCCTCCAGGTCCAGCGAGTTTCTTCAGCTGGCCCTGGGCACCGGGAGCTCGGCGTAGGTTGTCAAGCCGGCCCACAACCTTCAGCATAGTGGCGAGGGCAAGCCGGCAGATGCCATATCCCAAGCACTGATGAGGTCCAAAGCCGAAATGCATGTAGGAATCCATATCACGGTCAAGTTTGACCTTCTCGGGCTCGGGAAAAACAGACGGGTCCATGGAGGCAGTAACCTGAAGTCAAATAGGTCAGTCACAGGTCGTACAATCATTCAGGAAAGATGCTGGGACAACGTACGAGGTTGCATATGACGCTCTGTCCTGGTTTCAAGTTCAGCATTTTGCCATTATCCTCAATGACAGTCGGCTTCGCCACCTCACGGGGCAATCCGACTGAACATCGCAGCCGCGCACCCTCCATAAAGCTATGTCTATCAGTACAATAACTTTCAAATTAGTATGATGAATAACTCACTATCTGATAAGTAGCTCATCAGCTTCCAGTGTGTCTTCCTTCGCCAGCCTGTTGATCTCCGGCAGATGAGCAGAGCCTTCGTCTGAAAGATAATAGTCAAGAGACTGCGAGAACAGTTGAGCCTGGTTCGCGACCATACCACCTGCGGTCGGCAGGATATGTGTCCAGACGATCTCCTTCGGCGGCAGCCCGCTTGCCAGCAGACGTTGGATCATGTGGATGCCATAGTCGGACAGGACATCGTGTCGATGGAAATAGTCTACCAGATTTGCAATCAATCCCGTTTTATTGATAATGTCGACATTCGCCATTACCAGTTGGCCAAGCTGCTGAGTGACCTGGCGGGCCGTCTGGCGGAGAGGAAAGGATTTTGCTGGATCCACGTCGTAGAATATGCAGGCAAATACACCTGCCATGATCATGTAGAGTTCCGACTCCGCGAATATGCCCCTAGGGTTTGCCTCCGTCTTCAATGGCAAGGAGAAAACACTCGCACAAAAGTGTACTTGTGCAGGATTCGCGATGTCACGGACAATATCAACCTGATTGACGCCAGCAATCTTGTATGCATTCTTTTTTAGAAGCTTAACTGTGATGTCTTCGTAGAATGCTTTGACTTCAGCCTCCCACTTTTGACGATACAGCGCTGCTCCCATCATCTTACGCGAGGCGTCATTAGGGGAATCATCTCCAGACAACATGAAGTCTTTGCCGTAAGGGTAGTCATCATGGCGCATGAGAAACTCTATTGTTTTTCTCCATGTCACTTTAAACCTCTCCTTGTTACCAAGGATGGCCGTGCAGGCAGCGTGAGACGAAATCCACTCAGGTTGAGGAATTCTGGCGGGTCTGTCCCAGCTATACTTCTCGGCAAGGCCCAGGTCAGTCAATATCTTTTTGTTCTCTGACGGTATGACCATCGGAAAATGTGCGTATATGGAGTCACCTTCGAAATGGTTAGGGAAAGCTCGCAGGACAAGCTTGTAGAAGACCTGGCCCCCATCGACGGACGTATCATAATTAATTTCATTATACGCCCAGTTTGTGAGGTGCTTGGGCGTATAGTCGATAGTATAGAAGCGGTCTCCCCTGACTAACGCAACAGCATCCGACAGAACAGCTCTGGAAATCGTGAAGTTGGTGCAGAGACCGCTGCCAGGCAATTTCGATTCCTTCGCGTCTTCGACTATGACACCCGGGTAGATCTCGACATAGTCGGGGTGGTCATAGAGGCGTCGAAGCTGATCAGCAATATAAGGATCGGAGTTTATCTCCTCAAACGTTTTGTATGGTGCGAGATTGAAATAACTCCTGAACTCATTGAGGGTTGCCAAGTTCCATGAACGAGCTTGCTTAATCCCCAAAACTTCGACAGCCTTTAGGACAGTCGGCACATGAGATGCACCGAAGGCACCGGCAACATCTTCAACACTTTCAGCGAAGATCTTCACTAAGTCATCATCGTCAAAAGAGCCATCTGCTCCGCGTTTCAGATCGGCAAACGGGTATTCCAGAGGGTCTTGGGGGAGTTTTGCTTCCCATTGACCAAGGCCCTGAAGGAAATCCTGTATGCTGATCTGCTCTGAGTTTTTGCCTGGGAATAGCTCGTTATAGATATCTTCCGTCCATTTAGTATCTCGTTGGGAAATGCAAGAATGCCAGCGGTAGACAAGGTTGAACTCAGCCGATACTTGATTACCTGTCGCCTCGGCTGGGGCTTCGCCGAAGGCGCTGTTCTTCATCTCGGTACGAGGGTCCAAACTCCAGATACTGTGCGTGCGATTGATGTTCAGAATTGTGCGGACGTAATCTTTCAAAATGATATTGATATAGAGTCCACAGGTTACCAGCCTGCCAGTCTGAAAAAGATCATTGTCGTACTTCGTGTAGGCCTTCGTGTTCGACTCAGCTGGCTTTGTGAAGCGTCCATTTTCGTTAATTTTGGCCAGGTTTTCGACAACGTAGTTGTGAAAACGGTTGAACATGATGAGAAGAGTACCGACGCCAGGGGGGAAGCCTAGGATCCGTTTCGAAGAGAAACAGTCGGGTTTGAGTTTGCCATCTCGAAAGGTTCGGACAGCATTCTGTTCCTCTTGGTTGTTTCCATACAGTGGTGCTAGGTCAAGGTATGAAGATGTAAGTGTCCTGGAGTAATCATCATGATCCGTTTGAAAGATATCTGGGTTTACATCAGCTTCGCGCCGCGCGTCCAACACAAAGAATCGGAGCGCTTACCGTGAATGATGAGGGAAGCTATGTAGAAAAGAATACTCGATATCTTGTTTGGATGCTCCTTGAACTCCTTCCGCGCCAAGAGCGAGTCAAAAATAACCTCCGGTTCCGGCAGAGCTCCTGGCAGCATCGTCTTGGGATGTACAGACCTTGCGTAAGAAGAGCCTGCAGCGCCGATGTGGGGCGCCATGATGTTCTAGACTGAGATTAGAAAATACACAATGCTTTCAATCAAGTAACCTACATTATGGGAACCATCTGCTTGGCGGTAGGCGTATTCGCCTCCGAGATAACTGGGTAATGTTAGGTCCCGATCACGTATCATACTTCTCGGGGCACACATACGAGAGCGGCGGATGCTTCAAGTCATCCCATAGTTGGGTTAAGAAAGTATTCGTCAAGGCCTTGCCATTACGAGATGTAGAAGGCAACCCAGCGGCAAGCTGCAGCTGATTAGATGCATAGTTATCTGCTGGGCAATTATTCCCTTACCTGAATGATTCTCTCCATGATATAGTCCTTGTCGTTGACAGGGTCTCCAGTCGCTGCACTTTTTGTCACGTCGACAAGGGTTTCGACATCTTTGATATGTACATAGCCAAGGTCCTTCAATATTCCTGTTGTAGCCGAAGAATCTGTGACATAGGTTCCATCTCCCGTCTCCGTCGGCAAAGGCCTCACCGAAGCGGTCACGACCTTGTTCAACTGGGAGAGCGACTTTTCGATTTCACCACGAATAGAGTTCTCGTCGGATTTCGCCATCATGGATTTAGTCGCTCGAATGAGGTAGAAATACTATATATACTGGTAGATATAAGCATCATGAATAGCATTTCGGGCATAATGGTTCGATTTTGTGCAACAATACCGCTAAAGGTACTATTTTGGTTTGCTGCAAAAGATCTTTCTCTCCAGATATCTTGAAAAAAGGCGTAATTGACACTGGTTTGGGAAGAATGTTTCATTGCAGGAGATATTCGGAACATCAAATCATAACTGTCGATGTGAAGATCTTAAAACTCACCAGTAGATTTCAGAGAACAAGTTAAACCAAATGCTTATGGATCATAACCATTGGTAGCAGAAGCTGCTCCAACGATCTATACTCAAAATGGTAATCGAACAACAATACCGAGGTAAATCGAAGCAACAATAATTGTTTCAAGGCGCGTTCGCCAAGGTGAAAGGATCAAAGACCAGTATTGATGTGGAGATGGCTACTTTAAACTCAGGAAAAGGAAGAGCTACCTTTATGAGAAGCTCGAGATTTATGCGGCTGAGTAGGCTGAGAGCTAGATCGATCGGAAATGGTGGATCCAGCATGGTTGACGAAGCTCGTCCGCCCGTCATGATGATGTTAGCTTCCTAAGCAGCTGACAGGTATTACAATGTTCTTGACAGGGTGCTGAAAAAATGTGGCCCTTTGATTCGTGAATATCACAGTCGAATCTGCTTTTCCTGGAACATTCTGCCGTGTCTGCTGCTGCAATGGAGGTTTCAATCAGAGCACGCCGAGCAAAAAGCATGCTCGAGTCGACCAGGGTCTCGGGCCAGTCCGCGGCCGGAGATTTGGTATCTCTTCCGCTCGGGCGTCGGGAGCAGTATCCAGTGTCAGCCGTAATGTATCTGATGCTCAATTGGTTTGTCTCAGTTGTGATTGGCATTATCGATATGGTTGGCCGGCCCATCCCGGACATGAAGGACTGGCTGCCGAAAATTCTCCCGATCGTCAGGCTATATGGTCATTGTGCTCAGCTAGACTCTGAGACCACACTCAAAGGAGCTTAGAACGTGCAATGCCACGCTGTACAGACAAATTATGGCGTAAGAACAGCCACGGGCGCAAACTCATTTTCTCTCTAGAACGTCGAGAATTAGAGCACTAAGTTCGAATTGACTTAGCATGCTGGAAGGCTGAATCAGTAGAACTGCGTAGTACACTATTGAACTGGTCACATTGCCACTAAGTAGGAATCAGCTCGGCTCGGGAGCTATCCGACAACTCAACAAGCTGAAAAAGGACGTCAAAGCTCAGCCAGCCTTCGCCGGTCTTATAGAGGAGCAGGCCGCAAGGTGCTATCTATGTATTACAGTCAGCGATGCCATCAGATTTCATGCTGTCTGTCAAATACCATGGAGAGAAGAAAGGCTGCATAGTGTTCGCATGCAGCTGAATGTGTTGGGATTACAGCGAAAGTGTTATCTGGATTCTTGTCTAGGGGAATCTGACTATTGCCATGGACCTTGCATCGGGGATCTGTGATAATGCCCGCCGACCGCGGCTTTACGGGTGGACACACGTGACATGAAGCTCCAATACATTGGGATTGAGTTCACCTCACCCATCTTCAACAGGCGCGCAATAGTCAATCTCCATCTACGCCCGGCGTTCCTGGATGCAGCTGCCAGTCTCTGTCTTCGACCTTGCCATCAACTCATTGATTTTTTTCCCCTGACCCCGTCGCGATCTCCTACTTCCGGCGTTTCCATTTCGGGCCATAAAAAAAAACATCAACCGGAGATCGTCGCAAGTATGGCGTCCAATATCATAACGCTCAATATCGAGCCAAGAGGTGAGTTGTCATCAAGCATTTTAATACATGTGAAACTATACCGACCGATTGGACTTATATCTGTACAGGAAAGCGAATTCGGAGGCTCCCTAAGGAACTCCAGATTTCCGTCGATACCACCGGACAGGCACTCTACGCCTCCCTTGCTCAGGCTACAGGATACTCAATCCACCGATTGAGGATCACCAAGGGTAGCGATAGGACTGTAGTCCCAAACGCAAAGGATAAGACACTCCAGGATGTCGGACTGGAAGACAAGAGCTTAGTCCATGTCAAGGATCTCGGTATGTGCCACGGACGACCATCTGAAGGACATCACGTTCTCTTTTATCCAGTTCTAACCCTGCTACCCCGGTACTTCCAGGCCCTCAGGCGGGATGGAGAACGGTTTACATTATCGAGTATTTCGGTCCGCTTGTCATTCCTGCCTTGATCCTTTATGTCCTGCGACCTTACATTTACTTCAACTTCGACCAACCGATCTCCGAGCCTTCTAGTCTCCAGGCCCTCATCTGCACCCTTCTCACGGTCCACTTCCTTAAGCGTGAACTCGAGACGATCTTCGTCCACCGCTTCAGTTCCGCAACCATGCCTGCGCGCAACATATTCAAAAACTGCGGTCACTACTGGTTCCTGGCTGGCTTCAACATCGCATACTGGGTCTTCCGTCCTGATGCCGCTGCGGCGTCAGACGAACCCATCCCCGCCCTCCTATACAGCGGTCTCGCACTCTTTGCATTTGGTGAACTTGCCAACCTGAACGCTCACCTTGTGCTCCGTAATCTCCGCAAGCCTGGAACCACGGAAAGAGGTATTCCCAAGGGATTCGGATTCGGTCTCGTCACCTGCCCCAACTACATGTTCGAGGTGATTGCCTGGATTGGCATCTATCTGTTGAGTGGTCTGAGCTGGAGCGTGCTGCTCTTCATTGTCGTCGGCACCACTCAGATGGCTATTTGGGCCCGCGGTAAGGAGCGCCGCTACCGCAAAGAGTTTGGCGACAAGTATAAGCGAAAGAAGTTCACCATGCTTCCTCCGATTGTGTAAATGTCAAGCAGTTGGGGCGATTCATTACCTCAGTGGTTGAAAGGCAATATGTCCCCAGAGCACTTGATGCGCCTTCATCACGACATGGCAACTCAAGCAGCTACAGACTACAAAGCAAGTGATCAAGTCACTATACTTGGTCATCATAATAAATCATTGCACTTAGAAATGATGTCAGTGATTGTATTGATACGGCCTATGGTTGGTGGGGTGAGGAACGGAGAGCTCCGCAAGCATTCCTACGCGAGACAGTAGAAACATAGCATGAGGATAAACGTATAATTAATTCAGCAAGATATTCATATTACAATTCAATAAATAAGCTATAAAAAGCATAGTTGATTGTTTGATAAAGCTGAAATGAGTCTAAATGAAAATAAAAGGATGCAGGTACGTGAACCAACAAGGTCCAAACATAATGCATTATTGAGAAGATCCCTTAAGCACCCATAACACCACCAGATCAAATGCACATAATAGAGCAAAACATCCTCTTTAGGGAAAAGATCTTCATTTGTCCATGATAACTGTGTCCCTCCTCATTATTAAAGTTCGCCGTTGACATCGTGCTACAAGATATGCTGTTAGAATACCTAATGGGAAATTGATTTCAGCCACTGGTTGTAATAGGGATCCAGTTCTTGCTCGCAGTTTCGGTTCGCTTCCGTTTCACATCCCATTGCACGGATCAGGAAATCGCCGTCCTTGTAGGTACCATCTGTCGTGGCTCCATTCGAATCTTTGCTGTATGCATTGATGATACGCTGAGGAACGAGGGCTAGTTTCGCAAGGATTGTTGGATGCCACTGAACGATGTGATCCTGTCAAAGGCAAATCAGCGTCAGCTATCGGATTCTTCTCTTATTACCAAAGGCCACGATGAAGGGATCTCATATCCTTACCAAAGCATGAGTTTCTGCTTTCGCGAAGTTATAGCTGCGATACAATGGATCGAACCAGACGTCCAAGAAGAAGCGTGCCCAGCTACCGTACTTGATAATAAAGCTTCCAGAACTCAGGTCCTCCTTGTCTTGTGTGAGTATCAGGTCGACATCTTGACCCTTCAGATGAGAAAAGGTCTTGATCACGCTGTCTGGGGGTACGACAGGGATATCCTTGAGCATGAGGGATTCAAGGCGCTTGGGATCCGTAACAAGGGACTTGACAGAAACGCTAGGGTTCATAATCAAGCTATTAGGGCTAAGATGGAAGAAATATGCGGAGTGCGGGTTCCGCGCCATGGCATGGCGGACCGCAGGGACAACAGCCCAGCTTCGAGGCGCATTATTCAAGGCGTCCACATAGTCCGAGGTGTTGGCAAAGAAATTTGTGTACCCTTCTATGGAGTCAGCCAAAGATTTCATCTGCTGGACTACGTTCATTCTTACCATGTCGTGAAGCATAATATTCTCTGTTCTTCTTGAGCTTCTTAATGTAGCTCTTACTCAGAACATCACGGTCAAGTACGGTGACCAACACCACCTCTGGAGCACTAGAGAAGATTGCTCCAGATTTGGTCTCTGACGACGAGAAGAAATGCGAGAAGAGGAAAAGGATGGAAAGCAAGGCGAAGCCTAGAACCGCAGCGGCCTTGAGTTGTTTGCGGCGCTGCAACGAAACACGGGGTGAACGAGCGTAAGGATGAGCTTGATGGCCCTTCCGAGGAGGTAAAGCGAATTGCATCGCGACAGTGAGCGCCCCCAGCGCGACAAAGCTGGGAGACTGAGAGAGATGTCTATGTCTCTTTAATCACGGCATGGCAGACCTCCGTGATCCTTCCTCCGCAACTGGTCTAGCTTTCGCCGAAATGAGATACGCGGCCCGGATCATCCTTTTTCCCAGTGTCTACGGAATTGTCCTCCGAGACAAGTAATAGCGACATGCGTTTCTCAATGCACTTCTTCTCTAGCTGCCAAGTTATGCAGGCTGCTTCTAAAAAAGGCTCTTGGCTATAGTACTAGGTCGCGTGGTTGGGGAGGTATCATACACAGGCTCCATATTATTGACCAAGATGCCATAGAAGGCGGTAGATAGGTTGGTTGGTTAGTTAATTAGTTAGTTAACTTAGTTATGTTAAGTTATAAGGAGTGCTTAGTAAGAAATACTTACGTTTCAACCTGAAAATGATCGGTGAGTATTCAATCCACGTTATGACATAGATTAGATATATATCCATACATTGAATTGTACCACTGTAACATAAGACACAACCAATTGGCTCATACCCTGCTAATACTATCGCACCCCAGCTCTTTCTAGAAAACATGACCTTGAGAACACAAGACTATGACCTTTCATCTTCGGCTTCAACCTAAGATTTAGAGTAAAGATGGAGTTCCCAAATAGCCTAAGAATCTAAGCATAGTATTTCATACATAAAAATCAACATCGTGTACAATAGACGAGATCAATTTAAACCTATAACGACATAGAGACATTTGATATACAATTCCGACGGAAATGATATATGGGCGCGTAATCGACCTTACCGAACTCCTTCAGTGTCGATCAGCAACCTGGCAACGACCCAGAGGATGCTGCTTTCCAAGAGTAGCCTCACCCTGTTGATAATGGTACATAACGTGTTTCATCCCCGCTAACCCCCAAGCCCGTAGCAGCTGCAAGGTATCTAGACTCTTGCTTCCTCCGAGACAGTCGATGTGCTGGTGTTTGCGACGATGGTGGGTTTCGTGTCCGCCTTGATGTTTCTGTCTTTCTCAATGACCTCGTTTACCTCCTGCTCCTTTTGTTTCACCCACTCCTCGAACGAGGGAGGCTCCGGAAGACCCAGCTTCTTTCTCTGCTCCCTGAACTTCTCCTGGATCTTTGGTGTCTGCATGATCTTCCACCTCAACTGCCATCCGAAAACACCAAGTTCCTTAATCCGTCCTGGTCGATCATCCAGAAGGTAGTTGTCCAATCCACCTGACTTCCATATCGTTCGCAAGACCCGGCGCGTGACCTTGATGAAAAGATCCTCTCCGAGAGCTTCACTGTGAATCTTCTTGCGTCGCACGTTTGGCTTCCATGACCGCCTCGTGCGTCCGTGGTTTCGTCCTTTTGAGATCTTGTTTCCGAATTGGATCATAGCGCCTCCATACAGACCGCTGTTGGACTGCTTGTAGATATAGTTGGGGCCATATGGATAGGGAGGAATGTAGTCCGGCAGCTGCTTGGTTTTTTGAGTCGACAAAGTCGTGGAGAACGAGCGCTTCGATGTCAAGGAGAGGCTACGGAACGCCGCGGTGATAGAGGATGGGAATGAGAGGCCCATGTTGGAAATGAGGCCCGCCATTGTGACAATCGAAGTACGGGACTAGGCCACGACCATCACAAGAAGAAAATGTCTCGCAAGATAAAAGAAGGCGTAAGCTAGCCCTTTCACTTGGACTTTTTGGAGACGGTTGAAGGTATCGGCGGAGCAGCTTGTTCAAGAAGAATTTGGGGTGGTTGACCGCCTTATGAGAAACACCCCATGATTGGATGTTTTTCCTAGTCCTGCGCGTGCCGTGAAATTCGGCGAGACAAACAGCCTCTCCGAGAGAACATCGTCTGGAGCTCAACAGATCCTCCTGCTCACGAATTTCCACGCCAATTTACGACCATTTTTAAATTCCTAATTACTTGTGCTTCTACCCAAATCTCACGTAGGTCCTGTGCGGCTTCTGAGTGAGGCTGCAACCCTTCCACCATGGTCCAGATCAGCGAAGTGAAGGGGAATTCGCGAGAGAACAGGACGGCGGCGCATACCCATATCAAGGGTCTTGGATTGCGCTCAGATGGCACTGCTGAAAGCTCTGCTGATGGATTTGTCGGGCAGGCCGCTGCAAGAGAGGTACGCGCAATCAGCCTCCAAGGCCCCCCTTCAATTAAAATTAGCTCCCTGCTGATATTGATGACTTACTGTGCAGGCATGCGGCGTCGTGGTAGATTTGATCAAGGCTAAGAAGATGGCTGGACGAGCAGTCCTCCTCGCTGGTGGACCGGGCACTGGAAAGACAGCTCTTGCTCTGGCCGTATCGCAAGAGCTGGGTACTAAGGTCCCATTCTGTCCGATTGTCGGAAGCGAGATCTACTCCGCAGAAGTGAAGAAGACTGAGGCGCTTATGGAGAACTTCCGGAGAGCTATCGGTAATTTTCGCAATCCCTGTATGCCCTCCTATTATGGCTAACATGGGGCAGGTCTACGAGTACGCGAGACCAAGGAGGTTTACGAGGGTGAAGTTACAGAACTCACGCCAGAAGAGGCCGAGAACCCTCTAGGTGGTTACGGAAGAACGATCAGTCATCTCATCATTGGCCTCAAGTCTGCGAAGGGAACGAAGAAGCTACGTCTGGATCCCAGCATTTACGAGGCAATCCAGAAGGAGAGGGTTACCGTTGGAGACGTTATTTACATCGAAGCTAACACTGGCGCTTGCAAACGAGTCGGACGGTCTGATGCCTACGCCACAGAGTTTGACCTTGAGGCCGAGGAGTACGTCCCTGTACCAAAGGGTGAGGTTCATAAGAAGAAGGAGATCGTGCAAGATGTCACCCTCCACGACCTAGACATGGCCAACGCGCGACCCCAAGGCGGCCAGGACGTCATGAGCATGATGGGCCAGCTGATGAAACCCAAGAAGACTGAAATTACAGAGAAGCTCCGACAAGAGATCAACAAGGTCGTGAACCGATACATCGACCAAGGAGTCGCGGAGCTGGTCCCCGGTGTCCTCTTTATCGATGAGGTTCATATGCTCGATATTGAATGCTTCACCTACCTCAATCGCGCCCTTGAATCCTCTATCTCTCCTATTGTCATTCTCGCCTCAAACCGTGGTAACACTGTCATCCGCGGCACCGGCGACATCGCCGCCGCACATGGCATCCCTCCAGACCTGCTTGCCCGCCTTCTCATCGTCCCTACACACCCCTACAACCCGGAAGAGATCAAAACGATTGTTCGCCTTCGCGCTAAGACTGAAGGTCTCAATATCACCGAACCCGCATTGGAGAAGGTCTCCGAACACGGCTCCAAGATCAGTCTGCGATACGCATTGCAGCTTCTCACGCCGGCCAGTATCCTGGCTCGCGTCAACGGTCGACCCGGCGGCATCGAAGAAGCAGACATCGCGGAATGCGAGGACCTCTTCATCGACGCGAAAAGGAGCGCAAGCATCGTCAGCCAGGACCAAGGAAATTTCCTGTCATAAATGGCGAACGCGCAGGAATGAACGAGGGTCAGTCAAGTCCGGAGTTACGAGAGTCGCATCTAGTCTTTTTGAGATTATTACGAAGGGTGGAATTCAGGAATGTCGTGGAAGGGTTCAATGACACACAAAGAAGAAAGCTTTGTTTTTCTCTTACTGGCTTTTTTATTGCCTCCGTGCTTCCAGTGTAATGTACCAGGATCAAGGATTTATGTACTAGTACTTTTGTCTTTTAAAAAAGAAAGGAAATTATCGGACCTTTTTGTTCTGGGCTTGCACTGCTCTGAGTTGTGTAACGTAATATCCGTGGTTAGTTGAGGTTTCTCTTTAAGACGTACGGCCGTTCTAATGGCTGCTGGGCCCATTACACTTACAAATCGTATTACTCGAAATAATAAATCTAAAATAAGATAATAATTCAATAATACTCTGCATATCACTAGCTTCGAAATGCAGCTCAGGCAGACTTCAAAGTCTTATTACTGCTGCTTCCAGACGTAAATCTCACGACGCTGATCAAACCCAGAAGGCGAAGCACGATCCCGCCCGTCCATATGTAAAAGCTAAGCAGCCTCAAGGCCATCCTGACAACTGTATTCTTCAGACTGAAATATGGCACATAATGCCTCCTCTCCAGAACTTGATGATCGACTATCTGGAACGGCAGCTTTGCCCCTAAATGCTCAGTAGCGACTTTGAGCCCATTCGTGACTGTCTCTTCGTAAAAGTTACAGCCCGTCCAAGAACCGCAATAGCTGAGACCCTTTATATTTTGGATTGTTGAAAGTTCTCTATGAGCGTTGAGTGCCGAGGCGCTGAGTTCCGGCGAGGTATATTCCCAGATACCTTGCACTAGGCGAGGATGCGGTGGAGTAAAAGGATTTAGAGTCACAAAGACATTTCCAAATGTGGATGATGGGATATCGTGGATATCATTCTCCCAGTAGGTGAGACATGCTTGGGAATGAGGAGTCTTAGGTCGAGAATATGGGTTCGAGATGTAGTTGCAAGCGGACCAGCGCTGTGCTTCGTTCGGCATAAGCTAGAGTCGGATTAGCCAGTTGCACAGGAAGATGAATTTGAGCAGATCTTCTTTGATCTCGCATCAACGCAGCTGCCATGCTGGAGTGCCATGGATGTAGTCACTTACAGAAGTATCAGAATGCAGGACACCAACGGTCTTCGACGTGCGAAGCTCACTAATGATATTTTTCTCTTGAATATCCAGTAGTGGGCTGCAGATCTTAAGAACCTCCTCACCGTCGACGGCAAATATTATATGATCAAAGTTGGATAATTGGCCATCATTTGTATGTAGAGTGAAACCGGCTTTCACACCAGCAGGCTCCACGTTGACAACTCGTGTTCTCAGATGACGCTTATCTGCTGGGAAGGCTTTTGTCATGGCTTTTATGAATTCTTCTGTTCCTCCTTGGGTCATCCGCCACCCAGCTTTCTGCCAAGGGGTGCTCAATATCTCATGGTCATACAGAAAGCGAACCAGAGATTTGATAGGAAAGCTCGAGAGGCATTTCGCGGCATTCGTTCTCCATAATGTTGAAAGTAATGGGACCAGATAACTGTCACAGAAGCTATGAGAATAACCTTCTTTTTCCAGATGATCCTGGATGCTCGGGAGGAAGCCAAGATCCTCAACCTCATCTCCCAAGACATTAACCGCCAGATACTTGAACCTGACTATGTCCAATATCGTTTGCCATGTTTCCAAACTGCTGAATGTTCCTGGATGGAAGAGCACGTCTTTCAGGAGACTCCTTCCCCATTGGAAAATGCGGCTCCCTTGGGAGAAGGTGAAGGTCAGCCTCCCTTCAGTGGTGCAAATTCCAAGAGAGTCAAGGAGAGAGTTGAAATTAGCTGGTTACAGTCAGCCCAGAAAAGGATAATTTATTCGGTCACACTGACGAGAAGCATGTGCATTGAAGAACACAGGTCCTGTATCGACACTGATTCGACGACCACTTTTATCAAAAGGGAACGTCTTTAAACGACCACCAACTCGATCAGAGGATTCAAATAAATGCACTTCATGATCGGAATCTCTCAAAGCCCAAAGTGAAGTGATGCCAGAGCACCCTCCCCCTACTATCGCAATTCGTTTCGGAGACATGGAAGTTGAGCTTCATGGATTTAATGAGAAGTTAACTATCCGGACACCAAGCGAAGCTCTTCAGAGGCTGTGTCTGAAAGAAATAGATAGAGGTAGCCCCGGTTCTTCGAAAGTAACACAGCGTGCTGCATACTAAAAGTAGATTGCAACAGCTGGTAATCCAAGCAGCTGGGTCGCAGTGACCTCCTCTGCATTCAGCGACAGATTTCCCGCCACAACATAGAGCGCTGGAATAGGTATTCGGCTACTTGTTATTGCTTGTGCGGAGAATTGGGGAAATTGTACTTCGGGAGACAACCGCGACGAGCCGTATGTCTGCAGTGGAACCACGGCTCCTTTAATGTGCCACGGGGAGAGTAGACTGCAAGGCTCAAAGAGTATGGATCAACTTCAATAATACTTATGGAGCAAACGTAATAATAGTCAGGAGGCTTGTCTAATAAGCCCCCTTTGCTCTTTGCGGAGTACTGCGGGGATCGAGATTAGCGTTAGAGACAGAAGTCGTCTCCTTTCTCAGTCAAGAGGAGAAAGAGGGGGTAATAACACCACATATATAGCAAAAGAGGAGCAAATTCCGGAAATACCACCCTCAGAGTCCATTCTCACTATCTAGAAGTGAGTGTGATACCATCAGATGACAGGTCGATGAGATACTGGATGACCCCAAAAGGGTAATTAAGGCGGGCCAGTAGTCAGGCGATCCTCACGTGCCCGTCCCTGTTGGAGATTCTGGAGCCGCAGGAACCGGAGCGGGTCGATTCTCCCAGACAGGATCCGCCTCAGCATCATCATAACCGCCCGCGAACCTATCGATCTATCCGCTTTTGTTGTCCATCCGTTCAGAGGTGCACGCGGCACTGGCCTCTCAGAGCAGTTTGATGTAAAAGTCCATTCAGCGTCGTTTAGATTCGCAATTCTCTTCCATATTGTCCTATATCGCAGTGTCTCAGCCACCGAAGATTTGTCTATTGTCGCTTATCAGGCGTCCACTTATAGAATAACCACCAATCAGTCGCAAATCCCATCACAATGGCGAACCCTCTAGATACAGACGCTGGCTCTGAGATGTTCAGCAGCTATGAGGCGGAGCTCAAACTGGTTCAGGCGGATCTGAACCAGAAGCTTGACCAGATCTCAGAGGCAAGCGGGGAGGAAAGGAAGGCGGCAATCAGACAAGCTGAGCGTGTTCTAGATGAGGCCAATGAACTGGTATGTCATTCTCTATATACCCTCTAATTGGTGGCATCATCTCGCGGCGTTACAACTGACGAGTATCGCAGCTCGACCAAATGCGCATGGAGAAGCAGAACATCCCCTCTGCCGCACGCTCCAAAGTCAACGTCCGCTTCCGCAACTACTCAACGGATATTGATAACTTGAAACGCCGCCTTAAATCTCTTTCCGATGACCGTAAGGCTTTGTTCGGGGACCGCTACACGGACGAACCATCCGCACAGGATAAGCATTTGGAACAGAGACAGCAACTCTTATCAGGCACAGAGCGCCTGGAACGCAGTTCTGCTCGCTTACAGGAGAGCCAGAGGATTGCATTAGAGACGGAGGATATTGGACGAACAACGCTAGCCGATCTCTACCAGCAACGCGAGACGATCGAGCATGCCAGATCGGGACTGCAGCAGAGCGAAGGCTATGTGGACACGAGCATAAAGACGCTAAAGGGCATGGCCCGTAGGTTTGTACCCTTCATAACTTTCTATTGGATTTACTCAGCGCTTCGATGCTAATACTACTTCCATAGGATGGCTACGAATCGGATAATCACCATCGCAATCATCACCGTCCTCGTTCTTCTCATCTTTGCAGTTGTTTACAGCAAGTTCCACTGATACTTTTCGGTTACCGGCGTTCTCTGTACAGGTGAATTTTCTTACATTGTGTCGTCCAGTCGTCTTTCAGCTTTCTAGTTCTCGAGTGTTTGGAGCCGCGCTATGAAATGTTTCTTCGTTTTGTATGATACAAAGCCTTGTCAATCGGCATGACTCGGGCATGTAGATGCCTTAATTCCAATGAGCACATCACTATACAATATGAAATAATATTGTCAAACTAATACAGATTCCCGGGTATCTTCTTAACTCTAAAAGGTCCTCACAAAGGTAGACAGTATACAAACGCCATATCCATGAATCTCCCACACTTTCTGATATACACCTCAACGAGACCACTGCAAAAATCGGCATAGATCAATTCATAATCATCATCGCCCCAAACGCCGCATTCACAACGACGCCCACAAAGATCGCCAGTCCCTTCCTCCAGCTCCAAACACCCTCCTCCCTCCGCAACCACATCGCACATCCCACCGGCCAAAAGAACCCCATCACTGCACCCCAAAGCATATCATCCAGAGCGCCTCGCGACCCCGTCCCGAATCCACCATCGTCGTCACCGAATGCTCCCCCGCCTCCTCCGGTGCCGCTACCCATACCCGCAGGCACCGCGCCCGTCCCCTCGTCCATCCAGCGATCTTCAAGCTCTCGTAGCTCAGACCCTGAGGGCATCGTGTCTGGCGTATGCGTAACAGATTGTAGAGCCAGGAACTGTGATCGTAAAGCAGAGACCTCAGTAGGTGTGAATCCGGCAGAGAGGAGACGGTCGAAACCACGCGGAGCAGGAGTCGTAGTTGCTTCTTCTTGCTGTCGACGTGATTGCTGCTGTTGCGGTTCCTCCTCTTCAGCAGATAAGGAGATCTCGTTCCATTCCATCCCATCCCTTCGTTGCTGTTGTTGAGTTATCGTCGACGCCAGCTTGGCTTCCTTATCTAATTCGGCATTGGAAAGAACGATATCTCCAACAGAACAGTGGATGTACAGTCTCCGCAAAGGGGGATCCCTCACGGGCGCTTTGCCCTTTCCTTTATCTTTCCCAACATCATCTTCAGGCCATGCGGTCGAAGACGGACCGCGGGAGTGATACTGCGGAGGGAGTCTCAAGGACGTGGCCAGGGGTACGGCATCTTCGAGAGCGCGACCGGAATAGATCAATCGGAGACGATGTCCAGCAAGATCGAGAGGTAGACGGGCGCGGATCAGCTGTTTGAGGCCCGCTGCGGTGGTCGTGGAAGGGGACGGAACATCGATCAGGATGTCGGGGATGGAGGCGGAGAAGCGGATTGCGAGAGGGAGTTCCAGGTCCGGTTGAAGAAGAGGTGCTGTGGTCATAATTTATTGAGAAAGGACTGTCACGCCGGTTGTGCACTTTGTCTTGGAGTGTCCCTTGTGTGTGTATCTGATATGATGACGTTACCTAGGCGAGATTCGTGGACACCTGAATGATATACCACGTACTACTGATCTGAATAGGCCTGGCCGTTGTCCATGCGGAGAAGTTCCGCTGTTGCCTCCACGTGACGTTTGCCTCTGTCTAAAAAAAAAAAAAAAGCTTCAAAAAGCTTCATTATTTCAAGGTACAAGTAGTATTTGTCCTTTCTTGTCTGAGGAAGAAATAATATCGAATATGAGAATATAGCCTACGGTGAATAATACACCAGAATGGAGCATGCACTAAAATTTAATGGATATCGTCGATGGTCTCGAATAGAGCTTTAGATTAAAATCTAGCTATCAATCTTGAATCTGCTCACCACAGAGCGTATCGCTATCTGTATATAAGATTAATCATAACAGCGAGTCGTGGCTTATGATAGCTGGGCTGCCGTGTGTAACCGAGGTTTGAGTAATGCACCTCCTCAGAAAGCGATCGCGGTAGTCAACCGCATAACCGCGGAAGCCCCTGTCACATGAACGGGGATATCCTATCGCGAGGCCCTTGTGATCTCGGTATCAATGTAATACCTCTCTTGCTTTCCCGTCATCGGCCCGTTGCGGTCAGATGACACATCGGCGGACAATGAAACCGTAGTGAGCATTTTCGGCAAAAGCCTTCCCACAGTGCAGTCGCCCATTGCGACCCAGTAGAGAAAGATAATCAGAATGCATGCTTCCTCAAAGCGCAGAAAGAAAGAGCTTCCATTAGCCGGTCAGATTCTGATGGTGGTCTAGCGGTCTGGAATCCAGTAGAAGCGTAAAATAGATTCGTCGGACTAACGGAAAGAAAATAAGACGGGTATAATCTGCTAAGTCGGTCGTGTCGGTTCTAGACACAAAGCAATCGTGGACCAAACTCAAGGTCTCGCCAAACGCCGCCCAATGCACCCATGGAAATGATTATATGTACATCACTTTCAAACCATGAAGGACTCTCCGCACCCGCATTGCTCCTCTGTCGCATTGTTAGCAAGAGGTCTTGGTAATTCATAACAAGCGGGGCTGCTTACTTATATTCGGGTTTCGGAAGACGAATTTCCGACTCAGCTTATCCTCATGCCAGTCCATTTCGCTACCAATGATGCTAAACAGCGCCTTGCTGTCGATCAGGACCTTCACACCGTCTTGTTCCACAACTTCATCGAAAGGTCCAGGCTTCTCCACAAATTCCAGGTGGTAGGCCAAGCCGGAACAACCCCTGTTCTTCACACCTACCCGAATGAGCTTGGGATCTGGCTGTGAGAGGAGCTTCTTAAGCTGCGTGATGGCCACTGGTGTCAGTGTCATAGCCGCCTTCCTCGGGCGCAACCTAGACCGCCGGGGCTTTGTAGTCTGCGAGGTAGACGGCGCGGAAGCGGTGGATGTGGTCGGCTTTGGCTTCTGAGCCTCAGATTCTCTAAGGCTGACATTGCTCATTTGGCCAGCGGGATAGTTGGGCGTCTCCCTCATTGATGGAAGGTCCGCGGTGATGGAAGTATCTGGAGATCCGGTGTTTCGGGGAGGCGGGAAGTGGTCAAGCGTGTGTGGTCTGTAGGCTGTAGCTGTCTGCATATCCCGTCTGGAAGAAGTACGGTAGACATTGCCGTAGGAGGAGAAGTTCCGTAGCGAGTGAGCACATCCGGCGTTGGATGGCTTGCTAATGAATCTGAAGAGAGTCCGGGATGATGTCACCGGAGGGTGAGCAACCCGACAGAGAGACATGGTGAAAGCAGAGATTGATGTATATGGAGCGATTGCTATTCAGATGGTATCTCGTAGATCATGAACTCGAGTCGATCAGTCGGGTGTAGAGTGGTGTTGCGAGCATAGAGTGTTGTGTGTCAAGATGAACTCTTCTGAAATAACCGCGGAGAGAGAAGAAGAGCGAGCACGGCCTTTCCCGGTCGGCAATCGCACCCGGTCACGAGAAACAGTGCCCCTGGCCAATCAGCGTTGATGTGTTTCTACGCAGATGGCGCCACTCCCTTTTTGCCTTCGTCTGATTTCCATCTGACGTCTGAATAAACTGCTATAGGCCGCGTTCTAAATGTCCTCTACTCATCCGAGTTCCCAGTCATGTCAGAGGTCATACGAGAATCGCTAAGTTGCATTCTTTTCCAGCTTAGAGGAAGGCAGACATCAACTCCCGACCGCTCCTTCCAGCTTACGCCAGCAACCTGTGCTTATCGATGTTTCACTCCGCAGACTATACAGTACAGTAGTATCATGCAGGGTCCAGTGATAATCCCTTTCTATTAATACGATGCATAGCCTGAGGCTAACCCGCCCGTGATTTGGGCGTTTGGGACATTTCTGCAACCCTGCCTGAAAGCTCGTTGGCCAATGAGCATCGAGATATAGTAAAAGTGCGGATGTACAGCATAATACTTCGCATCGACCGATTCTCCTCCCGGCATCCCAAAGTCCTCTGATGATTAATCGGCGATAATTAGACTCAGGAATCTATTGTTCCGTCCTGTTCTCATTAATAATGCCGCAACAACCCTGACCTCTTGCTGTTTCTTAGTTCCGCATCTGAGCCCCGATAACATATGGTTATTTATATATTGCCAGGTGGCGACCAGCAGCCATGAGTAGATTTGTTGATTAGAGTCATATATTGTACATTCTTCTGCCAAGGGTATCTCTGGCATGGCATATTCACTAGATCATATCTGACCGATATCCACATCCCAGTATCTGGAAAAAGATAGACGACGTCCAAAATCGGAGTATTAAAGCGCCTAGCCTCGTATGGCACCTTAACGACTCCAGCTAGAACAACCATGAAGGACTTAGTATTGATGGGCTAATAGCGGCACACCTGCTGGCACAGTTCTCATCTAGACTGCAGAATATATTAAACGCAGAGTGAAGATAGATGTGTGGAGGTTTAGCGATCGGGTTCATGCCTCCAATCTATTATTCTAGTGACTCTTTATGCTGATTGCAGCTATATGGCTTATATTGAAGTCCACTGTATCCCGAGATTTGAGGGATACTTTCCCCCTTTAACGGCCGGTCCATTGTATCTAATCTACCGAGGGCAGCACGCCCAAAGGTCTCGATACTTGTGGTTGCTAGGCGCAACTCTGCCCCGTTGTGTGGGATTCCGACCCGGTCCCCTGGGTTAGTATTATGCCGGATTGGGAGTACGCAGGTGCACTCTGATGAGCTCACGAAAATCCCTACAAGTCCGGCACTGGTAATTTTATATAGTCGCATTTAGCAATTGGTCCATTCTACGTGGAAAACACGTTTGTTGCATTTGAAGCTGTACATAAAAGTCAACCAAGTCTCAGTGGTAGGCTCATCACCGACCTCTGAGGTAGCTTGCGTGTCCCCAGTCGCTGAGACTCGTCACTGGCACCATAAGAAAGTCTGGAAGACAGTTCCTGAGCGTAAGGACCGAGCAGTGGGACCATTAGGAAATGCCCTCCTGGATATTTTGTGGCTTCGTGCCGGCGAACGCACATCCAATCCTCAGTAAAGAGTTGAAGCATTCCCAATCCACAAGGTATTCAGAAAGGAGCATGACAATATCCCTCATATTACGGAGTAGAGGAACTAGCGCTGGCGGATCTTTTATGTTAGTAGCGCCGGAAATGAACGCGAAAGAACAAGCGCGATAATTAACAATGCATTGTGGCTGGCCGGACACCGAACTGCGTGGCTGGTGACGGGGCCCCTTGGCAAATCGGCGTTCTGAAACTACTTGGACCCGTCAGATGCCAGCTAAGATTAAAAGAAACTCACTGATCATAGTGTTCCGTGAATATAGACAGACATCTCTTTGAACTCCCCAGACGCGTGGTATCATGAGACCGGGGCCTTTTCAGATCGCTCATTGCCCTGTGATCCTCGTCAGTCTTACTCGTCATGGAAGCCTCACCCCTCACCCAGCAAAGTAGACCCGAAACTTTCAAACCTAAGATTGTGCAACTTTATGAGATTCTATTTAATGTATGAAGCCCAACCATGAGGCCGATTTCGCATTCTTGCTGATAACCATCATGTAGACGACTGAATATGCAGAGCCTTCAGAGGGCTTTTGGAGAGAGTTCTTTTTGCTGGGTCCAGATAGGTCGCAGCTGCGCAGGATCCTAGACAAGCTTAGTCCCGATGAAACACTTCATCTGCAGGTATGATTCGATCATTTTATCTGGATTTTTGTCATTAAAAAAAGGTCTACTTGATTCGATAGCATTCCGCTGATACCGGGAGTAGGCGCAAACGCAGCAGCTCTTTGCTCGAGCGGTCCAGGAAGCTGCTTCAGGAACCGCGCCAAATGATTCACATGCTCTTGAGGTCAGTTGAATATGCATGTTTTCCCTTTCTGGATCACCTACTGACAATTATGACAGACATTTACTACCTTCTTGGGTAGTGTCTTGAACAAGAAGTATACAAACCCAAGTTCTGATGTTATCACTGTGTTGGCTGGATTGGATCAAGTCGACCAAGTGATCACAGAATTCGTCGCTGTTCTGGATGGCATCATCAGAAGCGGCAGCACCTGTGAGTACCATTCTAGATTTCGATGTAGAGTTAGCGAATAACATATTCTACGATGCAGTCGAGCTCCGGCTCAAGGCGATCAAAACGGCTATTGCCATGACCAGCGGCGCTTACAAGACTAGCCTCATTACTTATTTCACACATCGCGATCTATTTCCTTCTCTTATGAAGGTCAGATCCTGCTGCAATTCTCCAGATATACGAATGTTTCGTGCTGATAACTTGCAGTTTATACATGACTCTGATACCCATATTCAAATCTTCGAGCCTTTCCTGCTTCTAGGGTTGCTGGCAAACTACAACAGATTTGAATTTCAGAACCCCTACCATCTGCGATTAGTAGATTTTGTCAACGAAGCCACGATCCAGAAGATCGTCAAAGGCGTCGGGGTCTCATGCGCGGCGCTCCGAAATGGATACGTCGCCGTCCAGGATGACGTCCCTGAAGGCTGGACCTTGACGAGCACGTTGATCTTTTTTGGCTTGCGAGCGCTTGCTCCTGGTGCCAAGGACAGGGCTACTCCGCCAACGCCAGAAGAGGCAAAGGAGATGTTTGCAGCTTTGTACGAGGGTCTCCTTCTCAATCCACTGAACCATTACAGGCTAATATGTCTTCAGACCAGCAGCGGAAGCTGCGGTACTTCTAGCTACATACGATTTTACGAATGCGAACAAACTTTTTGGAATTAACTTCGTCACATATGCTCCTGAGAAGAGCACGGAAGAGTCACCGTTTTCAAGCTTCCTCTCCTTGACTTCATACTTACTCCAGCATGCATATCGGTCACCAAGGGTCGCCCATTATGCTGAGCTCAACCTCTTCACTTTGCGCATCATCGTCGAGGACCCGGTTTTGGCAAAGCGGATATGTAGTGACGACGGGAAGAGGGCAGTACGCTTGTGTCGACAAAGACAGCCCTATCTTCCTATCGTTCAGGGAGAGCGGGTCCTTGCGACTGTCATCTTCGATATGATGATCGATACCATTACTCACAATCTGCGTCGTTGCCTCGACATCAAAATCTACAGGTAAGCCTCTATTCCTCGACATCCACTTCCTAGCTGCTAATTACATGCTAATTACATGCCCACAGCCATACCATCGCCATCCTCCTCCGCCTTTTCACCTACCTCTCATCAAACAAAGTCCGACTATCCTATCACTGGTCGGAGCTCTGGCGCACTCTCCTATCCCTAATGCGCTTCCTTACAACCTACGCCTCCGACCTCTCCTCCACCCCAGAAATCAACCTCCTTACCACCTCCCTCGTGAACGTGCTCGCCTTCTGCGTTTCCGCAGGCGACACGTTCCTCCCGGACCCGGCATCCTACGACGACCTCTTCTACAAACTCGTCGAGACGGGGCCCATCCTCACAAAATTCGGTGAAGTCTACAAACTCAACGCCCCCTCATCTTCCACCGCTACCAAATCAGCCGCCGACCTGGCAAGTACAAAAGACCAGCCTTCCAACATCGCCGCCATCGACACCCTCCTTTCTGTGTCATCGCACTTCAACTCACTCTTATTCATGCCGGAGAAGAATGCCGATGTCAAAGTTTCAGGCAACGAACCTGCAGCCGTACGGAAAAAGAACCTCAGTCCGCGCCAGGTCCACCAGATCATCAAGCAGGGTTACGATACGTTGAGCATTCAGACGCACGAGGGCTTGAACGCGTGGCAGAGGTGGCGAGAGGCGGATTGGAAGCCAGAGCTGAAACGGGCGGCGAGGTGTGCGGTTGAGGATGCAAGGAAGTTGGTTGTTTAGTCGCTTAATGGGCAGTAAGTAGTGAATGCTTTTTCAACGGAGGGGTGGCTGTAGTGTGCATCACGCTGGCTGGTTTAGAGTGGAGAAGGAATGGCGAATTTCTGTGTACAAAATATTATCTTGATAGGATCTGAGCCTGCAATTTCCCTTCGCTATTCTCGTGACTGGATGTTTATGCAATTCTTTCTTGTCGCGAGCTAAGTTGGAACCGCAATGAAGATTATTTGAACCGTCAATCTCTTGTGGGAAGAGGATACAAATGGATCCAAAGGTACACCCGACTTTTACGGCCTACAAAGGGAAACTACAATTTGAGAGATAAAATAGCTTCACGCTTATACCTAACTAGAACGAACACACCGAAAAGCAAGAACCGCTATACGCACCAACCTAGATCCAGAGAAAGACAAATCAGGACGAGGACCATGAATTTGTGGAACGGCTCATAAAGAAAAACGTAAAAAGACATCAAAGAAGGTGTTGAAGAGCTCGAGTTCTGATGTAGTGAGGTCAACGCCGGACTTGGATAATGTGGTGAATCCCGCCGTATGCGTCTCAGGCTACAGTGAGATGGACCAACGCTCGCTCTCATAAACCACCTACAGTGCCATACAACGAAGCGGGTATTTTGACTTGGCGTCTTTTCCTAACCAAGGCTGAGATGCTGAGATATTAGAAGTAGTGAGGGTGACATTATAAGAAGAATGAGGAATTCCCACGCGTAATGAATCGCACCGTCCCGTACGTATCTTTCAGCCAAGCTTAGACGTGGCGGTTCCCGGTGTTGGGTTCTGGACTCCTCGTGTCTTCTCAATGTATTCGTTGCTAGCGGTCAAATACCTGGTCGCAAAAAACTTGTCGGAGTTTTTACCGAGCCAAAGAGTGACTTTAGAGAGCTCCTCACGGAGCCGGTTAGTCGATGGTTGGTCCATGTTCGTTTGTGCAATGAGTTCGGGCATAGTCGCTGGAATTTTATCAGTAATGGAGTGTTTCATGGACATGCAACAGAGATCGCGACGACGCGAGACCTAGGTGACAGGTAGCAAAGTAGTTTCACTTACCGAAAAGCCGTGTGAGGTGCTCTGCGCCATATATATCCAGCGGGCCCTTATTGGCGTAGTCACCAGCTCCTACCTCCCATTTCTTTCGAAGAGTATGGTATTGCTCCCGTTCGAATCTGTAGAGCAGGATCTTGTCCAGCGACTTGTCGAAGTACTCTTTGATGCCCATAACGACCTCCTCAAGAACATCGATATCAGTGGGGCTAGTTCGCTTAGGTCTCTCTTCTTCGAGATAGGCCTCAAGGATCTGATTTACAGAGATCCTGGCCGGCAAAGCGATAACTTGCTGGTTCTTGGTTACATTCTCCCAATCATCAACAAGGAGAGATTTAAGATTGTCAGGCATGACAATCCTAACGGAAGGCCGTGAATGGAAATGCTCCTCCTAGCACAAGCGTTAGCATGAGAATCAGTGATAACCACTTTGACTGGATATTTGCTTTCGAGCTCCGAGGCTAATTCTTGCATAGGTCGGGCAAATATAAGAAGCCGCGCCTGAAGATTGTTATAAGGAAATAAAACATTTTGCTAACCTTTTCAATCTCATTTTCTCGGCCTCTTTTAGTTCCCCTTGCAGGCACTGAGGTCTGTCGTTCTTCGCTACCGCGAGCGGAACTTCGGTCGGAACCACCTCGCTTCTTGGTTGCGCTCTTTGGAGGGTTGATTTTCCGTGAGGCAGCCTCAGCATCACGTCTTAGAGTGGCTGCAAGCTCCCTGTTGTCTTCTGTAAATTTTCGGAGCCGATCTTGAGGCACCCAGTCATCCCATCTGGTAACGGGCCCTGTGTGTTAGCGAAACCTTTCATAGCAGACCGCCAAGGAAAACTCTTCCGTCATCTTATAACCAACCACAAGATAGACCACTTTGCAGAAGAGAAAAACAAACAATAACAGTTCATCAATTATAGAAGATACAGCAAAGAAAACAGTAAATGAGAGAGCCAGGGTAAAATCATAGAGATGCGCCGATGACGAGCTTTCGAGTACTTGGTACGTAACAGAATTGAATGAGAGAAGGTACATACGTGTTCTTCCATCCCTTATAATGAACCAAATATTCATAGGGACTTTTCCGGTCATCAGGGTCTGTATGCCTGACGTCTATGATCTTGGCTTCGTACAAGATCTCGTGGTGGAAACACAGGACCCTTTCATCTTTCTGATAGCTGAGGTGGCTTGTTGGCGCCATTCTGACGGAAGACAAAACCGAAACACTCCGAAACGGGGGTCTTCTTGCTCCAACAACAGAAATCCAGCTTGAATGAGCAGAGAAGAGGCTGCCCGTGCAAAGAACTCTCAAAAAATACACGTCCCTGACGTACAGGATGATGCACAAGGCCCGAACTGCACCAAACCGTGGAGCGGGGGATGAATCGCAGAGGCACCAAATCAAACAGCAGCACGCAGAAAGAAACCCAAACAAATACACTGATTCAGAAGAACCGAAAAATGGATAGAATGTAAATTTGAGCGAGACAGGGCTTCTTTTGACGAATACAGGTGTTCAAGGAGCAAGCCGTGTATAGGCGGAGATGTTCAAAGATGAAGATCTCGGGGCGAAAGATAGTAAAAAAAACAATATCAGATACTCCAACTGATGTAGAATCAAGTATTCGATTCAATAACGTCCAGGAGATGGTGGAGTGAGTCGAAACTCTTTTCCTATTCACGCGTGTTGGGGTTTTAAGGGAGGATGGATTGGCAGACGGCGAGGTACGGAGACGGGAGGCAAAAACGCGTTAAGCCTCCACAGGCATCGAGCAGACGCCCTTGGCGACACTTGGGCCAGCATTCAAAGCTAGAAACTACATGCTTCGCAGCCGACAAACCACAGTTTGACAGGATCCATCTCACTTTCTTTTTTCCGTTTATCCTATAGCGCCTTGAAGAGTGTACCCAGCCCGGATATCTGCAAGCTCTCGCGTCCATCCTCCAAACTCTTTCTTCTGATTTATTGGGATAACGCAGAACCTCTCGTTAAAAGACGCGTCCTCAGAAGATTGGATATTTGAACTGTCTGAATAGTTGCATCTTGTTTGCTTCTGTATCTTCTAAGAACCATTACTTGTGCATTCATCCCTTTCCTGTGTCCCCTGAATTGCACTTCAGATATTTATTCTTCTCTTGGGTTGAATCATTGCTACCATGGCACCATCGGAAGAATCCATCCTGAGTAATTTCCTTCTCTCTCCGGCTCCCTTGCCTACAGTTATATCTCTACAAAAGTTCACTGAACTTTTCCCAAGGCGTCTTCGCTCTCATCCGCAGATTAAAGTTCTGTATCGAGAGCTGCAGCAGCTACGGGAGCAGGATATGAACCTGGTCAATGAGAATATTGACAAAGAAATTCAAAGAGGCGAGCGGCAGAAGATGGAACTGCGAAGGGCCCTGAGTGCGACAGGGGTAGATGGAATCAGCGATGGTGAACAGCGTGAAATTGACATGGATGTCCAGCTCTTCGGACAGCCAACCCCTAGATCTCTGGAGACTCTTCACA
Organism: Paecilomyces niveus; assembly: GCA_003116535.1. Lineage (NCBI taxonomy): Eukaryota > Fungi > Ascomycota > Eurotiomycetes > Eurotiales > Thermoascaceae > Paecilomyces > Paecilomyces niveus. The sequence continues at coordinate 86,949 of QEIL01000067.1, forward strand.
CATTGTCTAGCTTGTTGTCCGAAATGGAGGCTGCTTGTACTAGCCTCGAGGCCGAGATATCCGCAACAGAGAAGGAAGCAGCCACAACGCTAGCGGACCTCCATGCAACTGTCGGCGAAATGAGTGATCTACGCTACGGAAAGTTCAACAAACCGGCAGGCACCGCTGGAAACATTGCAAGTGAGGCCATCAAAGGTCTCAAGAGCCTTGAAGATGCTTGCAATCGCGCAAGCATGTGATTAAAATACTCCAGTCCCTTTTAATGGCCGAACTCTCTGCTGATTGGTGTTGAACTACGAAAACGATATCCTCAAGGGGCCTGTCTATTCTTGCTAGGGGATCTCTGGATGAATCACAGCGATTCCCTCAGAACTAGATTTCCGTTCTCCATGCGAGTCTCGAGTCTACGTGCCTGATCCTGTGATCGAAACCCTGCTAATGAGTGACGTTGATCTCTGCTGAAATTTCTATTTTCAGTCCAACCTTGCCGATATGACTCGGTGATTTGGAGTCGCTTCTCCAGTGGACTCATTGTCTATCTTTGGGCCCTATTGCCAGTACGGACAGCACATCGCCTATGTTTTAATTCCAAGGGAAGCAACTCTCCACAAAAGCATATGTTCTATCTCTTCCAGAATGCTATTAGAGGACGACAAAAAACCATGCATCTAAGCAGAATGACGACACCAATGAGAACGCCTCATCACCTCAGTTGCAAGGAAATTCTTCTGTATCTCGCATTGGCCGTGGCGCATGGGGCCCCGCGTAATGTACGACATGATGGTGCAATATTCCCTCCACAGTTTGGCGCAAGGCCTCAGTTATCCAACTCTTTCATTAATTCATAGCCAATCAAAAACGTTATCTCTTCGTCTATTTCAGGAGGCTTTGCTTCGCAAGCCATGGTTGGGCGCCCGACTTCATCGAAAGTGAATTGAGTTAGGGGTGCTCGCTGCTTCCAGTTCACAGTTGCGTTCCCTGGTACCCTTGGCAGTGGAGGGAAACGATTATACCCAGATCTGCTCCTGTGGTACCCTTCATGCTTAAGTTCATCATGGCATGGCCACGGCGCCTGCGGTCTATCGGGGCGTTCTGTGGTTGACGGAATCCATATCGAATCTTGCGATAGGACACAGGTCAGATAGTCATCGAATTCCTTTCCTCCAAGCACAAGGTCGACCTTGGCTTTGATCTCCCCTTTTCTCTCTGACTCCCTTGCCGTCAATCGACGGACTATCTCCTTCTGGGCGTCCTCTTTCGCCGCCAGACGATGAGCAATCCACTTGGGCCAGGACAGCGGGACGAAGGGGGAGTTAGGTGCTACATGGGAAACGTTCTCGCAGACCTTGTTAAACGTCTCATATTCCTTGGCTTCGACTGACACCCAGGTCTTTGAGGCAGTGTGGGACATAACCCGGTGCGTCCAGTTCTCAATCTGCCAGCCGTGGTTCCTGATCTTCATGTTATACCGACTCCTCCTTGTGCGCGGGAATGGACCACATACCTTGATGATATCACACTTTCTCGGCGAAAAGACTGGCTAAGAGGTAGAGAAACGGATTGATGTGTAAGGTAGAATATTGGCCTAGGTCAAGACTCTGTTTCTCAGTCGCTGGATCCTAGAGCAAGTATTGTCGTTCCTAGTGGAGGTTAAACAGTCATGAGGACAACTAGGCAACGAACTATAGCTCTGTGATGTGGTCCCAAGCTCACTGAAAGAGACTAAGCAAAAGAATGGAGGCACTGCGAAGTGAACGACTTGGATGGCTAAATCTTCAAAATGCTAGAGCTGAGACAGAGAAAGCACATTCAATGAAGGATGTCTGGGTGCCTTATTGTTCAATATCGAACAGAAGAAAATGAGAGGGAGAACAGCGATCTGAACTAGACAGAAAGGTTTGGCTTAACCTAGAAGGACAGACCGGAGGATGCTGAAGACTATCTCGTTGGCAATATGACCCTTTTGTCAGTGTTGCCTATTACAGGACGGGCCGGGTTAATAGAAGCCCGCCGGTTAACTTGACTATTGTAGATTCCTGTGGGTAGATATTGCCGTACAAGCCTATACTTGATACCTATCAAGAGTGGAGAACGCTCCTGTGGTGAGCTAGTTCCTCTGAGTGTCCTTTGATCCACAAAGCCTGAATTGTTTCTTGGTTAGGAAGAGAATCGTCATGAAGAGTTGGAGTCATTATTATATTAGGTTCATGCCTATGTGAATAGCCCATTCAATGAATAGAGATGTGGTGTCTGACAATGTAGTGAAGATACACATGAATGCCACTTACAATGAGAGAACCTGGATCCATTTAAGCATATTTTCTCGCGTGGCTAGTCATGCAGCCCTAGTAGCCAGAAAAAAAAAATGAAGCAAAAGAGATATGGCAAATAAGTAGTTTCAACGTTGGTTAGTGGTTCTGCAAGTATATAGAAGTTGGCTATGTCTGCCTAAGGCCTACATACAGTTTCCTCGTGATAACGATCCTTTTTAAGTGTCTCACAGAAATTTAACAAAGGTAAATTCCCACCAAAATAGAATGAATCATTTATTGGAATAGAGGTATTCACCTGCTGTTTAGAGATCTCAAATGAAGACCAGCACTAGGTAGATGGATGATGGGGGTATCCACTTCGGAGCTTATCCTGAACGCGAGGAACGCGTTCCAATTTAAAGCACCGTGCCATCCCGTGTTCAATCTGTGCAGCGCAATCGACAAACCTGTAACTACGACTGTCATCACTGCCAGAAAGGTCAGTTCAACGTCGTTATATTCCATGTCCAAGCGATAAAATCGATCGACCATGCCTTCGATCACTCTCCACCTGCACGCGGCGCAATCGGCTTCTCGGGGAGCCCTCTACAACCCCCTCCCTCAGCTTCTCCAGACCCCGTCAGGCCTCGCGATCCTGGAGCTCCAAGGAACGATAAACATTCCCTCTCCTGGTGAGGATCAGGATATGGGCGTCTCCGAAGTTTCTAGGCAGACTGTCGTCGAAACCCCTATTGGCAAGCTCATGTTTCCTGAATACTCGTCGCAAAACCCCGCAGACGATACAAAGTGGATGAAACGTGTCTATCTCTACATTGGAAAATACCAGCGGATGACAGGAGAGGTGAAAAAGCTACCGAAGCCGTTGGCGGTCATACAGCGAAGGCAGCGGGTGGATGCTAGAGATGGAAATACAGGTGTCACTACGACGACAAATCCAGGTGGAAGAGAAGACGAGGCACCTGAGGATGAGCTTGAGATTGTCGAAATTGTGAGGTATAAGATTCTCTTTGGATCACGTCCGGAACCGCTGGTCAGTGAGTGACCATCACAACGGCATGGGCTTCCTCAGCGACGATACTCTACATGAGACGGTTTATCACCCGTATAGCTCAGCTTAACCCTGGCCTTGAATCAAGCCTAGAGGGTGCTATTGGCCAGTCTCCTCTCGATGCATATTACAACATCACTGGTTATGACACCATGCATTGGCACACCTCCATCTTTACTCGATGACATATCCTGTCCTGAGAATTATCAGCAGCAGAGTACTGCGTTGGAGATATTGAGGCTTTCCAATCTTACCAAGACAGGTCTATGAGAGACATTCGCTCAGGCCTTGGATGATCTTCGATGTAAGGGGCTACCTTCGGAGATTACAATCTACAGAACCCCGGATTCAAGGTTGTTGACAGGGATGCGCATTGATTCTGTGGACGCCTTGGGGAATCATGGCCTGAAAAGCGGTCTAGATCGCGTGTCCTTAGGGGCGGTATGACATGGCTTTTCGATGAGCTGAAGCGGTGTATTGATCACCACTCGCTTAATATGGGCCACGGATAAGCGGATATAAACAACTGAGAAGAGAAACAGAACTGCTTTCTGTTGAGAGCAGGGCCCACATTGTGGGGATTAGGGAGCCGGGGTTCCGAGTAGACAAAGCATCCTAACTCGAATTATGTATGAAGTCGGTGGCTGAACCTCTCAATGACCTGAAGTTGGCGTTGGATCATACGAGGCTTTACGAGCTCAAACTTCGCTCACGAGCTGTCATCTCCATTGAACAACTGGTCTCATTTCGAGGGGCTAGCATGCACATAGTGTTGTTACTGGCGTCATAACTTTAAATGTTGAGTGGGATCACCGCGGAACAAAGAACCTTAAACAATTCCTAGAACTCCCGATTGTCAGCGTGCCTATTCTACATCGCTCGTATCGATTTTCAAGAAACATCTTCTCTTAAGGGCTCATTGCATGCAACCAGCAGCCTCGATCGTTTAGCCACGGTAAACGGTTCAGTCTCTCACCACGATATCCACTTCCGCCTGATACGACGTCACATCCTCTGCCATATTTCTAGCCACCGATATGGCACCAGGTGTGCTCGTCCCAGTTTCAAATCCGAGTGAGGACACAACATTTCCATCAAAATTAGGTCCCGAATATGTTGGATTCGACCATATAACCTGGTACGTAGGCAATGCAAAGCAAGCTGCTTCGTACTATATTACGCGCTGGGGTTTCAAGCAGATTGCGTATCGAGGACCTGAGACGGGCTCCCGCAGTATTGTATCCTATGTTGTCTCCAATGGCAAGGCGACCTTTGTCCTTATATCGCCTGTTCGTGGACCCCCGGGTATTGGTAAGGATGACGACGTCCCCGAAGCAGAGAAGGCCCTATTGAAGGAAATCCACGAGCATCTCACAATCCATGGTGACGGCGTCAAGGACGTTGCATTTCAAATAGATGGTGATGTCGAGGCGGTCTGGAAGAAGGCGGTCGATAATGGTGCTGTTTCAATTCGGTCTCCGACGACAATGAAGGGCGAGGAACAAAGTCACGGTCAGGTCATTATTGCAACGATTAGCACATATGGTGATACGGTCCATTCATTCGTCAATCGCCAGAGCTATTCTGGCCGTTTTCTTCCCGGATATCGAGAGATTACCAATGATGATCCAGTCAACAGCTATCTTCCAAAGATCGATTTCATCGAGATCGACCATTGCGTCGGTAATCAGCCGTGGGCTGGCGTCGACAAGGCTGTACAGTAGTAATTCTTTCCTGCCCCAAACCAGAAAATGATCCGTGAATAACGAATCAACTGGCAGTTACGAAGAGTGCCTTGATTTCCACCGCTATTGGACAGTGGATGATAAAGAGATGTGCACGGAATATTCCGCCATGCGCTCGATCGTGGTCGCATCGCCCAACCAAGTAATCAAGATGCCAATGAATGAGCCAGCTGAAGGAAAGAAGAAGTCACAGATTGAAGAGTACGCTCCGTCATTTTAGGTCGTGAAATTCTACGGAGGCTCCTATTGACTGACCGTACTAGGTTCGTTGACTACTATAACGGCTCCGGAGTTCAGCACCTCGCTTTTCGTACGCACGACATTGTCACGGCTGTCTCTCGTCTCAAGGAACGCGGTGTCTGCTTCCTTGAGGTTCCAGAAGTATACTACTCCGTCTTACGTGAGCGCTTGGCGAAGAACGACATGAAGCTCAACGAAGATATCGACATCCTGAAGAACCATAACATCCTCGTGGACTTTGACGAGAACGGTTACTTGCTTCAGATCTTCGCCAAACACGTCGGGGATCGTCCCACGGTTTTCATCGAGGTCATCCAGCGCAATAATTTTGACGGATTTGGTGCTGGTAATTTCAAGAGTCTCTTCGAGGCCTTTGAAAGAGACCAGGCTATTCGAGGGAATCTCTGAGGATGAGGAACAATAACACTGCTTGTTCGCATAACCATAGATTTCTCTGATTTCATATCGTGCCAATTAGCCTCCTGCTTGTTGTTCCTTTTTGCTATTTGCCTGTGAGTTGTTTCAGGATCCTAGATGTTCCTATCCTATATAAGGCAAAAGATTTATATCGGGTCAGCAAAATATCGAGAGTCTTGATCAACCGACGGTACAACATCATCCTAGTGAGATAACATGGGCACCAAGCGTCCACATCGTCTCTACCCAATCACCCAACACTCTCAAACGAGCCGGATGAATCAACATCCCCATCAAGCCCAATCCGCGTTCCGATTCCGGCGGTTTCATGACTTATTCCGTCGGATGGCGCGAGAACGCGGGGTTTGTCAGCGGTTCCCATTCCGCAGTGGATACCATGGCATGTATCATCAAACGAACATCTTTGCCATTTTCCCCGCAGCAAGCGGGAGAACCGCAATAGTAATGGGGATGACTATATATCGAACCTTGCGGAGTAGAAGTTACTTTCAGCCGCCTGATTAATATTGGTATATTACTAAGTGTAGAGAGCATTCCGGGGTCTGAAGTCGCGTTCTAATTTCCTTCCTCATACCATATCACTTCTATCAGAAACACCATCCCAGAAGAACATCGTCTAGAGGAGACCTCAAAATCCTAGAACAAAACAAAAGGAAAGACATAAAGAAAATGGCCCCCATCGAACGCATAACCCTCTTCAAAATCCCCAACGAAGCAGATCGCGATCGGGTCCTAGAGCAATACAAGGTCCTCGCGAAGACAGCCGTCAAGGTATACACCACACCACCCACTCACCTCACCATCTAATGAATCCATACTCCTACTCACACCCCCTACTTCAGGATGGCAAACCCTACATAACCACCGTGGCATTCGGCCCCACAGTCCCCGACCCCCGAAACAAAGGCTTCAACCTCGCTGTGAAGATGAAATTCGCATCTTTGGAAGATATGAAGTATTATGATACGGAGTGCGAGGCGCACAGGGCGCTGAAAGCGGTCGCGGGGCCAGTGAGAGAAGATATTCTCTCGGCATATTTTGAAAGTTTGGTTTGAAGGAAGTTTGTATGTGTGGTTATATGTTTCTCCGCGGATGGAGCCGTGGCTGGGTGGAAAGTATGCTACGCGTGCTATGGCTATGAGCGATGTATGACTCGGCTACGTGCAGAGAGAATTAGATATGAGGAATAAACTGATTTCATGATTACTTTCATGTGTTGGCAGTTTCATTCCATCATTAGTTTGTCAGTTGTCTTCGTTGATCCGAGTGATTTGGTAATCAATGAGAATAGACATAGTTAAGACATAATACGGATAGAGACCTAAGCAGTATGCTTATTGTAGCTCGTATCTATTGTAGTAAAAACACATGAGAAAGACAGGGAAAAGAAACAGTGGGATATTCTCCCAGGTATCATATCATAGACGGGATTCCTATCTAGTGATTGCAAGTCGTAATGTTGGAGATCTCACGGCACATCTAGGCATTAAACAGGATGATGGAAATATAGATAATGGTTTAGAATAGAAGTACACGCACCGACAACGGCACGATGCCAATTGATATTTAACACACTGGGATATCATCACTGATGTGCACTGTAAAATGTACATTGAACGGGAAAACATGTGGCTTCTGGTAAGGGCCACTAATCCTGTCATAAAATCTAACCAGCATGAATATATGTGATATGAGAAATACAAGAAGGGTAGTTGCATTAATCCAGGGCTTTGCGGAGATCAGCCCATTTCTGTTTGAGCGTTTCGTGTTGCTCAGATAGCTACTACGAGTCAGCCTGGGCGTCCAACAGAACTTCAATACTTTCCAAGATCTTACCTCTGCCCACTTCATCTTCGTCTCAACCAGATCCTTCTCCATCTCGGCCATTTGCTCCTCCATGGATCGGTTCTCGTTTTGCACCTCAAGGTTCCGTTTCATGATGCGTTCCATCTCCGTCCGAAGCTTCTCCTCCACTTCGGCCGGCTGTTTGTCAACGACTTTCTTCAGCTCACTGACCTGGACTTGCAGACTCTCATTCGTGTCTTGCAGTTCCTCATTATCTACCTTCACGCGAACCAGCTCCGACGCGAGTTGGACATGTTCCTTATCCGATTTCTCTGCATGTTCCTCAAGGATTCGGATGCGGGAAGCCTGCGAGGCGACAGTGTGTCTGAGGTGTTCAAGCTCCTCCTCTCGCTCCTTCTCCATGCGAACTTTCTCTTCCCATTCTGTAGTGTAGGCTTTGATCATCTCCGGGGTTAGAGGGACAGCACAGGCGTCTTGGACCATGACATCAGCTCGGTAGACCTCCTTGTCTCCGCCGGAGCTTCCGAAGAAACCGGACTCGAGGATGGAAGAAGCCGATGGTTGCTGGTCAATATAGACATCAAAGAGCTTCTCCTTGAGGAATGTCGAAAGCGCGCTCATGTCTTTCATCTCCAACAGTGTCTTCGCATTACGTTGCATAATGGCAATACCGAATCTGAGAATAGTACTTTCCAGTCCTTCCTCGAAGATCAGATCATAAATACGGAGCACTAATTGCAACGGGAATCTGTATGCAAAAAGTGTAAGGAACCACTGGGTGGCATAGAGTTGCGGGGTGACGCTTCGTCTGCGAAGGTGACAGTAGAGAGCCGGCTCCAAGTCCTCCAGCAGACGCTCGAATTGATAGAGATGAAGATGAAGCCCAGGCATTTCATTGATGAACATCTGCCGTAGGCCATATTTGTTCATCAATTTAACGAGAAGTGTGAACGCTTCACCCTCGTCCATCTAGATTGAAAATTAGTGACCATGTCCGCCACCCATGACCAGTAATTGACACTTACATTGAACAGTAAAGGCATGGCGATGAAGTTGACACCCTGAGCATATCCAACAGCTTCGTCGTACAAGGCGTAAGCTTTGCACAAGCCGAAGAGGGCTTCCTGGCTGCCTTGTGACAGGAAGTACTTGGAGTAACTTGTCCGAGACCCCAGGTCCCTCCTGATGGCTTTCTCCAATCTTTGGAGGGCAGCCGCATCTTCCTTGGCCTTTTTCTTCCGTGCTGCCTCCGCAGCAGCCTGTTCCTTAGCCAGTCTCTCTGCATCCTTCTCATGGGATGGAGAAGGGGAGGAAGTTCCCGTGTTGGATTGTGCAACTGAAACCTCTGAACGGATAGAGGACCTCGAGGACGCCACTAGATCCTTCTCTTTATCTATAGCGCTGCCGTTGACAGTACTAGCTATACTCATATGTTTCTCTTTATCGGTACCGCGTGCCACTAATTCCCGGTAAACCTCTTCCAGCTCCGGATTTCTGCTGTCTGCGAGAACTTGCCATATGACTCCTCGAATTGTCTGCGGGATACCTCTCTTAATCGCTGCATTGAGTTCGGAGGCATTAGTCCCATGCAAAGCTTCTGGTCCGTGGTTGACGACCTGCTGCCAGAGCTCCCAGTCCACTGGGGCCGAGACGTCAGAGGCGGAGGCCGAGATGCCTGAAACAGTGCCCGGGGCTAGATTCGGGTTTCCAGTCGATGGAAGAGGCGATGCGGGTGGAGGAATAGAGGCCAGAGCGGGTGGTGAAACCAGCACCCCGTCCTCCTGTTCCTCTGGTATGCTAGAAGGACTTCCATGACCAGCACTACCCCGACCAGACGCAAGGCTCACATGGTCATTGTCAGAAACGCCTTCATCGCGCATCCTTAGAATCTTGAACTGATCCTTTAAGCTACTCCTTCCCGTCTTCCTAGAGCTGATGCTAGCGTTGTCTGCATCAAGCATCTCGGAAGTACTGCCTAGCGTTGAAACCGACGCCCCCGTATTTCTGCGATTAAACCCGGAGGCGTGGGAAGGCGGAGACTTGATGTCCTTGCCTCCGGAAGAATTCCTTGAGAGCCATGAGAACGGACTGGTGAGCTTCCGGGTTGGCGGTGCTGGTTGTATAGCTGGGGGTGGGTTCTTGTTGGGTACAGCAGGGACGGAGGGCGGGATGGAACTTCTCTGATTCGACCTTAAGTCTCCAGACGGTGGAGGAGGAGACGCGGGTTTGGGTTCTGATACCGGGATATCCTGTCCTGAGTCGTCCTCTTTGTTTCCGTTCAGGTTGACGTCGTCCAGCGACGTCGTCGACAGGCGATGCGCCGTCAGCAGCGGGGACTTGGCGGCCTTTTTCTTCTTCGGTGTATTTTCTGTCTCCGACTGGGAGGACAGATCTGTTGGAGAGCTCACATCGTCCGTCTCTTCATTCCTTGGGTCGGCTAAGGGCGAAGGAAGAGAAGGGGGGTGTATCGCACGGGGAGTGGTTGCGGATCCATTGGACTGTCGACGGCCTGTGAGAGAACGTGTCGACTCACTACGGGGGAACGTGTCCTCGTTATCCACCGTCAACTCCGGGGCATCTTCGAAGGATTCCTGATAAGAGTTGAGATCAGCATTGATTCCTGGCTTCATGACAGGCAACCTCCGGCCATACCACTTCGTAGTCTTGTTGCTCTGGACTTGATGCCATGATGGACGACTCCGTAATCACAGAGGGGAACCAGTCTGCTCCGACGACTGTCCCCAATGTAGAGCAGTTTGAGAAAAATCGTCTACGGAGCAAGAAGGGCCATACAACCCTGAAGTGTGGATGCTCACCGCAGCAGTACCACTGCGTGAACACAGGCGGATCCCCGCAAGGTCATGCAACAGGGAGGGATCTCCTGACCGGGGAAAACAATGAATCACTATGATACAGACTGCAGCTGCAGTAATAAGAACAACAGGTGATTGCGGTGAGTTCACGAGAAATGTGGTGAGTTGAAAAATAGGTGGAACGGTCGAACGTGACCGTCGCGGATCTTTTGATGGGGAGGAGCCCCGTAATACGGTAGAGTAGATGCCAGCTAAGACGCCGTTGATCGTTGGCGCTGCTCCGGTCTAGACGGAGTGGCCAACGTGGGCATAGCGTCTCTTTAACTTACTATAGGCCCTCTCGCCGTACGCTCCGGTCTGGATTCTAGCCTTCGAGAACTCGATGCTCTCCTGTCATTTCTCCAGTTGGACCCAGAAGAAACACCGCCACAATGCAGTACATTGCGAGACATGGGAAACGGCTTCATCGCGCCGTAGGTTAAATAACGGCAAACCAGGGGTCACAGTCGCGCCTCGTCGCGAGCCTCTAAGCACGGTTATCGCTCCACTCCAGGCCTCAGGGCACCGTCATTCGCTGATTGTCGCTCTTTGTCTTCGGCTCGGAAACTTTGGCGGCACGGATTCTCCGCTGGGCATGGTAGGATTGACCAGACATGGACAGCTTTCATTCTATAGAGCATTATCATTAACTACATATTACTAGATTGCCGTGTCATCCTAGTCGAGCATATCTATTATTCAAAATATTCAAGAGACGAGAAAATACATCCTCTGTCCGGATGGAGACAAGACATTTCCTAGATAGAACTGCACTTCTACCACGTCTTGAGGTTGCACGACCACGGTTCGACTCACATACGTAGTTACGCTAGGGGATGCTCTTGACCATTCCACACATGCACAGGCCATCCAGGTTTCTGCTTTATATAACATACAGAAGATATCTGATATCCATTTCTTTGATTCTTCCCGCATTTCAACCATTCAGCGAATTCTCTAAATCTAACCACCGGCCCTTCCTCAAAGGGTCCAGTTCCTCCAGTCGACTCAGCCACCCAGACACATTGGTCTTGGCTTCTGCGGAAATGGCCCCCTCGATCTTAGATGCCAAGAGGGTGCAACCGATAAGGGACTGATAGATCCATTTGCAATCATCATCCCCATCGAGCATATCTTTAATCTTTTCGATCTCCTTGCGGATGTAGTCCAAGCGTTCAGCATTCGCCAAATTCGGAGCCATCGTCTGGGATGCAAGTGTGGGGTCAAATGTACACATCAGATTTTGGTGGTAGAACCAGAGAGATTGGTCGTAGGGGTCAAAAAAGGCACGGTGGATAAGTGCTAGTTCTGCGGTCTGGTCAGTAATAGCTCCCGCAGAAGGACAGAGTTGCATTACCATCATCCAGCATCTTCTTGCGCTCCTCATCACTAGCTGATTTCTCATCCAGTAGCCTTTGGATGAGCTTAGTTCGGTTATGCCATGCGGAAAAATTAGAAAGATTGATCTTGATCATCTTCGTCGTATAGTCGAACTCTTCTTGAGCCATGCTCTTCTTTTCGGGTGGGAAACTCTCGAGAACTTCAACCACCGCACGGCGATAGCCCCAGCCATGGAAGTTTCTGTTGTCCATACTGAGCATCTTGCTTACCAGTGCGAGTTCTTCTTGCCAAAACTGACGGGCAACTGGCGTGGGGAGCAGGCGCCTGGCCTCTTCCAGGATCCATCGACGGTGGTTCCATATCCAGTAGCACTTTGGATATTTGCGAAGCAAAGGAAACAGAAACTGTAGCTCATTCTTGATCGTAGCCGCTGTCTGGTCGGCAGCCTGACCATCCGGGCCATCCGATGCCACTAGTGAGAACTGATGGCGCAGGACCAACCGCCGGTAATTCCATATGGTGTAGTACTCAGGATTCCATGATAATAGCTCTGAAGTTTTTTGCAACGTCTCCGTCGTTAATTCTCTTTCATTGATCTGTCAAGACCAGATCAGTATTCGATAGCTCCGGCAATTCTAAGTGATCTACCTCGATACCTTTGCACGAACGAGTCGTTCTAGCTCGTGGTAAGCCGCGATCTTCTTGGTTTCCTCTTCAGGAGCCTTTGTCTGAGAGGTGCCATATAGAGGGGCACCGTGCTAATCAACGATTAGCAAGAATTCTGCGGATGACGGGATGATGGATCATTACACTAGACATCTTATAACAGCTGTAAAATATATGCTATTCAATACATGCGACAGTTGAACCAGCAACCTTGAAAGTAAGTGCACTGGCCCGTTTAGGTTGGCGTCCTCGTTGCTGCTGGTTGATCTCATTCTCTCCGCCTCCGCGGGAAGCAGTGTCGACCCTCATACATCTCAGCGCTAAACTCAAAACACCCATCACGTGTTCCAGTCAATATACAGCAAGCAGGACAAAACTCTTCAGTTACTTCTTAGAATATCTATTCCATGGGCAAGAGCCAAACGTGCTCGCGCCGTTTATTACAGTCTCAATTGATACGATTCTTATGGCTCCCCGCGGCCCTCTGCCCACAGTTCAGCTCTCATTCTTCCTTCTGTTGGAGTATGTCCGTCTGTTACCAGTAGTTTGATGCCTGTTTTCTGAGGTTGCCACCGCGACAGCGATGGCAATACCGTTATGTCAGTCTTTGGAGGAGCAACGTCTTTCGAAAGACCGTCTATCTTCTGCTCCTTTCCAAATTCCTACTTTTACAGAAGCTCATAATGAGCACATATCAACTGAGTCTTTCGCAGTTCTTGCATCGGTTTCTCAAAGTCCTTCGTCTTCAGACGAGGAGTTCCGCTCACTACCATCGTCAAGAGACCCTATTGCAGGGAGTTCTACACCTCCATGTGATGAAAGTGGGAGCATCCAAGATGTTGGAATCACTGTTGATCATTCCGTCATCGCAGACATTCTGTCCACAACAGAGAACACTTCGGAAAGACTCCAGATAAGGGCTACGGCAGGGAGACGATGTGTCAGTGCAGTGGCAGCACTGAATACTCCAAATAGTCCCAAGTCTCCCGATCGTTTTATCCCAGCTCGGATATCCTTTGACTCTCCTGGCACACCCTTCCGCGTAAGCAGATCGCCCCGACATATGTCTCCTGAAGAACGACTTCTGCGGCGACGAGACCCTAGTGCGGATCCCTTTATGCCCTCTAGACCACGACGAGCTGCGAGCGTTCCCAGACGAAGGACCCAGGAGCGCAGATACTCTCCGCGTTATGTACCACATCTCGTCAATGATGCAACAGCTCTCCAGGGCAATGGTCCATTAGGGACAAGTGATGTTCTACGGCAAATCAGCGCTGGCGCAGTTTGGAACGTAGGAGGGTCGTCTGCCGCCACCGGTGGCCCTCCAGTTGGAATCAGTGACGCGATGGGAGGCCTTCTCGGGAGTGGGACAACTGCCCCTATGTACGTGGCCAAGTTCCTTGAGAAGACTACGCCGACCGAAGAGCGCGAAAGACACGAGGCAAGGCTGGCGCTTGCTCTAGACATTGATCAAGCTACCCGATTGCTTGATATCTGTCGGCTTTCTCCCCACCTTGATTCTAAACCAAGTCCTTCCTCGCCGAACTATGAACGCTATTGTCCCATTACATGGAAGGATAATGCTTGGAAGAGAGCAGAAGGAGTCAAGCGTAAGTCAATCAGCTGCCTCTCCAGTGCAAATGATGGTATAATTATCTCAGTCCGCTGAAGGACTCTAAGAAATTTAAGCTCTATATCACATTCAGTCTATCTACTGCCATAATTGCCAATTTTAGCTAAGAGCCCAGTAGTCATCAAATAGCAAGACGCGGATAAAGATCCTGTGACCCTCTATCGATGTCTGAGTGAATACTGTCTGTCTTAATATCTTTATTGCGGTCATTTGCAAGCGCAGGCTGTTCACTGACAGCTAGCAACCCCTAGGGTCCAGATCTGTTTCGAGGAGTTCTCGTCAGCGAGCAGTGCCAACCCTGCCTTTCCGAGTGCTCGACGCTCCTTTATTGCGGGATGACTTTTACTGTTCTACTCTCGCTTACTCTCACACTGCTGGGATCCTTGCCGTCGGCTTAAGTAGCCATGTCTATCTGTGGTCGGAGATTCTTGGTGTTCAGTATCCCCCTTTTACTACTCAACCTCCAACAAACTATGTGACCTCCCTCTCCTTTTCTTCCGTGAGAGGAGGACGAAGTATTCTGGCTGTGGGAAGACAAGGAGGGATGGTGTCTCTATGGAGTACTTTCGATTCCGAAGTACGATTCGAAATCAGCCAGCCTAATGCCGTCTCTTGTGTGTCATTCAAACAAACGCCTTCAATCCGACTATCGGAAAGATTTTCAAATACCGAAGTGGAAGTTGAAGATCTAGTCGTTGGTGACGACCTTGGAAACGTATGGTATTATTCAGTAGAGTGGCCTGACAATGTCTCGAGAGACGTTCACCATTGGAATGGCGCCATGACCTTGGTTGCCAAAATCTCCGCTCACACGCAGCAGATATGCGGTTTAGCTTGGTCTCCAGACGGAAGGTTTCTTGCAACTGGAGGTAATGACAACGCCTGCCTGCTGTTTGAGCTTCGTGACATCCTTTTGTCCGGCAGAAACGAAGCCTCAGCCCGGTCTTCAACTGCACGCTCGCGAATTTCGAGTGACCAACCCCAGAGTGCCTTGTCTCGTTTCGCTGCACATGCCCATCTCAGTCGACTTTTCGATCGGCATCACCGTCTGAGTCAATTCCTCCCATCCTGGGCTCCCACCCAGGTTTCAAGTCTGTCTCCATCGGTCTTGAGCCGCACAGGCTCACTGATATCCGGGCGAGGTCGCACAATTCTGATACCTTCGAATCGACAAAAGCATAGACTGGCACACTCTGCAGCGGTGAAGGCAATCGCGTTCGCTCCGTGGCAGCCATCTCTTCTTGCTACTGGCGGCGGCTCAAACGATCGCTCCATCCACTTCTACCATACGCCTTCCGGAGCACGTCTCGCGACTATCAATGTTCACGCTCAAGTGACCAGCTTGATATGGAGTAAGACTCGCCGCGAAATAGTTGCTACTTTTGGATATGCGCAACCAGAGCATCCATTTCGGATAGCTGTCTTCGCTTGGCCAAGCTGCGAACAGGTTGTAGCTATTCCCTGGAACGTAAATGGCAGTGGCGAGCCTGGGGGCAACAGCAACAGCGACTGTGGCAGGGCGCTCTGGGCAATCAGCTATCCCGGAGGCCCGAACGATTCAATATCCAGTATGCTACGCGAAAGTATCTCTGAACAGGAATCCTCAAGTGCTACAGCAACCCCTGCTACCTCAGCCACAGGAGCGATAAGCCGCGGACCATCCACTCCCAGCGGGCTTTATCCAAATGAGCTGTCTCCCATCTCATCACACTCAACGGTATCATCACCCAAGGAGAAGGAAGGAGGCGTGTGGTGGTCCCGGACTGCTGAAGAAGGATGCATTATCGTGGCATCCAGTGATGAGAGCGTCAAATTCCACGAGGTATGGAGCGGGACAAGAAAGAGCATCGGGGGAGCTAGCGGACTTCTTGGAGGCAGTGAGATCCTCGAAGGACTAGAGGGGATAGAAAAAGAAGGAAATGAAGTTATACGGTGATTCTTGGACGTTTTCAGGGCTCCATCGCTTCCAACCCTGGTAGTAGCTCTGTATTCCTATGCCGCTCAGCGGGTTTCCGCCTTGTTTCCTCAGGGAAGCCATTATCGATAGCAACAACTCGACTGATTATTATTAGAAATTTGAATTTGTAGACTGTACAACTTTGGCTAGTTTTCCTTGTACAGCTACTTGTTGATGTTCCCGGCAAGCAGCGCTTGAGTATCCTCGTTAGCGAAAATATATATATATATATATATATATAACGGAACACGATCGGCTCTAGATATTTATCTGAACCACACGAAAACTTCAATAGATCGTGCATATCGTACCAGTGAAATATATCATCTTTTCCAAAGCTAGTCCAGTCATTTAACTATTAGGGAGCACAGGCCCATAAAGAAAATTATCTGAATTTCGAGATCTTTTTGCCTTTTCATTCCTCCCTTGCCTCGAACAGTAACAGAGGCCGACAAATTATCTAGCATAGCGTACAGCGCGGATCTTAAATAGGGTGAGAAAAGTGACATACATTCGCGACATGTCACGTCCAATCCCAAGTTCTCTGATAAAGATAAATAAATAACATCACACATACAACACATATGGGAAATCCATAAGTTATATGTCACAGAACAGAAGAGGAGGAAAAGCCAGGACTGTTTTCTTATTGAACAGTCATGCACTCAGCGAGAAAAGAGGAAAAAGACAGAATGACTCCAATGCGATGCAGACTCCACCTTTTGATCTGAAGAACGTGAAAAAAAAAAATCAGAAGATACATGGCCTCCTTTTTGATTGTCCTGAGATATCCTTTTCTGCACTAGGTATAGTATGAGCGTTTTACTTCCGTCCGCCCTTCTTGCCCTTGCTGAGCTTGGTCTTCTTTGGAGGTGGCTGATGCGATATAGCGGCGTCATCATCAGACTCCTCCTCTGTGTCTGCGATGAAATCGGCCAGTGAGCCGGCGCTGTCTTCGTCTTCATCTTCATCTTCGTTCTCTTCTAGAGATTCCTCCGCGTCAGAAGAGCCGGCGGACTCATCGGCCTCGATGTCTAGGATATCGGCATCTTCGTCTGCTTCCTCGTCTTCATCCTCCTCGTCCTCCGAATCAGATGCTACGCCATTCATCATGGCGTCCTCTTCGTCGGCAGCCCTATCCCGCAGAGATTTCGTCCGCGGGGTGGTTGTGGCGCCTTCGGCATCGCTGTCGTCGTCCTCATCGTCTTGACCTTCAACATAAATGATGTTCTCCTCGTCTTCATCGCTCTCCATGCCACGGTTGGCAATAGACTGCCTCAGGCGGAGCTGAGCGTCCAACATGTCAAGCTTTCCTTTGAGCAGGAGCAAGGACGACAGACTGGAAGAGCGCTGGTCCATGACCTTGAAGAGGGTGCTCATTCTTTTCAGGAGGTCTGCTTTGCCCGCAATAGCACCGCCGTGAGTGATGCAGGTCCATTGCACCCACACTAGAAGGTGCCCGTAGCGACCTGGACGGGTGGAAAGGCGCTCCGCCAGTCGCTGCAGCAGGGTGGCAGCGATAGAAGAGTCCAACCGTTGAATTGTGGAGCGCACAATGGACAGATCACCAGTGTGGAAGCAGGACTCGAGCATCTCACTATCGCTCGTCTTCAGTGCCTGGGAGAGGACAGTGGAAAGAGACACGCCCGATGGGAGCTGTAGAGCCGTGGACTTGGACTTTCCAGGAACAAGCGCACTGGTGCCGACATCATCCTCCAGCTCGGCCTCCACGTCGATAGCCTGTTCAGAGGCATTCGCACGCAAGAGCTCGCCGAAAGAGGGTTCGCCTGCTTCTTCCTCGTCCTGCCCATCGTCTGACCCATCGACATCCTGCATGTCGACATCCTTATCCGCGCCTTTCTGCTTTTGGGGTTGCCGTTGCTTTCCGTTGGGTTTCGTTTTCTTGCGATCCTCTTCGTCATCGGAAACTTCCTCATCGCTGGATACGGAAATGGCATCTTGCCGAGAATCGTCCATTTCGATGTCTTCCACGAAGTTTCCTTCCTCCACTACGGTCTTGGATTCATCGACATGGCTCTTGCTGATCTCTTTGATGCCATTCACCCTTGCAGAAGCCAGTGAAGAGGCGGATTTACCTCTCACAATCTCCTTCGTACCGCTGAGAGCGAGCTCATCCGTATTTTCATCCTGCCATCTCACGCGTTCAAACACTGGATTAACTGCTGCATCAGCCCATGCAACGAGAAGGTCTGGCCCTTCAAAGGTGGTTGTCACGACGGGGACGAGGCTTCCAGACTTGTCGGACCTAATGATCCTGACGAAGGCATCTGCTCTTCTGGTCATCTGCTTGCTTCTCGACTTCAGAGTTGTGGCCTTCGAATTTTGTGATTCTTCGGATTGGAAGAATGGTTTGGAGAAAAGTTCGATTGCGCCATCCTGGGTGACGGCGGCAAGAAGTTGTTTCTTAATTGAAAGAGACTCGTCACCATTCTCTTTAGACTGCTTATCTGATGGCTGGTAGAAGGATAGATTCGAGACCTCTTTCTCAGCCACAAGATTAAGAACGAGTTTTTGCTTCTGAGAGTCAAAGACGTTGATGTACCGGTCCCCGTCCGAGGCAAGAAAGAGTCCTAAGAGCACTGACGAGTCGGTGGAAGATGGGATGAGCGTGTGGATGGGGTTGCGCATAGCAGGGAAGGTTCGTGGCCCGCTAGAGCCCTCAACATCGATGATATAGGGTGTTTGCGATGCGCAGATGAGTGGAGGATTGGAAGGAACTGGCCTAGATAGTGCTGACACGACTGATGATGTCGGTAGGTTTATCGTTCTGTAGAATACAGGTCAGATCTGTAGAACTATAATGGCAGTAGCGAACATCTCCTACCTCAGAGATTGTCCAGTGCGCAGATCCCACTGGACCAGCTTATTATCGCCTCCGATACTCCATCCTTCTAAACCGGGTCGTTTAGCGGTAAACTTGAAATCTCTGATTCCGTTCTCATGGCCACCTGACAGCGTTCCAACGATCTTGTCTTCTGAAGGGGAGTATAGGTGAATGTCGGATGCGCTTGTTCCAAAAGCGACGACTGCATCTCCCTTCTCCAGGCCGTCCACAGCACCGTTAACGCCAGAATTTCTCTTTCTCTTCTTCTTGGACTGTTGTTCCCGAGGCCGCTGGCGGTCCCCATAGTAGTAACCCCAGTCCAACGACGTTATTGTCTCCTTGGGGGCAACCGCATGGTCGCATTGCAGACGTCCAGTGTTGGT
The DNA here is from genome assembly GCA_003116535.1 of Paecilomyces niveus. NCBI lineage: Eukaryota > Fungi > Ascomycota > Eurotiomycetes > Eurotiales > Thermoascaceae > Paecilomyces > Paecilomyces niveus. The sequence continues at coordinate 106,176 of QEIL01000067.1, forward strand.
ATCATGAATGCGAAGATGCTGCCCGTCGAGGCCTTGAATGACTGAAGCAAAGAGAGCTAATTGATATTCGGAAGGAGAGAAGACGGCTCGCAAGATTGCAGACTTATTTCCCAGCTGCGTTCCTCCCGATACCGCGGGCGACGAGGCGGACGAAGTTTTCGAGACGGTCGGGCGAGAAGCCTTCTTGTTCCCCATTTTGAAAAGATCTGCACGCAGCGGGGCGGCAGATAAAGAACAAGGGTCACAGAAACGAGCTCTCGACGATGGGAAATGATTCCCAGCCTTCACAAAGGAAGAAAAATCGAGCTGTTGAGTCTCTGTCGAGCCGCAGGCCGTCGCGGTCTCTGGCGGTGATGCTTGTGGGAAAAAAAGTTCTGAACTTCTGTATACGCACTTGGCCCATTGGAGCTTAGGGCCCGCAGCCGTAGGAGGGAGAACTTCCCGCTCCGGTCTAGTCGGTTCAATCCTCGCCGCCTTGGGCTCCTGAACCAACTCTGACAACCAGGAGCAGCTCTCATCTTTGTTCTTTCATCAACACTCTCCCTTCCTCCTGCCGTTGGGCATCTATCTTGAAGATTTTCCCCCAGATATTGCAGTTACTTTGCTACTGTTCACATCTCTTACGACCCGCATTGTCGACGAGTACAGTCCCCATGCCTGATCGTCCAGCTGACTAGACATGTTCTTTGCTTATTGCATATTTTGCAGGTCGCTCTGAGATCTCAAAGAGCACTTCTTATCTTACCATATTCCTTCTGCTTTTTCTTCTTGCTAATACCAGCTGCATTGTTTCAAATCTACCTCCATATATTCAAACCGTGCAGAGCCGCATTTGCACCGCTTGTTGCTATGATTCGCCACGAGATATACTGATGTTGATGGGAAAGCCTCACTATGCCATCCAACTGACATGCTTTCCACATTTCCCGTTTTTGTCGTTGTGAGACTGACCGTGAAGACAGCAGTGCAGGACTGTCTACCATTTTTTGCTCGTGAGGATCCACAGAAAGTGACCTCCTACCATCTGATATTACTTTGCTGGTTCGGGTACTGGGAAATGTCCCGAAGACTGAGTCGTACAGTTGCGACACTGAGGATGGGTACAGAACGGAGCTGTGACAATGGCATCTGTGTGTGTCATCGGCAGTGGGCAGTCTTAGGCTGCCTGCACCGTTGCACAAGTTGGTCGGCGCCCGATGGGACTTTGACACGGCCCAGGATCTGTGGAGATAGGGGACGGTTGGTCGAAGAATTTTTCTCCAAAGTTTCGAGCTTGTCTGGCGGCTGAATCGCTGCTGCCTGTGCGAAGTGGCTCACCGTGGATCCGATCATCGATGGGACCAAATGAGCTCCAAAAGAGCCAACGATCGGGTGGGGTCGCGTCTTGCATCAGTGTGACCGGCTAGTCCAAATGCGATGCAAGGGGAGGGCTCAGGGTTGAGCCCTGGGGTTGACGCGGTCAGCGGACCAGCAACTCCCTATCAAACACGATCCCGACCCTCGTTAACGTGTTCCAACTCCTGGACGTCCAGGCGTCAGGATCCCGTAAGCCTACTCGTCTGAAGCTGGCGCCCAACACAAAGCCCCGTCTTTTTTTCTTCCTTTTTCTCCTCACCCCTGGCTCCCAACTCGTTTGCTTTTCTATTTTTCTCACACTTCCCCTTTAGGGTTGGAGAACGGGTGTGTGGAAGAAGGGAGAAATAAAAGGAGATGTGGCTGAGGCCCACCGAGGCTCTTGTCTCGTGTGTCTTCGTTGATGTATGTCAGTTCTTTGGGTGGTGAGTCTGGCAGAATCCAGGATTCACGTATCCGCTTCCGGATGTAGAAAGTCCAATCAGGATGCCCCGGCGGTGCTAGGCCGCCCGTCGTAGCGAATCACAGGCCTCAAAATGGCCTGAACCAGGATGATCGGGACTAGCGTGGACGACCGGAGCTAGCGGCAGCCGGCCGGTGACCGTGACGAGGGCGCTCGTACTTAAGGATTCTAGCATCCCCCTCAGATTTTCTCAGTCTCTCTTTCTGGAGCTGAGCTGAGCTGCGCGCCGACAAGTCAGGTTACCGCCCTCCTCCTTTTTTTTTGCACCTGACCGCCCGCCCACCCCCTTGTATCCTCGGTTACTGCCCAAAAATTACCAGACGCGTGCCTCACCCCGTGTCGCGTTTCCCCTCTTCCCTTCCCAGCCACGTCTGGCCATCTATTTACTGCCCGCCGGAACCTTCGGTTGTGTTCGAGCGTCGCGTTGTGACGCTGACAGAACGCGACGCGGACCCTCTCACCTCACGAACCTCCATTCCTGCCTCAGGCACCAGACCACATTCCACACAGAGGTCACCTGACACTGCGACCTCTTGGCGTTTCCCGACCGGCGCGTGTTCTTAAGCGGGGCGGGAATTCTCGGCGCCTTCGGCCTGTCTCTTTCCCTCTTCTCTCCTTTTTTTGCCTTGCGCCTTTTTTTCGCCTCCGCATTAGTTCGTGGATCTCGCCGCCCACGTGACCTCTAACTTTCCTCTTCTCTTGGCGATATAAAGGCTCCTGTCGCATTCTCCACTTTGGAAGCTGCTTATCTCCTTCATCTCTTGTATCTCTCTGGCAGCTTCCCTCCGCCTCGCGGATCTACACACGCGCTTCACGCAATTGAATCTGTCCACCATCTTACTTCCGCCTTTCTCCTGTGAACTAATCAGGTGGTCTCTGTGTCAACGGGGATTCGAGTCTTAGCCTCTGATAGCACAGAGTATTCAGTTGATTATTGTGTCGTCACTCCTTAAACTCCTGGATAGCCGAGCTTGCTTTCCGCCGTCTTTGCTACTGGTTAGATCGCGTATTTTGGTCCGTCGAGGACCTGAAGGGACCTTTTATCATGGCGACGCCGCCTCCTGAGGGGACTACCGTCCTGAAGGAGAACAAGACTCAGCTGCCTCCGTCAGTGACTAGTATCTCGCTGGATTCTAAAACCACTGGGTAAGTATTGTGCCCCCTTCGCTCTCACTTTCACATCCAACTCTCGACTCGCATCTTGGCACTACGCGTTGCGCACATCTCCCTCTGACCATATCTCCTTCCACTTGGGATCTCTTATCCGCTAACCGCATTACAGGTCGCAGGGCACGGTTCACGACATCAAAGCCGCTGCGCAAACGCTGCCTTTAGAGAAGCCAGCGGAGGGTGTCACGGTGAATGCCGACAAGGACACTCCGTCAGTGAATGGACACAGTGCTCAGCAACCGACGCTTACTAACGGTCTGAGCAACACTGCTGTCAACAATGAGGTTACCACTCCGTCGTCACCCGAATCCCCCACTTTAAACGGTATAACGGAATCGAAGACTGAGCCCAAGGCTCAAGCCAAGGATCACTCCACCGAGAGTTCAGAACCGAATCTTGAACAACCCTCTGCGACTCCAGTCGCCAACCTGAACGCGTCAACAGCGAGTACTGCTCCTGAAACCGCCTCTTCGGAGAGCAACAAGATGCAAAGTGCAACCGCAGATGTGCAGCATTCTGACGCTTCTGCAGACCTGGCGCATCACCCTTCTCCTTCCAAGCCCGTTGTTTCTGCCCCAGGTGCCACGACGTCAACTCATCAGCCTGCAGATCATGCAATGGTTGATGCGCCACCATCGCCGACCAAAATCCAGCGAGAACGTGACGTTGACGGTAGCGAAGAACCCGCTGCCAAGCGTACCAAGACCAACGGTCATGCTCCTGACTTCAAGGTCCCGGAGTTGCCCACTCCTGTGACGGAGACGACATCTACTATTAATGGTCAGGTTGGCATAACCAAAATGCAGTACAAGTTCCTTCTGAAGGTTATTCAGAATCTAAAGCGTTCTCACGATGCGCGGTTCTACAAAGAACCCGTGGATCCCATCAAGATGAACATCCCCCACTATCCGACCATCATCAAGCATCCTATGGATCTCAGGACGATCGAGCACAAGCTTAAGAACGAGGAATACAAGACCCCTGATGAGGTGGTTGACGATGTCGGGCTGATGGCTCAGAATTCCCTGATATTTAATGGGATTGATCACATTGTTACGCAGGAAGGTCAGAGGCTGAAGGCGAGTTTCGAGAAGGCGATGGCCAATCTGCCAAAGCCCGACGAGGTTGAGGAGAAGAAGCCAAAGAAGGCAGCAGTTCCTGTTGCGAAGACTCAAGCAGCGCGCCGTGAGTCACGAGCTGCTGCGGGCCCGGCTCCTGCCAAACCCAACGCTAGCTCGCCGCAGAGTACTACTTTCGCCCTGGGACCTGAAGGATTGCCGCTGATCCGTCGTGATTCTACGAATGCCGATGGCCGACCTAAGCGCTCAATTCACCCTCCCAAGCGTGATCTCCCCTATACCACCAAACCGAAGAAGAAGAAGTATCAGTGGGAGTTGAAGTTCTGCCAAGAAGTCTTGGACGAGCTGCACAAGCCCAAATACTACAATATGGCATCTCCCTTCTACTACCCCGTCGATCCAGTTGCCCTTAATATTCCCACCTATCACAACATCATTAAGAAGCCCATGGATCTTTCCACTGTTCAAGCTAAGTTGAAGGCTGGGCAGTATGAGAATTCTAAGGAATTTGAAATTGACCTGCGCCAGATCTTCAAGAACTGCTTCAAATTCAACATCCCAGGTGATCCAACTTACGTTGCTGGTCAGAAGGTGGAAGAGCTGTTTGACTCAAAATGGGCGCAGAAGGCACGCTGGATTGAGGCCCACGAGCCTCACCCTGAGCACCAGAGCGTTTCTTCCTCTGATGAGGAAAGTGACGAGGATGCGGAAGATAGTGACGATGATGCTGACAACCAGAAGCTGCAAATGCTTCAGCGGCAGATTGCTGAGATGTCGAGGCGGTCTGCTGAGATGTCGAGGGAGGTAGAGGCGATCAGGCAGAAGAAGAAGAAGACCCCACCAGTTGGCAAGAAGTCGGGCAAATCCAAGAATGGAAAGGATTCCAAGAAAACTGGTGCTGGTGGTCTCGGTAAGAAAGACAAGAAAGGCTCTTCTAAGACCTCGAAACCAGAAAAGCAGCGCTGGGTTACCTACCAGGAGAAGCAGATAATCTCTAATGGCATCAGCAGCCTGCCAGACAAGAAAATGCAGGAAGCTTTGCGGATCATCCAGAATAATGTTCCTTCCCTCAAAGGTACCCAGGAGACTGAGATCGAGCTTGACATTGATGAGCTTCCCAACGAAGTCCTTGTCATGCTTCTCAAGTTTGTCAAGAAGAACGCGCCGCATGTCATGGAAGATGAGGAGGTCGTTTCACACGCTCCGATTCCAAGTGCCGCACCTCCCAAGCCAAAGAAGAACAAGCCGATGAGCAAATACGAGCAGGAAGCCCAGATAAATATGCTCGAGAACAATCTGTCCCGCTTCCAAGGCGGCGGCGTCCGTTCTCCTGAGCCAATGCCTTCAGTCGAAGCAAATGTCGAGAGCAGCGATGAAGACGACGATTCCGAAGAGAGTGAGGAAGAGTAAATGCAGCATCTGCCTGTGACTCTACTCCCCTTAACACTTAATATTTCTATAGGCTCTCTCTCGGATAATCTCAATATATCATTCGTTGAAACATCTGGTATCCTGACGACGCCTTCACGAAACCAACTGATTAATTATCATAATCTTTTGCACCATCTTTAGGCCTCTCTCATCGTACCGTCGGCGGCCAATCGGAACGATTTGTCGTTCGTCACACGGACGGTGTGTATTCGTTTCCCGTTTGTACATGTACATATTTGCTATTGTTGCCGATCCTCTCCTCTTCTTGCACGCCTTTTTCTCGTTTCCTCGACGATTAGATGAGACTTATGGCTGGCTTGATTGTTGGTTCGGGTCGTTTGGATCTTTGCGTCGTGTTTTGTTTGCTCGTTTTTCTAGCGGCATGGTCTGGTTCGATGAGCAACATAGTGGCCTTTATGTGCTTCCATTTTATCAATGTGCTTCGCGGTCTTTCTTCTATGCATGAAAGTGCGGTTAATAGAAGGCCAGGGAATGGTAACCAATCCATTTTACCCGATGATGCCTTTATGTCGCGGAGCTCATATCTGTTTCTTTCGCCAATCGTTGCAGCGTGGGCTATGCTATTGGCTTTGGCTTGAGGTGAGCAGAATGTCTTTGTGAGGGGCAACAAAAAAATATCCTTGCGCAACATTCTCCTCGACTATTATGTGGCTGATATCGAGAGGTGGCTGGGGAAAAATACCAGATGTCCTGTATGAATATGAACGAAATGTGAAAACTGCAGCGAGATGCATCCTTCCATTCTGTATAATTGGGACCTGATGCCATGTAAGCTGTTATCGTAACTGTAGTCGACGTAGGCTGATGGCCGACCACAGCTTCTGGGCCGTGAGGGTTGTATTTTGAAATTCGGTGAAGCGTTTCGTTGTTGGTGTCGCTTAAGGCCAGTCCGGTGGTCTCCGCCGTGAACCGTTCTTTTAAGCTATCAACGGAGCTACTCCGCACGCCTCAAGACTCCGGATAAACCAAAAACATCCCCCTTCATTTCCGGCTCCAACATGATCCCACCCTGCGATCTAGCAATTCTCGAAAACAATACTCAATTCAAAAAACTCTACCAGCGTCTAACTACAGAATTACTTAATCCCGATGGATCGACGCGCGCCAACGACGCTAATCCGGCGCGCAAGGCCGTGCAGAATGTAAGTTGAATTGAGGATTAGGTGTGATCGGTGTCCGGAAATTGTGAAAAGTCAATGTCTATGGCAACTGTTTCTAACGAGTGGAGAGTTTGGATGGTGTAGGAATTGAGGGAGTTGCAGATTCGAAATGCGAAGAGGCAAATTAAGAAGAGAGCGTTGGAGAGGATCGCGCTTGATTTGAGGAGTGTTTTGCCGGATGAGGTGGGTTTTCCTTTGGTCTAATGTTCATGGGCGTTGTGTGGTTATGAGTGATGAGTCCTTTACTCAGTTTGTAAATGCATGCTGCATTGGTTGAACGCGGCATTATGGACGATTTGTTGATGACAACAGCTCCGAGATCTCGTCGCGATCATAGCTCTCTATCTCCAGTCTCCCATCCCTCCCGAGGAACTTGCACAAGATAACCGCGACGGAGAAGATATGCTTTCTCTCTTATCTCCTGATTTCGAAGTCTTTCGCTCCAACGCGGACAGCATAGCGCGTGCTCTTTCAAAAGTCTTCACCTCGAATCTAGACACTCTCCGAGCCATCGCAGAGGCAGGTTCAGAGCCCATTCAGCAAGCAACAATATCCTCTCAGATCCCCTCGCTCGCGAACCAATCTCGTCTCCGTGCCCGTCCGCGGCAGTCCATGGCTAGGACAGCGCCGCAGCTTACGGTGTCCTCGCAGGCCTCCGCGCGGATCGCTGCGCTTCGTGCGCTTCAGCTGGCCGAGCTTCCTGCGGCTAGGAGGAAGATGGCAGCTACGGCGGCGGCGGTCTTTGCAGTGCGCGCGGAGATTATGGAACGGACAGTGGAGCTGTTGGAGCGGACGAAACACGGTGCGTTGGCGAGGGCGTCGAAGGCGAAAGCGGAGCATTTGGCGACGGTTGCTGAGGCGGTGGAGGGTAAAGTTCGGTATGTTGAATTCTATATTTTAATTCAAATGATCCAATTGTCTTCTACTGTACCTTGTCGCATCCTCAAGGAATCTATGCAATAGCTGACAGCTTGCGTTACAGAGTCATGAAACTGGAAATGCTTTCAACCATCTACACACCTGACGCGATCGCCGCGTTATCAAATTACCGCGACCATCTTCGAGACTCGCGAAGGCGATTGGAGGAGAAACAGAAGACGTTGACAAGAGAACTGGAGATTTACGAGGGTCCAGGCTCCCCTCAAGGTGGCAATGCTAGTGCGGGAACCATGGCGGAAATTGCCCGCCGGTATGGTGCGCTGCTCAAGGAGATGGAGGCCGTCAAGATGGAGGTCAAGAGACTGGGAGGGTAGATACGATTATGCTGATTTACTTGTCGCCATTGTGATGCCTTTACCGTTTGATACCCTTGTGTATATGTGTTAACCAGTCATTTGTTTAGACTGTAATTAGCCCTGTTTCTATCGAGATTCCAATGTATGATATTGAAATATTGTGATTGGTTACACGTGATATATGACTAATGGAACAAATATCTATATTCTTTTACGAATCAATTAGAATCATTAGGATCACAAGAAATCATCATCTTGATGCCTTAATTAATTTAATTCCAGGTGATTATCCAAAGCATAGCCTATATACTTGGACCGGACCCATCCCCCGCATTATCATCACGTGACCGTTAACTAACTGCCCACCCCCGCGGCAAAGTAGAAAAAAAGTTTCCCAGTTGGTGACTGATTCGATGAACCTTGGATTTCAGATTCGCCATCGGACTTTGCACGCAAGGACTCTCAACATTCTCTAACGCGCAACATTCTAATATACGCTCTAAGATCCCCTTGTCGCAACTTTCAACACCCAAAAAGCAATCCCGCCTCCGCCACCAGCATCCACCCACCTAGACAATCCACATCCACAACCATACACACAACGCATCATGGGCGACGATGCCCTCTCCATCTACGACGAAGTCGAAATCGAAGACATGACCTTCGACCCGAACCTCCAGATCTACCACTATCCATGTCCATGCGGCGATCGGTTCGAGATCTCGATCGACGATCTGCGCGATGGAGAGGATATTGCGGTTTGTCCGAGTTGTAGTTTGATGGTTAGGGTGATTTTTGAGATGGTGAGTATTTAGTTGTTCTTTGAACTTGGTCTTAATTTTCTTGAAAGGGAAAGGGGGGATGGGAGTTGTGGATTTTTGCTGATTATGTGTGCTTTCTTTTAGGCGGATCTGCCGAAGGAAGAGGATAAGAAGTCGGCGGAGGGCGTTGCGGTTCAGGCTTGAGTGGTTGGAACTGGTCGCTGATGGTTCTTTTCTTTCTTTCTCCTGGAAGGGGGGAGGAAGGATGTATTGAATGGAGAAGGTTGGGCTCTCCGTCCGTTTATACGCGGGCGGGCGACTACGACAGCTACGTCGTCGCATCGATGAGACAGAAGCCATCTGCGGACAACTCGTTCGATTAAGGGGATATTCGGATTACGGCCTGGCTTTGGATCGAGACTGTCTCCGCTATTATCCTTTTTAGGGCCTACAGGAACGAGGATCTACGCCAATGCCGGTTCTGGGGCGACACGTGCCATTATCCAGACTGCGTTGAGGTCATACAGTGTCGCGCCAGGAGACCATGCCAGCCTACGGCCCTAAATTTGGGCTCATCTTGGCTATAGTATATTCCTATAGCTCCCATCTGACTGGAGGAACACGACATGTCATCTTGGACACCGGGTCCTCGAAAGCACGCAGGACCTGCGCCTAAACACAGGTTGGAGTGAGAAGATACTCATAGGGAGACGGTGTTATCTGGGAATATAGACCAATATTGACTGTCGTCTCTATTGGGAGTCTGGGTGTTGCATAGTACATATTAGAAAGGAAAAACTTTGCCGTATTATCTGCGCGATAATAGCTCCTTGTAAGGGTGAATATCCCGCACTGTGATGATGTCTCGCCCGATTCTTCAACCATAACTTCCATGTCAAGATTGTCATTTCAATATTCCATATCCTCACGAAGAGTCTTCGTCGTAGACAATCTTTGGGACGCTCAACGTCAATTCCTTGTTCAGCAGGTCGGTCAAGTTCGACCCGTCACGGAGGCAGATCCACTGGCCATTCAGCATATCCCGTGTATCTTGCTTTTCGTGCATCCTGTCTCCCACAACAACCCAGTCGTAGCGCCTGGGGCCGGAGATGGGCGAGCTGAGCCAGATCTGCTTGTTCGGCGGCTGCTTGTTCACGACGTAGGTCCCTGCGCTGGGGACAATGACGTTTAGGACGCCAGCCTAGGAACGACAGAAGTTAGCACCTCGGCATATATTGAAATGAGCATTGATAGAGGTGCGATCAAACTCGAATGAATATTATGCCCCCGAGCTGATTCTGCAACAGCCTTCTTGAACACAAAAAAAAGAACCTCCGCCCAGACATACCGCGTATTCAGCCTCTAGATCGGACCCCTCCTCCTGCGCCCGCTCCAACTCTGAAAGGAGCACATTGAAGTAGTGCTCCGAGTACTCGCGATACTCCTGATCTGTGAGCGGTGAAGGCTCCGTCACATAGCTAGGTTCGTCGGCGGAGATCGTCTGCGACTTTGGAGGAGCGGGGTCTGAGGACTCCGGGGTGATGCCCTTGAAGGCGACCGACGAGGAATGAAAAGCCCGCGAGCTGCGGGACTCACTGGATGAGAGAGCTGTACGGCTTCTAGTCTGGGACCGCTGAACTGCGGCTGGGGTCGAGGCTTGCGACACCCGGGCGAGACGGAAAGATGGTCGAGCAGAGACGAGAGCGCGAGGAGTTCGGGAAAACATGGTGAGTTACAAGCTGTACAATTCTAATCTGATCGCAGAGATGAAAGATCAACGATCTAGGAGATGTGTGTGGTTTGGAATGGAGAGGATAGCAATTGAGTTGATGAAGATGAAGCAAAGCGGTTTTGGAAGGAAACGCGGAGATGGCATCACAATCATGGATACCCCGGAGCTTCTGCTGTTCCCAAGGTTTCTCCTCATCAGCTCCTTCACCTCCAGTCAAAGCACCAGTCCACGCCTAGTGGCACTTCTTATCTCATTCATTTATTATCATACATTTTTGTTCTAAATATCATACCTCGAGACATCTCCGAATCCTGTGGTTCTAGACGTGCTACAATGCTACAAGCTCCCAACTGAGCTTCGTCACTAGTGCTGCTTTCGGCCCGCTGTCGTTTCACCCCAAATGCTATGACGGCATCAGCTTCATATACCTAACTTGTCAGGTTTAGGGGCCTTTATTAGATTTTGGCACAGCATCACATTTATTGGTTGCCCATGCTACGCATCACGCCTTTGCGGCCTGCAGTTTTCTGTTCAAAATTTGCACCTTTATCTTCCGCATGCTATCACTCCACCGGCATGTCAGAACCCAAAAACCAGCCGGGTCCTTACAGGCCCAGAAATTTCAAGAACAATAATAATAACCAGAAAAGAGAAAAGAAACCACCGTTGACGCATTTTCTCTGTTTTCCGCTTGTCAACGGTGTCTCTTTACCTCAGCTGGAATCGTCCATCGCCACATTCAAAGCAGGGATTCCGCCTCGCCCAAGAACAGAGAATGGCCATCCTTTAAAGCCCGCTCCATCACTTATTCCTGATGGCGCTTTAAGGCCGGTTGGGACGCTCCATCTGACGCTCGGGGTCATGAGTTTACCGACCAAGGAGCGTCTGGAGGCAGCGATCAACCTACTGCAGTCGCTGGATCTGGCCTCGATGGTGCGGGAAGCAGAAGCTCGTGTGAAAGCGACACTGAATCGACCTAGAGCTTTACTGGAAACGCCTCTGAACCCGGACTCTGTAGATGCAGAACCACCGGCGACTGCGGAGGCCAGGGAAGGTCTTCCTGCGGCAGCTGAGCAGTTGGTTACCAGTACAGACCCTGTCCGTCGTGTGACCCCGGATTCGCCTGAGCCCTTGATCGTTTCTCTGGAATCTCTACATGCGCTTCCTCGAGCTCGTTCAGCCACTGTCCTGTATGCTGCTCCAATAGACCGTACATCTCGCCTCTACTCATTCAGCGTGATGCTGCGAGATAGGTTCCTCGAGGCTGGTTTCCTAGAAGGAGAATATAAAAAGGCACCATCATCAGAGAACAAGGATTCGCAAAAATCCGAAGAAAATCGTGGGGACCTAGAGAAGGTGGAATCGGGCTCCCGGCCAGAAACTGAAGCGACCGTCCGGCAAACACTTCTAGAGGAGGTCTCAACAGGACTCGCAGAAGATCCTCCATCCGGTCCTTCTAGCTCTAAGATCAAACTGAAAGAGAAGAAACCAAGACCAAGGCCGCTTCTTCTCCATGCTACGATTATAAACACAATCTATGCCGGCCGCGGCCGTCGTCGCGATGGTGGACCAAAGAATGGCACCTACATATTCGATGCGCGGGATATTCTTGCACATTATCGAGACTATTATATTGATGCTGACAGGATGCAACCTCGTTCAACAATTGTCCCTATCAATATCTCTGACGACCAAGCATCTACAGAAGAGAGCAGCTCTGATGTGGAAAGGAACAATAACAATAGCGAGCAAAACAGTCCGCCGGAGAAGAACCAGAAGAAAATGCAAAAGAAAGGACGGAATGAAAATGGTGACGCTAATAAAAACCCTTTCCTGTGGGCGCAAGATATCCCAATCGACAAGCTCTGCATCTGCGAAATGGGAGCTAAGAAACTGGACTCGAACAACGGCGACCCAAATGCTTCGCGACTAGGGCAAGCATACAAGGTCGTTGCGGAGAGGAGTCTTGGTTTCCACGGTCCCCGTAATACTGAGAATGACGGGGCAGCCCATGCGTCTGCCGATGAGGATGCCAATAGCGTCGACGGGGGCGTGACCGTGAATATTTCGGGGTGAGTGAGAGCGTCGCGCCCACATTGATGACCATTTATAGTACATATATTACCTTATTTCGAGCATATAAATGATATACCACAGCTTGGTTAGCATAGGTGATACCCATTGGAGCGAATATCTGGTACACATTTCCTTGCTTCAGGTCGCAATCCCACAACGTAAACGTATCTCTATTACAGGTTCTGTATTGGTGTGAGCCCATTTATCAAATGGGAGAGCGACTAGCTAAGCTTCAATCAGTAGTCTCGAAATTGGAAGAAAGACACATAGATCACAGGACATGGATTATGTTCAAGCTAGCGAAGTAGTACGATACGAGCTTACGAGATCGCCAATCAAAACCAAGATACACCTTGAAAGGTGGAGTTTCTTTACTTATTTAGGTTTAGCACAGATTCGACTCTACTACAACATCGGACTACAACATAGGCAATTCGACTCATATCATTGGTCGTAATGTTTTTGAAGCTGAAATCTTGATGAGAACATGAGAGGGGTACTGACATTGCACAGAAATAGAAATAAATGGGGACGGTCTATGATTGTAGGTATAAATAGAGTAGAAGAAGAGGAGAAGCAACCTGGCTACCTTTCTTAAGGCTCAGCCTCCGCATATTTCTGCAATATTATACCAGAAACTTGAATTTTTTCTCTTCTTTCCTTCTTCAGGATAATCATATAATCCCCTAACCAGTATCATCGAAGATCCTGAAGAGAAACAGACCAATGGAATACAACCAGGACATCCCCAAGGGCCGGTAAGCGGAGACCTTATTCAGAATCCCATTGAAACCATACGCCTCCCTCCTCCTCCATATATCCCATACAAAAGCGCACAAGCTAACCATATAACCCAAATCGGGGCTTGGAAACAGAAGCATGCCCGTCCTATGCTGGGGCCACAAAGGTACCGTCCACACACCTGCCCCCTACAACCAACAAAAACTTACCAACCCATCTCAAACCCAACCAGAACTCCCCAAACAGAAAGGAATAATAACGTACCAACGCTCCGCGAACCGACTAAGACCAATGGCGAATGTAGTCTCGCATGGCTTCTTCAACATGCTTCGACGGATCCGTGGTCAGCTATTTTATGTTGCGCCGCCGTTTATAGTCGCGTATGGGATTATGAGCTGGGCGGAGGAGAGGTATGTGACATTATATTTCCCTGGTTTATGAATGTAGATACGCGTATGGGTTTGGCTGATGAAGTTTTGGGGAATATAGGGGTCGGTATTTGACTTCGAAGGCGGGACGACTGGAGCAGGAAAAGAGCAATGATAGTTGATGAGATGTGGTGGAGTTGTCTCTTGGAGCAAATATCTGGTTCACGTTTTCTGGATTCAGGTCCCAATTCCACAATGTAAAAGTATCTCCATTACAGGTTCTGTCTTATGTGAGAGTCTATTTATTGAATGGAATAATGCTGAAAATGGTACTTCTGACTAACTGTCGAATCCTGGGGCATGGAAGCATAGCAACTGTATTGGCTATCTGAAGTGCTAGATAACTGCTAGCTACTCGCTGGATGCTTGCTTGCTTGAAGATTAGAATCTTTTAGGGGAAGGGGTTGGGTTGAACCCATATTTAACCCCCTAGTTAGACAAAGCGACTGGATCCAAGGGATCTGGTAGATTCCATTCCACAAGGTATGTGCAAGCTGTTGTCGTTCAGCTTCGCTGGTGAAACCAACGGCGAACCTGATATCTTGGAATTTGAGCCACACTCCACTAGCATTGGTGTATCCTAGGTCAGACTTGCGCTTGTTGTCTGGGGTAGATAACGCTGACTCGTAGGCAGGCTTGGGATCTGGGTGAGGAAATCTTCTTTTACTTGGTTAGACTATCCGGGACTGTACCCGCGATAGCACCGATAGGATGGCTGTAAACGGCGATATGACAGATCACCTATGTAGGTAAGCTTCTGGCATCAACATTAGCATCCTCAGGGCTTAGAGGGTACACCCGGTTGCGCTTGATTTTATCTTCCCATCCCAGAACGAGTGCGATGTGTAGCCATTGCTGGAACCTTAACAAACGTTCCTTTATCGGTCCAGATGTCATTGATGACAACTGCGATAAGCTGCCGAACCACATCACCGTTGCCATATATGGTGACACCATTGTAAGTAACCCGATTCCCTAACTATCTCGCCAGTCTGTACAATGAACTGAGCCCCCGAAAAAACAAATCCATCACGGCATCCGGATACTCCTTATCAGCCCCGACCACCTCTATTCAAATATTAATAATTAATCGCATTGCTTTTGTAGAACCATTTCGGTCTGCAAATCATTATTTCGCATCCAAGCATAGGAGTGGCGGAGATTTCACTTCATGTTGAGAGTTTCCACAGCATGCTGAGGCTCCTTTCTAATATCTTCTGAGAAAATAGTTCTCGATATCCTATAATCAGCAGCAAATCCAGCTGATGCTCGTGCGTGCATAGAGGAATCTCTATCTTTGTAGTATTCCAGAACCTCAAGATTGCGTAGTACATTAGCACCATGGATGATTCGATTTCGTTGCTCTCTTATCATTGAGTCAAACCAGAGTTTAGTGCCTCCAATTCGCTCGCCCATATAATCACCATATGTTCCTTAAGACTCTTAGAGTCTCGTTTGAGGGTTTGGATACCGTTTTTGAGGTTCGAAGTTTCAGATTTGAGAATCTGGATATCTTGCATAATAATATCTAAGTGTGAAAGAAGATGAAGGCCTTCTTGGTTTCCGATTTATCGGTATTCGATCTTCACTGTAAGATTAACAGGAGTGAAAATGATGTTATGAATTAAAATATTCAAGATAGACTGTCGACATTCAAAGTGAGAAGAGATAGGTCTTTCTTTGAGAAAGATCCCAGTATAGATCTATATATTTCTGTTAAGATAGCTCTCAACTAGGATACTAGACTAATCTTATCACATCTTTATTTCAGCAGAAGAAACGTAAGAAGAAGCCGTGTCCATAACTAAAAATATCGTCTATGATACTGCAATGAGTCATAGTTAGCAAAAGGCGCCTAGTTTTGACAAAGATAGGCAAAGTAGCAACATTAAAATCCCATGGCACAAGTAGAGAAAGTGCCATCAACCAAGGCCTCGAGGGTCCAGACTTTCCTAAAAAGGAAGGGAAGATCTCGAACGGCGAGGCTGAAATGCGTCATCCGAGAAACACCCAAGTATATGTTATA
Organism: Paecilomyces niveus; assembly: GCA_003116535.1. Classification (NCBI taxonomy): domain Eukaryota; kingdom Fungi; phylum Ascomycota; class Eurotiomycetes; order Eurotiales; family Thermoascaceae; genus Paecilomyces; species Paecilomyces niveus. The sequence continues at coordinate 121,852 of QEIL01000067.1, forward strand.
TTCTATTTTCCTGGTGCTGGGTATGGATTTGTGTTTTTCCGTGTGTTCTGGGTTTGGCTGATGAAGTGTTTTTGTGGCTATATAGAAGTCGGTAGTTCGAAGGTGGGGCAACTGGAGCAGGAGGGGAGCGATGATGGTTAATGAGATGGGTAGACTTGTTTCTTCACTCGATGTTCTCCCTCAGGATGGAGAAGTGAATATCTGCTCAAAGGGATTGATAATACGATATACGTTGCAGATGGAATAAGGTAGATGTATATAGCCTTGATTTTTCCACCAACCGAAAACATTATTGGAAGCTCCTTCTGGAATCTAAAATTAAACTAGATACATGCTGGAAACGCCAAACACCTCGCTTTTGGGCAGACCAGACCCTTGGTATCTTATCTCACGTCACGCACACAGTTAGAACATATAGGAATGAGATGGGAAGACCACATCATCTGACCCGACTCATCAGCGTCTCAATACCTCTCTCGACACTCAACTCGGCCGCCTTCGCCTTCACAGCACTAAGCATGGAGCGCTCAAAGTCGTCGCGACTCCGCAGGACTGCCTCCACCCACGAGAGCTGGAGATCCCAGTATTCCATCTTGAACGTCTCGTAGACAGCAACGACGCCGGTTTTGTCAGTCTCCAGCAGACGGACCAGATAGTCGACCAGTCGCCACTTCTGCTTGATGGTGGTGAAGGAGTCAGGGTATTTCTGGAAGAAATCAAAGACGGTGAGGATGTCGTCCTTGAACTTGTCCGTGTACGGATCCTGGCGGCGGAACTTGACGCCGCGGTTGCGGATAGCGGAGAGGTATCGAACGAGGAGCTCATCGGAGAGTTCCTCAACGAGGATATCAGTAAGAGAAGGATGGAGGACAGGCGAGTAGTCCGCCATGTAATCTTCGAAAGTGGAAGTGATACGTTTGACTGCGAATTCGCCGTACCACTTCTGGGTGAAGAAGTCTGGAAGGACAGTGCTGAAGTCGACGGTGAAGATGAGTTCAACGAACTGCGAGAGACAATGGGTACTAAGGTCGACGTAGCCGTCGCGCAGAGTATCCAGCTCGGAGGTGGCAGTGGACGCCAAATATTTCGGCGACACGAGCGGCTCAAAGTCACGCTTGAAGCGAGTGAGATAGCCTACCTGGCCGGACTCGTCGTTATCATCAATGCATGCGATCTGGTCGTTGGCCACTGCGATCAACCAGTCCTGTAGCGCTTGAAGGCCTTCCGACAGATTACCGCCTGCGGCCTTGTATTTGCCGGACTCTTCGTCAAGGAGCGACTGCCAGTTGGCTTGATGGCCTTTCAAGACACGGAACATGGCATCGATGATACCTTCAATGACGTCGGCACGTTCGGAGGCACTTGAAGCTCCGATTTGCTCGTGCAGCATACGCCACATATCGGGGAGCGTCTTCGTGCGGAAATATCCATCTCCGTTTGGTTCTAATGCATCCGGAGACCTCTCGACGATCGCTTTTTTGTCTGTCGAGAATATCCGCTCCATCCATTCGTTCACCGCGTTGATGATGATGTTGCGCCATTGGCGGATAAGCTCTGGTTCCCGGTTGTCCAGTACATTGGGCACCAGATTGGTTTGCTTCCAGCCTAACTTGGACATCTTCTTGTAGTATTTTTCGGTCCAGTGGATGATGGCAAGCAGGTTATCTGGCGGGAGCTCAGGGTCATCAATAAGACTGATGAGGAAATCGTGCATCATCCGGTGATAGATATTTGTATATGTCTGGTAGATCTTCCACTTCTTCGGCATGAGGGACTGCATTCCCTGTTGAACAACGAAAAGATCATTGAAGAACCACTTGAAGCTCTTGTCCAGGTGATCCGGTTCAGCCAGGAAGTCCTCCTTTGTAGAATCAAACTGGTTCTGAGCATAAAACTCGATAGCCTGAATGAACTTCTCCTTGTAGCCCCTGACTGTTTTCGGTCCGATGTTCATAGACTTGAATCGGCTTGCTAGGTCCTTGTGATCCTTCTGTGCCTCCTGCAATGCTTTAACCTTCTCATCGTTCTTTTCCTCATTCATCACCACAACGGCCAACCGGACAACCATGCTGCGGTTATCTGACTGCACAAGCGGGATGAGATTCACACAAGCGGTCCCCAAATGATCATCGAACCAGTCGATGGTCGAATCTAACCCCTCAAAATAGTCTGTAAGAGTGGCTTCACTACTGGAGTCACCTGCCCTGCGAATCTGATCCATAGCTTCATCCCGGAAATCTCGTAACCTCGAAATCTGCATATGTGCCTTTAGCAGATTCGGCTGGTTCTCCAGGTCATCATCATCATCTTTCAAGAGCTCCTCCACTTCGGCCAGGTCATCACTGAAATTCTCCAGACCCTTTTTCATCATTAAAGTAGCCTCGAAGTTCCGCTGCACTCTAGCCAGCTTGTCTATTTGCGAGAAATCGTCCACTGTCGTCTGCGATTCTGCGCATAGTTTGTCTATTCCCTGTAACTCATCTCTTGTCTTCGAAACATGTCGTTGACCTTCCGTCAGGAAACTGATGCTCCGCTGCACCGTTTCCAGCTGGTCCCTCAGTCCTTCCCTCAACTGCGAATCGACGGCTGCCTTCTTGCGCGAATACTCCGCTTTCAGAGCGGGGATCTTATCCAGATCTTCTGGGTGGCGGAGCAAGTCTTCAAGGCGAGGCATAGCCACCGATCCTGTCGCGTCTCCATTTTGCGCCATGGTCTTAGATGGTCCCGTACGTTGGGATAGATCCCTTACGTGACCGGAAGGTTCGTTGCCTGCACGAACCGATATCGACTGCTGGGACGACGGATCCTGCTCCTTCTTTTGAGAAAGGATTCCCTTCTCAAAAAGTGATGTGTCCTTAGCTGCTGCTTGGGCCTCAGTGATCAAGCCCGAATCCGAGGATACCGGTACACCTCTAATGGAGATATCGCCCTGAGAGCGTGATTTCCCCGAATATACGGACGAAAGAAACGGACTAGATAACTTCTTTTCGAATATCGAATTCCACCTCTCGAATGGACCCTTGGTACGAGTGGTCCTAGAGACACCAACTTCAGGAGGAACAACAGTAGGAGACGTATCCGGAGTATGTGTCGTGACCGGCAGGACAACTTTCGTTTCAAGAGAAGAAGCACCCTCACTGGCAGAACTGAGCAACCCCGCACTAGATGCGCTATGAACCCCTTCTTTGCGTTTATTCAATTGACTTCTCCGGGGTGAAGCCCCGCGAAATTCACGACGAACGTTGGCTTCGCTGCTGGTCTGGATGCGGCGGACATGCTGCTCAAAGGCGGCTGCTCGTTCGGCCACCGATGGAGAACCCCGGCAGAACTTCCCACGTGACTCACCGCCCGACGCCATGGGTCCGATTTTCCGCCTCGGGAAACTTTTTGAGATGGCTTGAAGAAGAGCGGATCGAGTGGATACTGGACACAGATTGGAGACTCGTGGGTTCCAGTAGGGACGACCTCGTCTTCTCGGTATTTCTCGTTTCTTTCGAGATTCTGCCACCTGTTAGCTTCTTTCCAATTCCTTCGTCGTCAGCATTAAAACAGACTGCACGGAACATCTGCTCTTCTACGAACGGGCCGCAGCACGAGAGCAGATCCACGACATCAGTTCATCAAGTCGTCAACAATTCTACCGGAGAGGACGTGACGAGAAGACAGTGAGAGAAAAGAAGAACCGACACGAAAACACGACCTCGTGACAAAGAGAGCCGTGTTATAACAAAGCCAACATCTGGGCGGCCTCCCCCGAAGAATCACCTCACCTCACCTCACCCATCCCTCATCTCTCTCAACCAAAACCCACATAATCAGCCATAATCGGCCATAATCAGCCATAATCAGCCAAAATGAGCTACTTCCGAATCACACTCATGCGCTCCGCGATCGGTCTCCCCATCCGGACGACCGGCGTGTTGAAGGCCCTCGGATTGAAGAAGCGTATGGCAACCGTCTTCCACCCCGTGACGCAGGATGTGGCCGGTCAGATCATGAAAGTGAAGGAATTGGTCGATGTACAGGAGGTCGATCGCCCTCTGACGAAGCAGGAGGTGCATCTGGAGCGGAAGCCGGATCCAGGATACTATGTCGAGCACTCGGCCGGGTCGGAGTGGAAGGAGAAGAGAAGGGCATAAGAAAGTGTTGGCCTTTTGGTTGATGTCTCTTCTCTTGTGCTCAGGATATCATGGGTTTGTGTTTCTTTGCGTGTTATGGGGCTCTGGGCGGGTTTTATCTACCTGATCAGAATGATCGGACACCAGACCGGCGGAATAGATGCCAGAGGGGGTGGATAACTGGCTTCATATCCTTGACAAAGATGTTGAGCTGAGCCATTATGTGCTACTTCGGGTCTTTGTGGGTGCCCTTCACACTACAAGAAGAAGAGGTTCTTAGCACATGATTAGTGGAGTTATATGTTCGACGGCCGGCCTCGCGGGATGATGTGCATGGCTCCAGCTTTGCAAGTCACATAACCCATATTCCCGCTATTCTTCTGACGCGATCATGTATTTGAAAGTTTATTCTACTGTATTATAGAATCTCATCCTACGCGGCGCAGTGGCCAATCATTACAATATATGGGATACCAAATATATACCAAATCGATGTTGATCAGTGACGCTAGGAAGAATAAGCAGAGTCTAATCAAGACTGCTGGAACACCAGAAATCACGCCTCCAACACCAAAAAGAACCATCCTTATCCACGCTCCATTTGGTCCTGAGTCATTCGCGTATATACATGGAGCTCTCACAAGGGAGCACTCGGGGGTTTTATACTCGACTTCAAACTGTCACAGTGCAAGGCCAACCTGGCCACTATGCCTTGTATAGTGTGTCGAGGAAGCCTTCTGCCAAGCGGGTGACAATGCTCTTGTCTGGTATGCTGCCGGCGACACCGTACAGGGCAGAGGTATCACCGCGTTTCCGGGAGTAGGACTTGCCCTGCCTTACTCTCTCCTCGGCCTTCTCGAGTTCCTTGTGGACGACCTCGATGAGGTCCTCAGTGAGTTTGTCCACCGCTGCGGCAGTCGGAATGGTGAAGGCAACATGCATCGCTGGCGGTGACTGCAGAGCGTTGAGATGCCAACCCTTAGCAGACAACTCATCTGCAACATCATAGATGTCGATGCCGTCGTTCTTGCTGGTCCAGGAAACAACGCTAACGAGGGGCTGGCCGACGACAACTAGGTTCTCTGAGAGGACTGGATGCTCACGGATGGAAGACTCGAACTTCTTTGCTGCTGCCATGATCTGATTGCAGCTGTCGATATATCCCGATTCTCCCATGCTCACAAGACTGGTCCAGCAACCTGCAATCAAAGCACCAGGTCGGGATCCTGCTACAGAGGGAGAGGCATAAACACCACCCGACCAATCAGGATACACAAAGTATTGGTAGCTGCGGTAGGCGCGATTGCGGTAGAGAAGGACAGAGTTGCCCTTGGGTGCGAAGCCATACTTGTGGGTGTCGACACTGATACTCGTAACTCCCGGCTGACGGAAGTCGAAGCCTCCCTGGTCTTCATACGGAGATGGATAGCCTGCCTTCTTGAGGAAAGCAATTACGAAGGAGCCCAGACAGCAGTCAACATGCAGCGGGATCTTGTAGGATATGGCAAGACGGGAAAGAGCGGGGATATCGTCGACAATACCATGAGGGAAGTTGGGGGCAGAACCCACCAAAAGGACGGTGTTGGGGTTAATAAGACGACGAACAGCACGGATATCCACCTTGTAGTCGGGCGCAGGGCATGCCACGCGATGGAGTTTGATCTTGAAGTAATTGCAAGCCTTGTAGAATGCAGCATGAGCGGTGTCAGGAATGATCCTGTGTCTATTAGCAGACATCTTCGCTCCCATTGCTTGCCCAACTTACATTTCTGGTTCAGTCACACCGCGTTCGATATATGCCTTCTGGCGTGCTCCCAGACAAGCCATGATGATTGACTCCGTACCACCGCTGGTAGTCACACCAGCACCGTCGGAGGGGCCATTGAACAGTGAGAGGACCTGATTTGCTAAGTCTTAGTTTTTCTTCCACTCTTGAGCGGAAAGAGATATACTAACCATAGCAACGACCTCAGCCTCCATCTTGCGGACGCCGGGGAATACATCCGGGTGGATGGGGTTCGCGACGCCAAATTGGCCAAAAGCTTCGGTCTGAAGCTTCAACAGGTCCTGGCCGCCATGATACACAGCACCGCTGACGCGACCATCTTCCCACTTCGTATGCTCCATATTGGAAAGCTTATTAAGCTCCTCGCGCACATGGTCGGGGCTCCATCCTTCCTTGGGAAGTTGCAGATACCTCGTCACGCCGGGACCCTTCGACACGAGCTTAGATTCCAATTTCGTGAGAGCGGTCGTGACTTCCTTGTCCACTTGGCCGCGGACTCCAGGAGCACGGAGGAATATCCGATAGAACCAGAGGCGGATCAGAGCGTAGATATTGCGGATGCTGCCGATGATGCCATAGCCGCGGAGGGAGTAGAAAGTCTTGCGAGTAGCTCGAAGGAGGAATAGGATGAAAATGATGTTGCGGAGTCTGATCCGGGGAATGGGAAATTAGCCATGACATTGGCAATTGCTTATCATGTTACTTACAGCTCCAGATTCAACGCTGCAAGTTGTAGACTGGATGAGCTCCTCGTGTACCCCATCAACTTGTTCTGCAGGGCCACCGGAATGATTGTGAAAGTCATGATGGATGAATAATAACGATACCAGTAATTATGTTGGCGACCCTAGAGAGTGAAGGGATGCTTGTCAGAGATCAAGAGGGTGGTCAGGACGCGGACTCCGAAAATGCCGCCCTGATGCCAACTAGTAACAATCTAGTCAAAGGTAGGCGCATCCCCGCAGGTCGCAGTTTCACCATGACGTTACCTCTTAAGAGACGCAGCAGCCATGCACGACAATACCCATGTCTTATGAAGAAAATAGTAAAGGGAGGGGGATTCAAGTTAAATGGTCAATATATGAATTGAGCGACACAGGGCAGATCTTATCAGTCTCCGCCAAACGTGTTCGGCGCGGTATACTCGCCACCGACTAAATGATAGCATGCTATGTACAGGATAGAGACTTATCGCTCTCCAAACACCAGCCTCCCTTTTATGCGTAATAAATCAGAGAGCTTTTTTTAGACCCAAAAACAAACCAAAAATTTCCCCAAGGAAACGCAAAATGCATAGAGAAAATAGAAAATGGCGTCATCTTTCCGGTAACTGCCCGTCAACTTAACACCGTATTGAGTCGATCTGGGCAAACTAATTTTTCGTGACTAGTCAATTACCAATTACTTAGGCGGGGACCTCAGCTCCGTTGGCAGCAATCTCCTTCTCCTTGGCAGCAAACTGAGCCTTCTCCTCCGCGGTGAGGTCAAGGAGAGGCTTGTCCTCGCCGGTCTTGAGGTTGCGGTGGTAGGCGCGGATGATGCTGTCGGCATCATCAACAGCGATGGGTCGGATATCAGCCAGAGCCTTGATCTTGGCGGTGCACTCCTTGTACTGAGCATCCGTCATCTCAATGTTAAGCTGCTGAGCACGCGACTTGATGGCGTTCCAGCCCGTCAGACGAGAGGCGAAGTGGACGTAGCGGGTCATGCCGAAGTCAGCGGGGTTGATGATCTCGTAGGTGCTGGGGTTGTTGAGGATGGCCTTGGCGTGGATACCGGCCTTGTGGGTGAAGGCGCAGAAACCAGTGATGTAGTTGTTGAAGGGAATGTTGACCTGAACGGCCTCGGCAACGAGGTCCTCGATGTCCTTGAGCTTCTCGAGCTTGTACTTGCTCTTGACGTAGTCACGGTCGACAGCCATCATACGGGCCATCAGACCACCCAGAGGGGTGATACCGTTACGCTCACCAATACCCAGGACGGAGGTGTCAATGTGGGTGGCACCGCCCTCCAGGGCGCAGTAGGCGTTGGCAATGGCGCATCCAGTGTCGTTGTGGAAGTGCGTCTCGATGTCACACTTGACGACACCTCTCAGGACACGGACCAGCTCGTAGACCTGGCGAGGAGAAGCGCAACCGACAGTGTCAGCAATACCGACACGGTTGACACCGATTTGGTCGACAGCGGAGTAGAGGGACAGAAGGTCAACCAGGTCAGATCGGAAAGAGTCCTCGCTGGAGAATCGGATCTCAATGCCCTTGGACTTGACAAATTCGATAACTTCAATGGCGGCCTTCTTGATGTAGGTCATATCCTTGCCGTGGGAGTGCTCACGGAGGTAAGAGGAGGTACCAATGACGACGTCACTGGAGACAGTTAGTTAGATGCAATGTTTTCGAACCGGCTGATGCCCTAGAAACTTACACTCCATCAACACCAGTCTCGACTGCTATCCTGGCATCGTCCATGTGGCATCGGATGTGGGTAAGGATCTGCTATCTGTTAGCTTTAAGTGCTATAGCTGAGAAGTGAGTCATCACGGACCTTAGCCCTGAGACCGAGCTTACAGATGGCCTCGCAGTCCTTTCTCGACTGCTCCGAAGCGCAAGGGCTGGTGAGCTCGATCTGCATAGGATTTGCCTGTCAGTGGCCATTCTCGTCTCGAATCTGATCGCTTTTTCCATGGTAACTCACGTAGTCAACACCGAAGTCATCGAGGGCCTTGGCGATCTCGATCTTCTTCTCGGTGTCAAAGAAGGCGTTGGCGAACTGCTCACCCTCACGGAGAGTGCTCTCAATGATCTTGAAACGGGAGACATTGCTCAGGAAGTCGGTGACGCCGGCGTTGTGGCCGTAGGGGTTGCGGGTAACGGAGGGGTGAGGGTTCTCGCGGCTCTGCACGGCGGTGAAGTCTCCATGGTCGACTTTTCGTATGTCAGTGATTAGAACATATGGCAATATTCAATAACGGATGCATACCATGGCCATTGCCATTGACATGACCGTTGACACCGTTAGTGTGCCCATTGGGCTCGTTTGCACCGGGACACATTTTGTGGAGCGGGGATTACTGTGGGATACGGCGGGGGAGGAACGGAAAGGATCTCGGGTGGCAGCGTAAGTGATATGGAAAATGGAAAGATGAGAAGAAAAGTTCAGACAGTGTCCGAGATGGTATTTATTATTGCAGCGGTTTCGTGAAGAGGAGAGTAAGAGTCACCGCAGGGGGTGGAGATTTAAAGCGGGCAATCTGGGAATGACTCGACCAGACGCATTTCTGCGGCAAAAAAAGACTTGGGGGAACTGGGAAATTTTCACAGGCCGGCAACGGTGGGGATCAACCATAACCGCACCGCCGAACACACGTCCGGCAAGGTCAATTGCCCATCACCCGCGTGGAAGGTTTTGCTTTCCTTGCATTCCTTCCGCCAATTCGATTGGAAGATGCATTTCTGCTGGGAAGACGACTTTTTTTACATTATGCGTCTTGCCGTCGTTCTCTCGGCCTCGCGGTGTGAAAATCGTAATGCCGCTTTTCTTTCTATGCAGAGGCCCTCACCGACATCGGCACCCGGTCACTGAGGGGTTCCGCACCGATAAAATGCGAGTCTAGACAGTGCTGTTTTGATAAGCATTAATTTTTTTTAGGAGAGTTTGATGGCTCCTCCTATAGTGCTCTATACGATCCTAAGCTGGTCAGAAGATCGCCGCGCAATCGACGTCACGAAGAAATTTCTTTTCTCCCCTTTGGCTTATCATTCGTATCGCTATCCGGGGTGCAGGGTCGAGACGTCACCGCCTAGGGTTGCAGGCCGACTCAGCGTCTTTTTCCGTCTTCCCCGTTGGTCGGGGGTAATCACATCGATCCCTTATGTACTACTAGCATTAGACTAGAGATCTTTAGTCGAACCGTGAAGACCAGGACACATTCCGTCATTAGTCATATATCCATCGGCTGGCGATTTTGATACCACATACGTGATGGAACTAATCCTCACTATAAAATTGATCAGCTCGAAAGTATCCTGTGAAGACGCTCGGGGATCGCGACGAGCTGATAATTTCTACTGACTAACAGTCTGATGTTTAGCATGATCTCTCCTTACACGAGTGTAGTCTTTATACTACCAACATGTGCGTTGAAAAATAGATAGGTGCCAAACGAGTGTAACATCACGCTTGATTCATTCACCTTATTCACTCCAACTCTTTAGCTTAGACACCTGATGTGTAAAGACACGGCCACGGGTGCGTTCCATCTGATTGTACAGATCCGCATCAATGGTTTCCACCGTTCCTTCGGGGTCATCCCTGAACCTGTCTGGATTCTCGAACTCGCTCAGGTTGACGGCAGCTCTTCTGCGACCAAGGCGCTGGATCTTGGACTGCCCGATGCCGTATCCACGGTTTCCCGGGCCCATGATATTACCCAGTTCAATTCTCCGGTTCTTGCGCATGCCGAAGTATAAGCCAGCGACAACGAGGAGAACAGCTCCCAAGCTGATCGGCAGACCAAGGATGAGGCCTAACTTGTTATACGGAGTTGGCGGAGGAGGTTTATAATGCTCCACACGTTTATGCATGAGCGCAACTCTTGGGCCCTGACGGTAACTCGCCCGCTGATTCGAGGTTGGCTCATTCTCAATGATGTACAACGTCAAATTGTTTCGAGTCTTTCCTTGCAACCATTCTTCGCGCATCTTCAGAGGGATATACCCATAGCTGTTCTCTGTTCTTTCTGATGTGAAAGCCGAATCACCCTCCAAGGGCGTCGAATACCTCAACTCGATTGTAATGCTAGCGTTCACCGGATAATACTCAGGATTCCAAGTCACGTAATACGTCGAGCCCACCGTCACATTGCTTCCGTCCTTCGGCAAGCAAAATGGGGAATATGGCGTGTCAAGTTCAGTACAGACGGGGAAATCTCCAGCGTACGGCCTGGGGTTTGTAATTGCAGCGGTGTTGAACTTGGGCGCTTCAGACGTAATAGCATCTGATGTCACGACAGTAGATATTGCAGACTCCGCAGATACTAGATATATCAGAGAGAAGACCCACAAAAATAAGGTCATTGCGCTGTTCGGACTGGGAAAAGAGCAGTTACTTACGGGTTCCTCTTTGACTGATTGAACTCTCTGCGATCTCCATAGCGCCACCAAGAACCGTGATGATTCCATAAACCAGGATGAATGACCACAGTCTGCATAGCTCGTGAAGTGGCATGTTGTCCTGTTAGAGTGACTGAACTCAAATATCTTGCGATGGATGTACGACGTTAATTCAAGATAAAGGAGTAATTGAATGAGCTCTTAGGCATGGTATCTCATGAGAGAGGTAATCCTGAACTAAGAAGAAACATGAACATGGATGATTTAGAGAGATACAGGAGTCTAGTATTGTATTGATGCGAATATTGGCGCTGTCGTTCTTGGGGAAGGTGCTATCCTCGGAGTGCGAAAGCCGCTCATGCGCACTTTGAAGAAAAGACGGGACAGGATGGTTAGCCTATGTTGGACGTTTGAGCGTAACTAGAGCACGAATTTTATTTAATCCTTCTTATTATATTTCGATGAAGGGCATCAGATGAGCTCAAGGTCCTAATCACGCCCTCATTTTACGAAGATCTAGTATATATAGCCCCCTTTCTCCTCCGAGTCGAAATTGAGGTCGACATGCTGATAGTCTGGTATGCATACAAGGATACATGTGCCGCTGTTTGAGCACCCTAACTGCCTGCTGCCGTTCTCCTAGCATATACCGTAGTGTTCTAAGGAACATATGACGGGAGATCTTGTATTTTACCTGCAGATTTTTTTATCAACCGAAGACTGTCTGCATCATAGAGTCATCCTAGAATCCTAGAACATTTTTAATGATACTACCGGTTTGGTTCAACCACCGCCTTCACAGCTGCTCCCGACATTACTGTCTCCAACCCGAGCTGCGTCTCGTCTAGGCTGAATTTGTGCGTCACACAGCTCACCAACGGAAACCGTTGCCAGTTTTGCTCGACCACCTTTGAGGCATGGTAATAATCGCGAGGAGCACAATAGGTGCTTCCCTGGATATTCAAAGCTTTGTTGACCACGATAAAAGGATCGAACAGAACTTCAGCCTTCCCCGCCCAAGTGCCAATAAGAAGATAGCTACCACCACGGGCCAGCAGACCGAGTCCTTCCTTGATAGCACTTGGATGGCCGCTGCATTCGACTGCTAGATTGATACCACGATCACCGATGACCCGGGCTATTCTTCTCGCACGGTCCCCAGCGTCTGCCACCTCGTCCATATTAATGCACTCATCAGCGCCGAATTCCTTAGCTTTCGCCAGTCGCACAGGATTTCGATCGATCACCACGACCTTTAAAGCGCCAGACAGTTTCGCCATCATCACTGCGGCTAGACCGACTGCTCCACAGCCTTGCACGACAACATTGCTGTGAGGTTCGATTTGACCCCTCCGTAAACGGCTGATGGCCTGGATGACTGTGGGCAGCGCACATCCAAGGGAAATATAAGCCTCAGGAGGGACATCAGGAGAGACACGGTAAAAGGAATTTCGTGGGCCTAGAGTCGCATATTGCGTATAGGTCGCCCACGTGCCTTCTTTTGCTCTCGCAAGTGCCTCGTAATTATGCATGAATCCGCTCGAGGGACACCCACACTCATCCCTTATGACAGTGCAGTGATAGCATTTGTGGCAAGGACGTATACCAGTCCAGTACACAATATCCCCTTCATGGAGCGGCTGACCTGCATGATCTGTGACCACTGTCGGGTTCATCGAAACAACTCTTCCTATGCCTTCGTGTCCGAGCACGATCGGCGCACGAAGCTCAAGATCTCCCTTCCAGAGATGGGGATCTGACCCGCAGATACCAGCCAGAAGAGTCTCAACATGGATGGTGTCAGCGGGTGGTGGGCCAACCTCAAATGGGCGGATGGTGATGGGGTTCCAGGGCGTCGGTGAGACGACCGCGCAACGAGATTTCAATGTCGCCATATCCAACAATCTTTCGATTCATATACATAGAGAAGGGAATTCAGAAGGAGATTAGTGTTCGCAGCTCAGAAGTCGGCTCGTAGGAGCAACCAAGCTTTGGTCGCATAGCATGTTATCAATATGAGGTTCACCGGATTTACCCCTCCATCTGCGTGGTACTCGGGAAACGGACAAACTATCTCAAGGAGGAGATTCCTACTCAGGGGACATTTCGGTATTTGCCTCATGCGTATTGTAGCTGAGATATATGCTAGATATCATGCAGCGATACGGGGAGGTGGGCCAGGCGAGCAACAAACCTACTACAAAGCACTACAACGTCGTATCAATAGGATTGTACAAAGTCGTGAAAATGGGGATATAGGGGATTTTTTTTTTTTTTCTTTGTACTTTAGGATTATCATCGCTACATGAGTGCATTCAAACCTGACTGATGTCTTGCTGTACACATGAGCCACAGAGTATTCGGGAACGATATGGGATTTCTCTTTACAATACAACCCAATTCTCTCAATCCATTCCATTGCACTTGGACTGCATCTGTCTAGTATCTTTTAGAAACAAGTAGTGCAAGAAAGGGTGTTAACCGGTTGAGGTCGTTTATTCTCCATCGGATACACTCGAAGAATACAGTTCCCGCCTTTCGTCATACCTCAGTCATCCCCGGATTGAGTATAGGAGGTGTTACGGTACACACTTGAACTCTGAACTGCCAGGATTTCCCGGTCAATGCTTGCAGCTCGAAGGTCTTTACTTAGGCCTCAGGTAAAGCAAGCTTCTTCTAGAATGCTTACCAACTCACGTCACGAAACACGTGCAACATCCGCACGGGCGTTCGTTTCCCCGCTCCCGGATGACAGCGCGCCAACCCCCTTTTGGCCCGTCCGCGGCGCTGAAGCCAGCTGTCCGTCCTAGCGAGAGACTCGGTTTACGAAGTTGACAACAGTTTTGCGACGCGGTTCCTAGCCTTGTAGCCTGTTCTCCCACGCACTTTTTCGTTTCTTTTGCCTCAGGTTGCGCTGGCACTTTTCCCGTGATCTGCGGTTCTTGATATTGATTGTCTCCTCTTTGTTTCATTCCATTGCTGTTCTCGAGTGGAGCGCTCTTCGTCATCATGCATTTCTCTCCTTTTCTCCTCCTTCTTCCGGCCCTTGCGGCGGCGCAAGAGCAGATCCCTCTTGGAGACCGGATACAGGGCTGGTTCAGCAAGGCCAAGTCCTACGTCCCAGCTCCACCGGCGCCTGCCGAAAAGGCCGCGGAGAAGGTCGCTGAGAAAACGGTGACGCCTTTCAACATCACTAACTGGCAGGCTAACCTGGAGCCGTCGAACAAGTCGGCGCAGGATTGGCTTATCTTTGTGACGGGAGGAAACAAGACTTGCTTCGGTCGTTGCGAGAGGGCCGAGAAGGCATTCAATGTATGTATTTTGTTTCGGATTGACTCGAGCGTCGCGGTTTGTTGATAAGCGATGACAGGAATCCGTGCTGCTGTTCGCTGCCAACCCAACCTCTCCTCACCTTGGCTACCTGGACTGCGAGAACAACAAGATTCTGTGCTCTATCTGGTCCGCTGCTGCTCCTTCTGTCTGGTACTTCCAGATTCCTCAGGCCCAGCCTGACGTGCCTCGCCCGACCAGACCTCTGCACATCATCCACCTGAACACGACGACTGTCACCCCCGAAACCATCTACAAGATCCACTCGGAGAAAGACTACGAGAAGGTCGAGCAGTATGAGGGTGCTCTCCACCCTACCGATGGTTGGCTCGCCGAGTACGGACTCAACGTGGCTCTGGGCTACGTTATCTTTGCGTTCAGCGTCATTCCCAGCTGGCTCTTCATGATCGGTATCAGTTTCTTCAGCAGGACGTTGATGTAAGTTACCTTTGCTAAGAAGAAAAATACTTTCTGGGAGACTGTGCTAATAAGTTCAAAAGGGGCCGTCGCCTTGGACCCCCTCCGCCTCGCCCAGCTGCAGCTGGCGGCGCTAACTAGACGGTTTTTGTCCGGTGCGGGTTATGTTGGAGATGTTATCTTTTGACGCATGTTGTATATAAATGGTAGTATTTATCTAATGGGGCGCTCGGATCGACGCAGTGTACGCTTCAATGTGGATATCTTGAGTCCGCTTTGGATATATATACATCGCACTTGCTCTTTTCGGCTGGTAGGCATCATGAAATGAAAAAAGGGAGAACCTAAATTTGTTTTTATCAATTTTACCATAGACTATTTTTTCGTAGCTCGTTGCCCCACCCATCAATCGTCATAGTTCTAGCTGTGCAGAAGCGCGGAAAATATCAGCCCTACCGCTGCATGTTCCCGCTCCGGACACCCAACCGCGAAGTCAAATCACCTTTGCGACCAGCTCTCTTTCCCTCCTTCCAACAAAACTACTCCCACGTTCCTCTTCAGAAAACAATGACGACATCAACACCAATACCGCCCCTAACGCCCTCAACGACATCCTACGTCGTCGCGACGGCCATCATCGCCGGCATCACGGGTTTCTTCATCGGACAAGGCGCAGCCCTCGGCCTCTTCTCATCGTCCTCGAAGCCGAAGAAGAGCTGGCCAAATAGCTATGATGTGAAGGCTCATAGGAGGTCTTCGGATGAAGAAGAAGAAGAAGAGGAGGAGGAGCAAGATAGTGACGAGGAAGGAGGAGAACTAGCGAATTTCGAAGGGAATAATGATGAAGTTAAGCTTGTGTTGGTTGTTCGGACGGATTTGGGGATGACGAAGGGTATGTTTTGTCTTTTTTGCTCGAATCGTCCCTTTTGGTTTTTTTTTGGGTCTATTGCTTTTCCGCATCTCATATCTCATCCAATTCCCACTAACTATTCTTCTTCACGATAGGTAAAATCGCCGCGCAATGCGGCCACGCCACGCTCGCCTGCTACAAATACTATCTTTCCAAATCGCCCGATTCTCCTATCCTCCGTCGCTGGGAGCGCGGAGGCCAGGCCAAAGTCGCATTGCAAGTGAAGTCGGAAGAGGACATGCTGCTCCTCCAGGCGCAGGCAATGAGTCTGGGACTTTGCGCCCGTGTGATTCAGGATGCGGGTCGCACGCAGATTGCCAGCGGTAGCAGGACGGTGTTGGGGATTTTAGGACCGAAGAGCATGGTGGATCGTGTGACGGGACATTTGAAGTTGTTGTAATGACGATTGGGATGGATGGACACATTTGACAGGGACAAATGGCTGTCATGGATTTCAGTCCAGTGTAAATTGAGGTCTTGAAAAAGTTACTAAGACCTTGTGCTTGATTTGGAGCATTACACATGATGCCTCTTGCGACACTTAGAATAATAATAATAATAAGAGGACCCCAAAGAAACTACGGACAGGCCCAATCTGAACCAACTACAAATGCATAGGAAAAATCAAAGGAATGTTGGCATGTCATGGTTTTTCCCCAACCTCACTGGCCAACGGCCTCGGCAAAGGGACTGGGAATATGACGCCGCCAGCGACCAGGCCATCCAATCGAGCTCACCAACCCCTCGAAGAGAAGAAGGGAGCTCAAGACCAGAGTGAAGCAACCGGGGCTAGCATTCGATCTGAGATCTGTCGACCGGAAATTGACACCATTTCCTACAGTGTAGTGATGGCTCCTTGGTCGTCGAACTGTCGAGCAATCAACCAACACACGTAATCGTCGCTTTTTCAAGCAACTATCCATGGCCAGGATCACAGGACACAGATCTGTGGGTTTGTTGTGAATGAGGAAAGAAAAGAAAAAAAAAAGAGGGCGCGTGAGATCTGCTTTTATTTAGGCGGTGGGTGGAGCCGCGCCAAGTGAGTTTTGCGGAGCTAATCTGTTTTAGGACCGGAGCGGATAAATTATTTAGGGTCCGTACCTAGACTAGCCTGGACGCTGCTTACTTAGCTAAGATACAGCATATTGTGAGCTAAGATGATTTCAGCTGCAACTTGTGTACCTTACATGGGTTCATGGTTAGAGTTGACTTTGCATGGATACATGGTACACCCAAGTGTCTGGTTGCTATTGCAAGTGGAAGGGGTAGGGGATAGTGATCTAGGGGCTTTGGAAGAGGCTATCTGATTGTTGAATATTGGCTATGAATGATGCTTGAAGGAATGTGTAAGTGGAGTTGACGAGGCAAAAACTTGAGACATAAATGCCTCAGGGGCTAGTTAGAGTATTGTGAAGCACTTCATGATACTCCTTCACAGTGGCAAGGAGAAATCACACAAGGACAAGCTCTCAAGAGTTGATCCACTGGGGTTGCGGGGCGAATATGCCGAAGCAGATGCGCATAAACATGTCATGATCAAAATGATGGATTTTAGTAAAAATAAGTGGAGAAGAAAGAAGAAGCCCAAAGCCTAACAAAGGACCATTGGGAAGTGTCAAACCAAGAGATTAAAGAAAGCCTTCCCACAGCAAGGCCAAGAATGTGTATAAATAATTCCTAGAGAGGCATGCCATCTTAATTAATGAAAGAGTCTCATCTTCATATCTGTATCAGAGGCTAATTAATATCATATAGCAGGAAAGCCTTCACAGACAGCTTCTCTGGAGTGACTAATATAGATCAAGAAGACAGATTCCTCAATCTAGATTCATTAGCATGAGAGAAGGTAGTTGGAGGTAACAGATCCATTTATCATGTACTGAAAAAGATCAAGGAATAGCTAGAAGGCTAAGACATGCATAGCCTTCTCACAGGCATCATTTGATATGTCAGGCTCCAGCATCAGGCAGACAACAGTTAATGGATACTGGAATGCAGGATCGCTTTCAATATAGGCATCAGATTAGACAGAACTGAGGGCAAAATAACTTTGCTGTTTCTGAGTTCTCATCATTTTATATTCAGATGAGCTTGTAATAGTCCAGGAATCTCCATAGCCACCTAAGCCCCTTTTTGTATCTACATCTGGAGTTTGTTGATAATATTTCAAAATATAGACTTTAGCAGAGTTTGGTAGGGCTCATATTCTCACACACCTGTTGGATCATGACCTGGTATAATGCAAAGGTGAAATGAAGATTAGGCTTCAATATTTATCTGTATTGTGCTTGTGTGTGGATATGTATGACATGACAGTATCTGACCATGAGATGCTTTGTAGTAATTAAATAATGGGTTGCTTGCTGGTGAATATAAAATTAAGTTAAACAATGGTGAAGTTAACTTGGTCACACTAGGATGGCAGCTATAAAGTGGCCGTATCTGCACCGCCTCAACCAGTTACACCACATCGGCCCAACCCTTCAGCCATAATAGTCTACAAGTCACACTAGAACTTTTCACTTCTATCCGTTGTCCTTTACTTGCCCTTTGCTGTTCATCAATATAATGACGACACCTTACAGCCTTGGCGATGCAACCAGTTCTTTCTTCAAAGAAAATACAACTGTGACAAGACAGCAATGTGATAATTTCGCCGTTTCTTGCGTTGGAGGACCAGTCAATCCCGTCGAGATCCAGGGGGCATTCAGTTCACATTGACAGCGGGGATAAACGAGTCTAAACGCTTCCAATTTCGAACCCAAGATTCCGGTCTCGACATAGGCATCATGAAGCTCGCCAAGGCAGTCCATCCGCAGTTCGTGGCTGACTGCAAGTACCGCGGTACTATTGATCAATCACGACCTCTCTATATTTATGAGATGGACAAACTTCCTGGGACTACCTATATTATGGCATGCGATATCTCCGCGGTACAGCCACCGGACGCTGTGTTCCGACAGCGCAATACCGCGAGAGATCTCGCGAAGTGTGTCCATAGATTCATTGCTTCATTTTAGGCTCGAACTGACGCGGTACAGATTCTTTGCGCAGTCATGGAACAACAGTCAACGGTTGTGCCCAGACAACACCACCAACATTGCTTGCGGAGTTTCACTCCAAATTTGACCTTCTTGCCCGGTCATTACCATCTCAGTTCGCGTCAAACCTGGATAGAGTTCGCAAAGAGCTGCCGTCACTCTTCTCGGGGACACTCCCTTTCGTTCTCAGCCACCAGGATCTCTGTGAGATGAATATCCTTATAAATCCGGAGGCCGGCAGCATCACAGGGATTGTCGACTGGGCTGAGGCAAGGATCCTTCCGTTCGGCTTCTCGCTTTGGGGCTTTGAGAACATCCTTGGCTACATGAATTCAGAGGGATGGCACTACTACGACAACTGCCGCGAACTTGAGGGCATCTTCTGGCAGACCTTTCTAGAGAAAGCCAACAATGCTTCAGATGCTGATTTACAGTTAATGCGGGTTGCGAGGATGGCTGGCTTGTTCTGTCGTTATGGTTTCATTCTGGACGGCAAGGCTGTAAAAAGTGTTGTGGATCAGTCTGATCTATCTTCCCTCGCGTATCTCAATGCTTTTTGTACAGCTGATGACAGGGCGCCTAAAATATGACCAGGCTCATATCGTGCTGGAGGCTGGCCGGCTGGTGTGAACGGGGCCAGAACATTAACAAGATCAGCCAGCGAGCTAGCTGTACAGCACTGTCACTGCTTCCTCAGGGGTGGGTGGCCATGCAGGGTGCTGAGGTATCACGAACAGATTGATAGGAATATTGAATGAAAGAAAGTAACCTGTCAATTTCGTTGGAGAAACTATATAGGTAGAAAACTCGATAAGGATAGCCCTGGTATTCTCAAAGAAAATGCTGTGCCATCTTCTTACCAAAGCCATGGACTAGGAGGAGGCCAGGGGCGCTCAGTAAACAATATCATCAGCCCGGATCCTCCTTTCCATCCTGTGACACGGAAGGACGTCCAGTCCTTTGCCTGTGACCATTGGACTTCACATTCCAAAGATATATTATACAGAAGTATCCCCTTTTGCTCCCCCCCTTTTCAGATTGAACAACATAAGAATCAATCATTGATGGGTCTGAGAGGAGCCCAGAGTTGATGGCCTTGTCAACCACTCAAATTGCATATTGCTCACAGTCGCCAGAATACAGTTCTCAGCCCACCATGTTATGTTGCTTGTGCAAATAGATGATTGGAATAAAAGTGTAGATTGCTAGGTGACTTGCAGCATGTGTATTGACTTGCACAAGAAGGAAGAGACAGCATCTGTGTATGAGAAGCAGCTACTTTGTAGAATCTGTGTAGAATAGATATCAAGGACGGCAGACCCTCATGCAGGGTCAGTGCTACACGCAGGACTCATTTTGGATTCCCCAGGGATTATTGTTTATGCTGTGAGTTTTGGTGCCCATTTTTCATTCCCTCAGCTGTAGTTGAAGCAATTCAGTGCTCCCGTTGGCTGTGGCTGAAGGGGGCTTAGTGGATGGACGGGCGCTCGGTGGCGTTGGGTGCTTAGCGCCGGGGCAGGTCACGTGGACGGAGCCGATGAGCCGTCTAGATTAACCGCAATATACAGGATCCAAGTCGGACCTTGTATCATATCAACCTCACAGTTCCTGGTGGATATTCCTACCCAACTCACGTCCCAAATTCATTTCATTAAGCCGCCCAACATGGCGGATGCGCTCTCTATTGAGCAGAACAACAAAATCCGGGTGGCACTCGGCCTGAAGCCCCTTCCAGTCCCCGGCGCTGCCCCCGCCACCGGCCCGACGTTCAAGGAGTCCAAACCCGACGACGTAAGCTCAGGATCTGAAGATGAGCCTGGTAGCACGCTCGAGTCGCGCAGCGCGCAGGCGGCTGATAACTGGCGGAGACATCAGGAGGAGGCAGAGGCGAAGCGCAAGCGTGAAGAGAAGAATGCAGCGATCAAGAGAGCCCGAGAAGCCGCTCAGCGGAATCATCAGCTGGAAGGCGCGACGCTTGGGGAGATGAACGATGCGGATGTCGATACCAAGACGTGGTTGATGCAGGCGAAGAAGAAGCAGAAGAAAATCGAGAAGGAGCGTGCTCGCAGGTTGGCGGAGGAACTAGCTGAGCGTGAACGTGTGGCGGAGTATACGGCGGCTGACCTCGCTGGTGTCAAAGTCGCGCATGAAATCGGCGACATCGAAGGTGGTGGGGATCAAATCCTCACGCTGAAGGATACCACGATCGATGAGAACGAGGAGGAGGGCGATGAGCTGGAGAATCTCGAACTGCGCGAGCAGGAGAAACTGAAGGAACGGCTGGATCTGAAGAAGAAGCGGACTGCATATGATCCCACAGAAGAATCAACCGGCATTCTGGGCCACTACGATGAAGAGATTGAAGGAAAAAAAAGGAAACGGTTCACACTCGATGGTCAAGGATCTACTGCTGAGGAGCGGGAGGCCAAGCGTCAGGATGTCTCAGAGAAGCTGAAGATGCAGGCTTTCAGTCTGGATATTGCTCCAGAAACCACTCCTGTTTCCGATTACATGGATATCAGTGAGGTAAAGATCAAAAAGCCCAAGAAGAAGAAGGCCAAGTCGACGCGACAGAGGGTCATTGATGATGATATCTTCCCGACAGTTGAATCTACTGCGTCTCCAGCGGGTGCTACAAGTAATGGAGAGTCCATGGACGTTGACTCTCATGCCACGAACGGAGAGACACCAGCCATCCGCAGACGTAGTGAAGAGACTTCTTTCGTCGACGACGAAGATCTACAAGCCTCGCTTGCCGTCCAGAGACGCGCTGCTTTCAAGAAGCGCAAGAAGATGCGCCCCGAAGACCTTGCTCGACAGCTTCGGGAAGAGGAGTCTCAGACGCCCATGGAGACGGGCGAGGAGGAAGAGCCTGGCTTGGTCATCGACGAGACGTCCGAGTTTGTCTCCAATCTACAGAGGCCTACGCTTCCCGAACGTCGTGAGCGCCGGTCTATCAGCCCCGCGGCCCGGGAGCCGTCCGTCAAGCAAGAGTCTCCTGAGGAGGATGTTGACATGGAACGGTCCTACAACGAGGTCGAGAATGAGGAAGAGCTCCAGGAACGTATCAAGAGGGAAGAGTCTATCAAGAAAGAAGGGTCTGCACCACTGGAGATCAGCGTCACTGGTCTGGATGAGGAGGCAACGCTGGACCAGGGTCTGGGCGCTACTCTATCCATGCTGCGGCAGCGTGGTCTGGTGAAACAGACGGATGCGACCGATCTCAACTCGCTGCACCGCGACCGCCAGCGTTTCCTCCAAGAGAAATATCGTCGCGAGGCTGAAGCGGAGAAGCGGGCTCGGCAGCAGCGTGAGCGGAACCGCACATCGGGAAAACTCGATCGCATGTCGGCCCGCGAGCGCGAGGAATACGCCCAGTGGGAGAACCGGCAGCGCGATCAGCAAGAATCGCGACAGATAGCTGAGGTTTTCAATCGGGAGTACAAGCCCGACGTGCAGCTGAAGTACGTGGACGAATTCGGACGGTTGATGAACCAGAAGGAGGCGTTCAAGCACCTGAGCCACCAGTTCCACGGCAAGGGCAGCGGTCGGATGAAGACGGAGAAGCATCTGAAGAAGATCGAGGAAGAGAAGAAGCAGGAAGCGATGAGCGCCCTGGACAGCAGCCAGCATACGGGTATGAACAACGCGATGGGCGATGCCGCCCGTCGGAACCGCCAGGCGGGTGTGAGATTGGGGTAAGACGGAGGAGACCGGCGATCGTCTGGGGCCGGGGGGTTGATAATGAGGAGCATTTCACTACGTAGTAATGCAATGTACTGGAGGACGGGATCTCCGTCTTTGATAGCCGGTACCTGTACATATCATTCGAGAGTATGCTGAATCGGATACATTCCACCATGTCCTCCGGAGTCACATAGAAAATATGCTGGGGGATCGACATGATTCTCTACATGTCCGTTTTTCATTCCCCTTTATTTTCAAACATAATATATTTATGGTTCTTCTTCTCCAGGGTCCCCAGCTGTATACAACTGAATCACAGGCTTGTTTTAACGGAGAAAGGCCGATGCTAGCGGGACAACTCGCAATTACTTTTCATGCTTTCATTGTTTACCCCAACTCAGACCCGAAGCCCTTAACCTGGTTAGGATTAAACCCAGTGGGGGCGGAACGAGATGGTTTTCGGAGCCGGATCTGACGATGTCGGCGAGATTTTTTTTTACTTTTTTGTCTTGTGAACGGGAGATGTTTTCTTATACAAAAGTTCTCTCTCTCTAGTACTACATCCCAAAGTCAGACCGTAGATTAAATTAAATTTTAATAGAAACCAGGGGATATCTTCAGCATCGTAATAAATATCACTCTGTACTATAACAGCCTGTATCATTAGTCACATCGTCGCGTCAACCACCCGTTCTCCGCAGAACATAGGCCGATCCAGGCGTTTTTTTCATCCTGGTTAGACTTCCCGTTGTGCGCTCACCGGCACGAGACGAAGTCAAAATCGGTCCGTGTTGGAGTGCTGAAAAGTGGGCTTTTGTTCAAGGTCGATGACTCTAAACTAAGACTGGAGGTACGCCGCGACACCGCCCTGCTCTGCTCCGAAAGGTTCCCTAGATCGTGCTACACCTCCAAGCTTCCATCGTCTTTTGCTTCTACCTTGCTCGGTCTTGATTGTGTCACTGGTCTCCTGCTCCTCCATCTGTCTCGTGGGTGGGATTTTCTTCTTTTTTCTATTTAATTTCCATCTTCAATTGTGTCTGGTTGCTTGACGTCCATCATGCTGTCCACCCTTCGTGTCGCCAGTCGCCAGGCGGCTTCCCGTCAGTCAAGCCTGCGCACCCTGCTTGCGGGTGCTCGTTCGGGCTCGACCTGGTCGGGTGTCCCTCAGGGACCTCCGGTGAGTTGGATTGGAAGATTGAATCCAAGTCGTTGATGGACGGAGAGCTGACTGCGGTGTGACTAGGATGCCATTCTGGGTATCACAGAAGCTTTCAAGGCTGACTCATTCAAGGAGAAGATCAACTTGGGTGTTGGAGCTTATCGTAAGGAGATCCTCGAGTTATTTTTGCATTTCATACTGGACTGAGCTCGTGTCTCATTGGTTTGCCTCAACAGGTGACGACCAGGGCAAGCCATATGTCCTGCCCTCCGTCCGCACCGCAGAGGACAAGATTGTCAACTCGCGTCTCGACAAGGAATACGCTGGTATCACCGGTGTCCCGGCCTTCACGGCGGCCGCGGCCAAGCTGGCCTACGGTGCCGACTCCCCCGTCATCGCGGAGGACCGTCTCGCCATCACCCAGACCATCTCCGGCACCGGTGCTCTGCGCATTGGAGGTGCCTTCCTCCAGCGTTTCTACCCTCACGCGAAGAAGATCTATATCCCGACTCCCAGCTGGGCCAACCACAATGCCGTCTTCAAGGACTCCGGTCTCGAGGTCGAGAAGTACCGCTACTACAACAAGGACACCATCGGTCTGGACTTTGAGGGCCTGATTGAGGACCTCAAGGCCGCTCCGGCCCAGAGCATCATCATGCTCCATGCTTGCGCGCACAACCCCACCGGTGTTGACCCCACGGAGGACCAGTGGCGCCAGATCAGCGACGTCGTGAAGGAGAAGGGCCACTTCGCCTTCTTCGACATGGCCTACCAGGGCTTCGCCAGTGGAAACACTGACCGCGACGCCTTTGCGCCCCGTTACTTTGTCAAGGAGGGCCACCACATTGCCCTGTGCCAGAGTTTCGCCAAGAACATGGTGAGTCCAATCGACATATTGGCAGGTTAATTTATACTGATATGTCGTCAGGGTCTCTATGGTGAGCGTGTCGGTGCCTTCTCCCTCGTCTGCGAGTCTGCCGAGGAGAAGAAGCGCGTCGACTCCCAGATCAAGATCCTCGTCCGCCCTCTGTACTCCAACCCGCCCATCCACGGTGCCCGCATCGCCTCTACCATCCTGAACGACCCGGAGCTGAACAGTCAGTGGCTAGGTGAGGTCAAGGGCATGGCTGACCGCATCATCGAGATGCGCGCTCTGCTCAAGAAGAACCTGGAGGACCTGGGCAGCAAGCACGACTGGTCTCACATTACCAACCAGGTTTGTCTCAGCCTTTCTGTTCTGTTGTAAGTTGTGCTAATTGCTGTCAAGATCGGAATGTTCGCCTACACTGGTCTGAAGCCCGAGCAGATGGACGCTCTGGCCAAGGAGGTGAGTTTTTCCATGCCCTAGTCTATACGTTATTGCATACTAATTATCTACAGCACTCCGTCTACGCCACCAAGGACGGCCGTATCTCCGTCGCTGGTATCACCACTGGCAATGTCAAGAGACTCGCCGAGGCCATCTTCAAGGTCACTGGCTAAACGCCGCCAAAAGTAATTCATTCATGGAATGTTAAAAAAATCGGGGTTTTGAGGAATGCTATTCATGATCGATGATTCAGGACCCCCTTTATGTACCGATATCCTAGCGGTTTCTGCTATACTTATCATCCGCCTTTTCCAACGCAAGTTATTTCATTTCTTTCATTTTTTTACGATAACGTGTCCGAGTTCGTATTGTACTACTATCCTGTTTTCAATTCTCCAGACTCTAGAAGACGACAATTCGATAGATCCAGAGTCCTGGAACATACAGGCTTTACTTACAGATATTTCATTCCCTAATGAGATTATAAACTGGTCCCTGTTGGACGAGCACTTCTATCTAGATTTGGGTATCCAAGGGTCCTTTCCATCAGGGATAAATATCATATTTTGTTAAAAATCGTGAAATCATTTATCACTTATAATGCAACACGAGCAACAATTGAATTGAACTGGATTGGATCTTTGAAGGATCGCAGCGCGGCAGATCCTTTGGCGTAGAATTGTAGGTCTAGGATATTACTTTGAATCTAGATAGAGGATCAGTAGGCCTGGATAGTATCCTCTTTACTAAACACCATATTAAGAGTATTCTATTCCATATGTTGCGGAAAACACGTGTCAGCGGGCCTTATTCTCAGCGTTGCTGTAAACGTTTTGACCCCCTACTTCTCTCGGTTTTTGATATCTCCCTACTGCTCCCTCTGGTAATTCTACTTCGCTATAATTAAATATCCTGCTTTCAGATACCAGCAAAGTTAACTTATTCATTAAATATGATGAACGAAGCTCAGAATTCCTCCCTCAGAGGACGAGAGGACCCTCCAGAAACATCGTCATCAACATCCAACCTCCAAACCGTAAGACAAATCGCCTCTACCCTCTTCACGATAGACATCATAACAACAGAAACATTAACCAAG
The DNA here is from genome assembly GCA_003116535.1 of Paecilomyces niveus. Lineage (NCBI taxonomy): Eukaryota > Fungi > Ascomycota > Eurotiomycetes > Eurotiales > Thermoascaceae > Paecilomyces > Paecilomyces niveus. Next base: position 147,819 of record QEIL01000067.1, read on the forward strand.
TCCGAAAAACACAAACGCAACGACGATCTAAGAAACTTCCAACACCTCATCCAACCCCATCTCGATAATATTAATCTTAATATTAACAATACCAATACCAATGGTCTGACCAAATCCCTTCCACCACTGGAACTGGAACTGGAACAGTGCATCAAGGACTACATCGAAAACCTCTCCCCCACGGATCTGATTGACTTGATATCGAAACCTACACTTTCTCAATATTATCGTGACATATCGATACGCTGATCGTCGCGTGGGTGAGTGCGAGGGAGAAAGAGATGCATATGGCTTGTTTCGAGGATGCTGTTTTGTGTGAGGAGAGAAGTGCGAGGAGAGATTTAGTGAGAGTTGTGGATCTGGTGAGGGATTTGCAAAGGTGTGTTAGGGAGGGGGGTGAGAATGGTTGGGTGGAGGGGGATGTTTTTCTTTTGTTGACAGGGGAGATAGAAGGTATAGAGGAGAATATTGCGGATGCGTGTGGGCTTTTAGGGGTTGAGTATCGGCCTCTTTCTACTTTGCTGCATGCTCCGACCACTAGAAGCAATTGAGATCTCAACGGTAGAAAGTTCTAGTCGCGATCCCTACTTAGAGGTCAGGAGTACATGGAATGGAAAGTAGCAGCATTGGGACTCATGTACCAAATAGATAAGCTAAAGCAATGGGAAATTTTCATCTGCTAGAAAGTAACGTCTTGTCGTATGACGAAACTGATCGTTAAGATCCAGAGCGTCGAGTATACAGCTGTACTGCGATCTTATTGGAACTTGTCTGCCGGCTGTATGTAGATTATAGATATAGGACGAAGCATCTGCATGGAAGGTAACAAGTGCAACTACACTAGAATGTGAATAGAAGTATTTGTTCACAGGCTAACTGTCAATCGGACATGCAATATCGCCAGAGTAGTAATTCCCTACGTCTGCAGATGCCACATACAGTAGGAACCAGAACATACAAACACGCCGGCTAAATCCGCAGTATCAGTAGACCAGGTCGCTTAAGACGACGTCAATAACAAGCGCGTGGGACAGCTCTCAGTGCTAGGTACTTTTAAGGGTTTGTAGACTTTTCAGTGTTTTCACTTTCGGGATTTTTCATAGCCATTTGCAAAAGCCAACACATGGCCCACTCCACGGTTCGTCTCTGGAGTAGGCAATGGGATGTCGGTACTTATATGCATGAAGTCAAAGGAAAGAACTGCAAAAGGTGGGGGATATAAACATCATGCACCCTTGAGAAATGAAGGCCAAAAAAAAGAAGACTCAAGAGGAGAAAAGCCTTTACAGAATACCATCTATCTCTTCCTCGTCCGCACATTACCATGAAAAGGCCACGCGCAACATGGGAGAAAATTCCAGAACAATAAAAAAAAGAAGAAGAAAAGACTCGTGTCAAACGGTTGCTGCCTCCGCCTCAGAATCGCCTCTGATCGAAGAGGAACGTTCCGTGGGAGTCAAGGGCCTATAGCTCTCCATGGCGCAGCCTTCACAGTGGCATTCATTCTTGCACCTGCCTCTTGCGGCCGTAATTATGTCGAGGCTTAGGATGTCGATGGCTTCTCTCCGTAGAATCTCTCGAGAATGTCGGCTACTTCATCGTAGTCCTTCTTGACTTCGGTTAGGGTCTCCTTGATTTTGGCCAGCGAAGCCTTGTCGTCTGGTTCCTCCACAGTTCCTGACTCGTCCTTACGGGCTCCGTAGTGCTGGATCTTCTCACAAGCATCCTTGACCTTGGTCAAGCCCAGAGTGGCAGAGGAGCCCTTCAGGAAGTGACCCAGCCTAGAGAGTTCAGCGAGATCTTCACTAGTTCTACAGACGCAGCAGGATTAGCACGAGTTTAGTGGGATATTAGATTTCAACTTCGGGGAATTCCCTGGATCCTCATCGTTCGAGAAAGCTTCCATGGAGGAAGCTCGCCTATCGGTCCAGTAATCACGTGACAATGGTACGTATGTGGCTACCTGGCGGGGTTGGCTGGGAAAAGAACCCAGGTCTACCCTCGCGGAACAACCGAAAAAGAGGGATAGGGCACAAACTCACATGGCCTTTTCCATCTTCTCAAAGGTGCTGTCAGCCTGCTCGAAGAATCCGAAAACAATGCCTTTGCTGAACTCCCTCTCACTGTCATCGTCCATCTCTAGAATCTGTTCGAAAGTGGAGGGATCGATGATGTTTTCATACTTGGACAGGTCCGGAGGACCTTCCTCAGTCTGGGAGTAACTGGATTAGCCTTGTATATGATTAATGAGAGAAATAGAATAGCTTACCTTTTCAGCAGCCTTCTTCTCTATAGGAGCCATGGCTAGTTCCGCTCTATCTGAAGCAAAAATGATTTGGTCGCAGATGCTTCTCGCCTGGATAAAACAGTCCTTTCGTATCACGGTGGGAACTGTAAAGACCGGATAGATTCGAGTATGAAATGCGGAGTTTGGTGATAGTATTCAGTATGCAAAAAAGTCCCCGAGCAGCAGTGGTGATGGCGACAGTATCAAGTCTTGTAGGCCAGACTATATCTTACAAGCCGATGGACTAGATAAAGGTACTCTTTTCAGTGGTGCCCTGTACCCTCAGCCGGTCAGCACGCTATCCACACAGCATTTGGCAAGAGCTCCGCCGGCATATAGATCGAAGTAGAGTCGAAGCATGCTTTGAATCTGGTAGTTGGCTCGACGCAAACTCCTATTCTTCATTGTCCTCGATCGACAGCGCGCAGCGGTCTCTCTTCAATCATGCAGAGACTTAGGAGCGGTCCGCCTGCGAGCTTGCAGGACACGCGACACAGGTCGTTTTGCTGGAGCGCAACTCGACTAAGAGACATGGGCGATTCACCTGGAGTAACCGTTTTCACCACAGCAAGCAATGTCCCTCCTGATGCGTCCAGTATCCTGACCGATCTCAAGATTCGAGCCCAGAAGCGAAAGAAACACTCTGGCACACTGTTAGTAAACATGCAAAGAAGTTTCCCGCTACTGGTGAAGAATGGAGCATGGGATCCGTCTACCCCACGTTCAGTTTGTAATCAGGAATGTCTCAAGGGGAGCGTACAGGAAAAATATGCGCAGTTGGAAAAACACAGAGGAACACAGCGCATGCACAAGGGACCCTTCGTGTATTGAGTCCCAAGGTTGGCTAGGGAGGGGAGATGGACAAAGGAGAGGAGGGGTAGAAGTGCAGGTATCCCACCTTAGACCGTTTTAGCTCCTTATCGACAGCGGATAGGCGACGACGGGGTCTTTTACGCGGTTATACTACCCAGGGCAACTAGTCGCACCTGAGGGGGGCCGCAAATGTGAGGGATGGAGGGGTGTTCCTGCTGCGCGCTTCTTCGGAGCTGGAGGTTTGGCGCTTCGAGCAGTGTGGATTGTTTGACGCAGTTTCAACTGCGGTTTTGGAGATCGTATCGCCCACCCGCCGATGTCACCGAGGCCAACGAGCACACCCAACCAACATTGGACCGAGCAGCAACAGTGTTGATCGGGAGTGTCTAGAACAGACAAGTGCAGTCTTGATAAATGTCAGCGCTGATGGGAGAGCAATAATGTGGATTATTATTCTCTCTAAGACTTAGTGGGGAAGGAGGGTTTCGCAAGAGGGGCGGTTGGCGGTGATCATGAACGGGGATAGGAAAAAGCGATGGCAGGGTTGACGGTTGGCGTGTGTGGGTTGGTCCGCCTGAAAGACCCGAAGTCAGGCTCTCTAGCGTCACCAAAAAGCTTTTCCTTTCTGTTCTGGTTTGACCCAAACTCAGAGTTCACTCCGTCGTAATGCGTACCTGAAAGTTCTATCGAAGATCCACGGTCCGTTCGAAGGAGGACTCCAGCAATAACTCATTAACTACTAGCAGGAGCTCTCTCTATAGGAAGACAGTCGACGGGCAGGTCCAGCCGCATCTGGTTCCATATCTGCGCCAGTGGGCCATTGGAGCTTTCTCCTTGATATCATGGGGTGATTGGATCTATTTCTGGGACTGTTTCCCTGCGGCTTTCCTACCGGAATGTTCCCCGGTCTTGTCTCTCTCTACTTACCGGGCCGGGTCTACTGAATCCATCCATCCGTGCGGAAGAACAGCTGTCGGTCAGTGGCTGATATCTTCTGAGAGGCTGTAACGGGATAACAATGCATTTCTACGATGTAGACAGCGAATTCCCTGCCCTCTGACATTCTTCGATCGCGGTGATCATGCTGACTTGTACCCGCGCAACGGTCCCCGATGACCTCTTCTCGAACCCGAGCAATGGACTGTACGGTGAGAACCCGACCTCGTGGAACCCCAGCAAGGGAAGGACATCCGATGCCAGGTCTCTCCTTGTCTGTTTGTCCTGTGGGTAGGTCGCAGATTTGCAATGATCCAACATGGCCTAGGCCATCGACACCGTTGAGCTGACCAGTGATCAGACCTGAGCAGTCGAGTATGGCGGTCCGACCAGCAAGCATTATTGACGATCCCAGCGCGTGGGGAAAGACCAGGAGCGGTACGATGAAGTAAGAGTCGGTCCAGGAGGAAAACCTAAAATCAGTCCCCTTCGATTGTGTCCGGCCACCGCAGGTCTGCGAGTTTCGACTGTCTTCGACAGACTCTCCCGAGAGCAAAGGAGAGGGGATTGATTTCTTTATTTAAACCCCATTATCTCTGGTGGACACGCTGGACGGGATAGACTGGGCAGGGACCGAAACAGGAAGACCAGAGGGGGTTGAGCAGCGTAGAGAGTCGTTCTCCGCCACCCACATGGCGCCGCCTATTCGAGCAGCGATGACGTCGAGGGCGGATGCCGTCATTCCACCCGCGGACCACCTTCCCTCGTCCTTTCCCCATTCAGCCCCATCCAGACGCCGCCAATGCGGGCCCCAGTGACGTTGGAGGTTGGATCACTATGGGGGGCCTACTTAAAAAGAAAAACCTCGCAGACCAGAACGCGAACACACCCAGCGGGACAGAGACATTCTTTGCGATGCTGACCCAGTGATAACTGCTCGTTTGCTCGGAATAATGGTGAGCAGATGCCGGCTGGTGTGCCCATGTCGAAGGGAGGAGGACTATCGCGCGGTCCATGTTTAATTTCCCATCCTTCTGACGTCGTGGGATGCCATTCCCTGGAGGCTAACAATCCCTGTCACCTCGCTTCAGAGGCCGTTTAAGGGACGTGCGGCGGTGTCTTTACACCCACAAGGGCGGGGAATAACCAAAAAAAAAAAGATTGTGGTGTGCGGTAATAGTTGGAGAGTAGGACACACTCCCACACCGGGACGACGTCCCAGAATTTGAGCAACTTACTCGAGCAGCAATTCAGTCCAACTCCATGCTGGCGTTTCTCCCTCCCTAGATAACTGTCGGCGGGGCTTTCTCGGCACTATTGACTTGCCAGGAACTCGACCACTCAGGCCTGTACAGGGTAAATAATTGCTTGGATTCAAATTTGCACCTCGCCCAACCGGCGCAAATCTCGTCGGGTGGGCGGCGCTAATTTCTCGGCAGGCCAGCCATGACATCAGCCTGCATGGCCTGGAACCCTCCGATGTGCCCGCCATTGTCTACCCGTTTTGATTGGTGCACTTGTGGTTTATGGCCCCAAACACGCTGCCTCCTGTCATCCCGCGAGTCTCTCGGGAGCTCCCGCGGGATCTTTCCTCTACAAGAGTAGACCAACTTCTCGCCGTCCAATCAACCGGGTAGGGAAGACGACGCACACGAGACTTCCTGGACTGATCTGGTGCTCTCTCTGAAACGGGTTGGCATCACAATGTCATGATGACCGCAATTGTAGCGGCAAGATGAGATGTTTCGACTCGATCTGGAACTTAATCACTCTCTATATCACAATGTCCTTACCAGGTCCACAGATCAGACCCCCCAGACTTTTCGGCTATGGATCTGGGCATGTACTGTGATTCTTACATTCCCAGAAGCGCGCAGACTAGTCTGGACGGCTGCTCTCCCGCTGGTTCCCTGCGGATGGCCATCACAGTCTGTGCTGATCGGATAGTATATTCCGCAGAATCTCAAATGGATTCTGATTTCTTTTTTTCTAAATCTATTTTGAAGGACATATCAAATCTGCTTGGGTATCCATTGTTGGAAGCAAAACTTATCATCAGGCAATCTAAGATTCTACTAAAGTAAGCCTAGTACGATATGCGCGGCTTGGATCATGAATACTGCTCAGCTCAATAGCCGCCGACCGCGGTGAAATTCTACATGGTTGCCCAATCCCTGGGAACTGGATGTGTGGATGGGGACCGGCAGTCTGGTACTGTAGAGCCGTGTCGAACGTTACACGAGAAGATCTCAACCAGATTATTAGCTTGGAATCCGTATACAGTAAGTCCATCCTCACGTGCACCCGATCTACCAGGATCATTCCTCCGAAGATGCCTCTCTTCGAAACTTGGAACAGTGATCCTTAAAATAACCTAGCATACGTATGGGTGTCCGCTCCTTGCGGTTCATAGATTGGAGTATTGCACCCGGAAATGCAACCTCTATTCTGATTGGTTGGCGGTTATAAATACCAGTAATGTATAGTGTTGAAGACCCCCCTCGAAGGGATTGGTTACCAACTACATCCTGAGAATCTCAAGCACGAGAGTACCGAATAAGTAAATTAAACCATAGCCTATATGCAGAAACCCCTTCGAAGATCGAAATCACAATTTTCCCCCTCAAACCCCCTAAACCTACAGGGAAGAAAGAAAGCGCAAAAAAAGACGCACCCTAACCATCACCCTGCATAATCGGAGGATCCGGCCAACCTTAAACTCCCTCCCCGTCCCTTAAACAAATACTAAGAAGTACTCTAGAAGACTCTATTACCAAGCCACAGCTACTGCTCCCAATGTCACTGCGTACTATTGGTCCGGCTCAGCCAACGTCTTTTATATCCGACTAATTAGATTACGAGTACAGTGATCCGTTAGCGTTCCCTGGGGGCCTTTTTTTTTTTGTTATTGGCGATCGCAATATTGGGATTCGTACTAGATGAATTAGACTATTTATTATTCCTAGTTAAGGAGGAGGAAAACTAACGGTAAACTCACCAGGTTGGAGTTTAATCGGTCAGCCAGTTATCTTTGACACCGGGAACTGAAGTCGGGGTCTGAGTTGGTTGGTTCCTTATCTTCTATCGCGAGTTGTTCTAGAATGACCAGATCAGAATCGAGTAAGATCATAAGACTGGGATGGTCCTTGTTCTTCGTTCGTCGTTTCTCTGGTATGCTAATGGCGATTGATGTCGAATCCTAGGGCACGGAAGCAAGAATGAGTGTAGAACTGACATTCAGGAGTAAATCCTTTGGATTGCTTGATATCTAAAACTACCGAGATCTATCGCCATATTTATGCTTGAGGATAGG
>QEIL01000068.1:0-182584 GCA_003116535.1 Paecilomyces niveus
CATATTTAATTACTGGATAGTCTAATTTAATGGCGTTGGTGGTTGAAAAGCTTCAAAACCGTGTGAGATGCCAAAAAAACCGGCCGCTCGTTTGTAGTGGCCGCTCGGCTGTGGATTACGTTATAGAGCCTTGCTGACTAAACAACCCTAGTGCAGGGGGTGGTCGATACCCTTCCTTAGCAAAATAAATCAGAATAGGAAGATCCGGGAGTTCGCAATGCTGCATTGTTGAGCTCAGAGGAAGTGCTACTGGATAAAGACCCTGCTTAGCCAAAGACATTTTCGCTGGAGAAGGGAGAAATAGGGCGGACGTATTAAGAACTCGCCCCTAAAGTGGCCCAAATCTGTATGGAAAGTCCCTAAAGCAATAGAGATTAAGATTCTAAAGGGAGCAGATAAACTAGCTATTGGTCCTACAGAAAGAAAAAGGCCGTTAAATAAATATTGGAGTCCTTATACCACAAGAATAAGCCACCAAAGACATTATATAGATCGACTTAATATCACTACGAAAAAGGTTAAATATCGGGGCTGAAGCTCCCTGAGCTTGAATTCTCTATCAAGCTCAGGCTATTTATCTGTGTGGGTGGAGCTCCCTAGGAGTAGGGAGTCTTCGAGATTAGACGACATAGAAAATCCTTCACCACTAATCACAAAGGGCATATTAGGGTGGTAATTATAAAAATAATCATGGTGAATCGTGGTGAATCGCCAAGGCCTTAATCTCTGGATGATCCTTATATGACCAGGCGGCCGTGATCATGCAATTCCAGAGGGAGGTTGAAAATGATCTGGACCGTCTGTTCGATGACAACATGATCCCTCCAGAACCGGATGCCGACGCGGACAGCAGGGAGGCGTGCCATTGACGATCCCGAGCCGGAGCAGATGTATCCGCTGGAGGAAGGCCCCGATCCGGTCACTTGTTGCGATATGGGACCGTGATATGGGGCCCGATCCAGCGCCAAACACGCGGGCCGCGCGGTCGACGCACATCGCCGCCGATCGAGAGCGGTAACTATAGTTAGGGATCCGAAAAACTCAAAAGATCGCAACGGCTGGCGGACGCATGGAAGCTAAGAGGCCAACACGGGCCTTGGAACTCCCCAGGGAACTAGTCGAAGTTTTGATGGGCTTTAGCTTTACCCCTGAGTTTTGATGGGAGCTAACATTCTTCCGGTTAGCCTTTTTGTTAGCAATAGATAACCCTAAATTACGGCCGTAACTCACTGTCAACTAATTATAGTGAAAATTCCACCCATTATCTTTTAACTCATGTAGAATCACCATCACCCATCTAGATGATATGACCCTAGCATCAATCCAAAGCTCTTTTCTTGTTCTATCCAATGGTACATATATCGCCTACAGAATTCTAGTTGTGGTTGTGGTGATCCACCTGCCAGTGCTAGGCGCCACTGTGAGAATTAGGATTACACCAGTTCACTGTCCACCTGGCCAGATCTACAAATACAACTACTGTTTCGACTCCAGAATTCCGTCCAATAGTTACCCCTGCCCTGGTGCAACGGTGGCGATAATGAGCCAATAAAATCCTGACTGCGGCACTAGTTAAGCTATCATTAGCTTCCGCAGCCATGAAGACCTCAAATACGTAAGAAGCCGTTTGCGGTAAGCCAAATTTTCATAGTCTTGCCAGCCAGGCACCCACTAACACAAACAAGGTTCTGATCGGATATAGTTTATCAAATCAAAGTTAACCATCATCTGGAATACAACCAGGCCTTATGATTCTTCCTACCACCGAAGGTTCATGCTACAATAACATATTTACTATAATGTTAGCACTGGTTTGATCAGATAAGTAGAACAAGGTCCTTTGAATTAATCACTTCTTTCAACACGTATTCTTATTAATCATAATGAAATCTTCATTTATACTCTCTAGTTCTGCCAGTTCTATACCACAAGTCTGGAAAAATTCACTGTTTATTTAGTCGTCAAATTGTTGGCGCCTCTCTTCCTTCAATTAGGCAGACCAAGATCAACAGGGTTTTCTGCATACTTGTTCCACAACGGGTTATTCAGCAACAGATCCATAGCCTCATTGTCCACGCCCACAAAAACCTCGATACCATTTCGCTCCGGCCGATCAGGCAGCACGATCTGCATGCCGTGAGTAATGCCGACATTCGGCGGGCGGATTGCCTTCAAGCGACCGCCAAACGCGGGACCCCATTCAATGTCGTAGAAGGAGAATTCGCGCCATGAGCTCTGAAGCGCGTTGCGCCCGGGCATGTCGAGGAACATGATGGGCGCAAGACGGTTGACGTCCTCGAGCTTCTCCACGACCGCGTTCAAGCTGTCAAGGTAGCCGTTGTCGCACTTGGCAACAGTCCGTCGCACCGCGATGGCCAAGTCGGCCAGCGATGCCTCGTCGGGGCTCACAACAGCCTTCAGGTCTAGTATGGCGGGTGCGAAGCCGAGGATGTTGCCGAGGGTGTACTTGTGCACCGGGATGCCAGCACGCCGGCGCGCATCCAGCGCGACTCCAAAAATCGACGGCGCCGCCGAGGCCGTAGCCGCTGCGTCGAGGTCGGGATGCTGCGCGGTCATAGTGGCTCGCCATATCAGCGCCGAGATGGCGTCGTTGGTCGACACGAATGCCGGCAGGTCCTCGCCCCGGAACAGTTTGGCGTTGGCCGGGGACGCCTCCTGCTTCAGCGCCTCAATGGCCTCAGGCGAGAAGAAGAACACATGGCCGTGGTGGACGTCCGACGCGAGCTTCGGTGGCGGGCCCGCAGCCGCAAAGGGCAGCTCGATATACTCGGGGTGGTTCTCGGGCTTCCATGTTGCCAGCCCAGACCTGTTCATGAGCTTCGCGCGGTCGTCGACCGGTATCTCCACAGGGTGGGTGATAGCGATTCCCTGGGCGCGGCGCAACTCCTCGGCAAAGATCTCGGAGAACTTGTAGACGGTTGTACAGTCGGCGTAGGCGTGCAGGAACATCATGTTGAGCAGCAGGCCGCCGGGGATGAAGTTAGCCTGCATCATGGTGACATTGAGGCGGTCGCCTGGCCGTGTAGGCCACTCACCACCGAGGCCGCGCTTACACACATCGTCCACCTTCAGCGCTGCCGCAGGGAAGCCGCGCGCCGATAGCTCCGTGAAGGTGTAGGGAAAGGCACCCGGCTCACGTAGGTCCTTGACGGTGAAGTCGTCTATCTCGTCGTCACTATAGCGACGCAGCTGCAGCAGCCCGGCCTGCTTGCCCTCAAGCGGCATGACCTCGCAGCCGGCGATGGGAGTCCGGGCTTTGAAGGCGCTATAGCTGGTCTTGAGGAGAGCCGTCACATCATCAATATTGTAATTCTCAGGCAATTCGAAGCAGAATAGGACACGGACCCAGCCCTTAGGGCCGATCTGCTCGACAGGGAGAAGGGGAGGGGTTAGAGTAGTTGCCATAGTGAGCGTGCTGAGGCTTGGCAAGATGGGAGAAAGAGAAATATGAAGAGGATGAGTTGGGAGAAGGACCCAATTTAAGATCCTTGACGCTCATGGATCATTAGGGGCCGTTAGCATAGGTACATTTGTGGAGCTCTATATTAATATTAAGGGCTCTTTCTGCAATATCTCCACTGTCGTGTTCCAGACTTCCAGTAGGCCCCCATAATCTGACTCTGTTGGGCCAACGGTTGCATGATAACTTATCAAGATTCAGGTGTTCAGCAGCTAACTTTCCTAGTAAGGAACTGCTCGTCAATTCAACGGCAACTAGCCAGAATTGGTTTGCGCTAAAAGTAGCCCAAAACACAGTCAAGGAGATCAGAATCATGACTAACAGAAGACCAGTGTCGCATAACTTAGAAAAAATGCGATAAAAGGGGGTACTAGTATATAATGAGCAGGTCTGGCTTCTATTGGCTTTTGTTTCTCACCTAATTCGACTTATAAAGTTTTGATGTTGATTTCCATCACAACTGTCCCTAGAGTCGACAGCGCCAGATGTTTTTCTTGCCATTATGACTGCTGATTTCACCGTCGATCCCTCCATTGCCGCAATTTTCGGTCAGCCTCCCGACGGAATCAACATTGCCGAGCAGGTTGTTGTCAGGTACGATGTGGTAGTCTGCGTTATTTGGGGCATCGCCGCCGCCGCCGTTGCTCTCCGTATGTATGTGCGGAACATGAAGGGCGCACACCCTTCATATGATGATTACGCTGTCGTTGTCGGCCTTGTAAGTTGCTCTGGCTTCGGATCGATAAAAGTTGCAGAAGGATCAAATACTTACACCCCATGCCTTGCAGTTTTGTACCGCTTTCACCATCTTTATGGCGATTTATGGTGGGTTTTCTCTGGACCTGACGGCGTGTCAATGGCAGCTTGTGCTCTTCCCAGATGCAGCGACAAGATGATGCTCATGATAACCCCATTTCTTCACGAGACCCCGAGTCTGATGTTACTTGCAGCGGGCTCTTACGGAGCGGGCAGACATGTTTGGTCGACGACGATCTCTCGGCTGATAATTCTTCTCAAGGTGAGACTCTGGAGACATTCCCTGTAAAGAGCTGTCAATGAGCAAGATAACTGATGCGCTATCCCCTCCGAAGCTTGTTTACGCTGAACCATTCGTGTACGCCCTTGCCGTGACGTCGACAAAAATAAGCATCTTGCTGCTCTACCGCCGACTCTTTCACACCAACTCCGGAGCCGATACCGACAGGATTTTCACCACCATGTTCTGGATCGCAACCTTTATGACCATTTCGTACCCCATCATCTTGTGGGTCACAATGGCTGCGGCCTGCAAGCCCATACACTACTACTGGGACCAGTACATCGGCGGCAAGGGCACTTGCATTAATGTCACCCTTTTCTACCTCATTCTCGGCATTGTCAACATGACCAACGACATTCTCGTCCTGGTCGTCCCGATTTCTAAGATCATGAAACTGAATCTAAACGCGAAAAAGAAAGCATCCGTCTTGGGAATCATGCTTCTAGGCAGCTTGTGAGATTACAATTCCCACCCCAAAACCCCATCCGCAGACTGAAGCGTCTAACCTTATTGATGTGCGTTCTCAGCGTCTGCGTAGCAAGCATTGTGCGTATCTACGAGCTTAACGGTCTGGCGCATGCCGTCGACGCAACATGGTGGATGGGCCCCGGCTTTGCGTGGTCCAGCATTGAGCCCTCAGTAGCCATCATCTCAGCATGTTTGCCGACCTTTGCACCACTCTTTCGCCTAGGCAGGACTCGCAACGACGCGAGCGACGGCTACGAAAGGTACCATTCATCGGGCCAGGGTCGGTCCAGGTCGGACCATGTCAAGAGCGGGGGCGTGGGTGAAAGCGTCTCTAGGACACGAGGAACTAGCCGTCTGGGATTTGGGCGGAACGAGGGTAACACGACGTTTGTTGGCGTCGAGGATGACGAGATCGAGCTAACTAGCAAGGCCGCCGTTGGCTTGGCGGACTCGACCCGGACCAAGGGAAGCCCCAGGTCTAGCTCGGAGCGGGACGAGTTCGATCAGAAGACTGGAATTTTGGTTACAAGAAGAATTCAAATCAGTCACTAGAATAATCTGGGCCTAACCCAAAAAAAAAAACGAACAGGGCAATTCGAGTTACTTGTTACCTTATGAGCAGCATCACAGCTATGTGCGGATTATATCCATATTATTAGTTTGTTGTGGGATTCTAGAACGGGTTCAAAGGTGCTGCTGCACAGCAGACTTAAGGTTCCCTAGTAAAAGCGGAGTGTGTGCTCTTATGTATACTATTTTATTGAAGGTATTATGTCGGGTAAGAAAAAAGGTATTTCGGAGAGATGCGGCAGGGCGATGTGTGTGGGATAATGTATAACTGAAATCCATAGTTAAAACATAGCACTTCTGATTGGAACCTGGTATTCTTGTAACTTCTTCCTTAACTGAACTGATGCTGATGACTCTCCTCCATAAGGGGAAGGAAAAATGAAAAGTGCCGCTAATTATATAGTACGTAGTATACGGGATGACAGGCGCCACTAGATCCACATGACATGTCAAGCCATCCTGTAACTAACCAAAACAGTTTTAGCTTGGTTCAAACGGTCCACTGAAAGAGGCTAACTAAAGAGTTCGGTGTAGCAGGTTCATTTGCCATATTTGGGTAAAATATTCGGCAGTCATACTGGTCCATTTAAGCTTCCAACGCGCATGACTAACCGCATTTATCATCAGTTACCGGCTTATTGGAGATTATACGGGTTCCCATAGCGTTCATCCTTGTACACAACCAGGCCTATCATGGTGCGTATGTGGTTTTGCAATGCCGAAGGTGGCAGTATTTAGGTAATAGTGCAGGTTAGTAGTTACTCTCTAGGAAGTCTCTGTATAGTAGATATGTTAGTGGCAGGGTGATGGCGAAAATTCACCACGGCAAAAGTCACTAGATCCACGGATACAGCCTTCAAATTTAGGGAAGGTCGAGATATTCAACGCTACCAGCCTCAATGATATTAGAAAGAAATAGATACAGTGTACTCCGTACTTTAATAGCAGACAACGACAATTGATTAAAGCCCGCCATACCCCTATGTGGTAAAGGAACCAACTGCACTGTCCGGGCGTGTCTCCACCACCGGTGGTAGACTACGTCGCCAATACTCAACTCCAGGCTGCTGTCTTCCCTGGAATTAGCCGTTCCATTATAGTGGCCGACCTTTTGCCGCCATGCTGTACTAGATACCCGCTACATTAGAATTCCGGAGGGCGCTCGAGAATCGAAGAGCCAGAAGAGAGAAAGCGTTGGCAGGTTTAGCTAAAGGGAGAGATGTATAGAGACTACTTAGCGTCGAGGATGTGAATCTTTGGAGCCACACCCTCAAATAGCAGACTCTTTATGGATACATACTGCGTAAGCACGATTAGTAGAGTACAACTTTATTCCACTAGAGGCACACATAAAATGTATAGATTCCGGTAGAAGATCTGCAAGTGATCATTGGAAGGGCGCTCCGCGGAGGTCCGTGCGCAAGTGGATTTCCCGATAACTTAAAATGGAGGTACGCGCTACATGTAGAATACTTCCTCGTTGTATAGTGTTGGATGTTCTTGTGTCTCACTTGCCTTGATTTCTAGTTGCTTCTCTGTCAGAGTTTTTCCTTCCTATATAGATTCTCGGTCTGAAATTCGGTTTGCTCATAGACTAGAGACTCCCCTATCCGCGATGGAACAGGTTGATTCTCAATCGGGTTTGAGAAAGCCGTGGGTGGAAACTCCTCTTATAGAATCTGCAATTCTTTCCAAGGAAGCTGGATGGTACGATTGATCCTATACTGGGTCTTTCCATCTTACTCATGATTCAATAGTAGAGTGTTCTTGAAGCTCGAGTTACTGCAACCTTCTGGATCGTTCAAGTCACGGTAAGTTACTGATTTCTCAGGCATAATACATAAATGATGCCAGAACCTACCTGTTCCTCTGATATGATATTCAGAAACTTACCGCTCAAATAGAGGAATCGGAAACTTGATTCTTTCTCATCTTTCTGATCCGTCAAACCGCGGCAAGAAGCTTCACTTCTACAGTTCCTCAGGCGGGAATGCAGGACTTGCGGCCGTGGTTGCAGCTCGAGATCTTGGTTGTCCATGCACTGTCGTTGTCCCAATGAGCACGAAACCATTGATGATCAAGAAATTGCGCACGGCAGGCGCAACAGATGTTATACAACATGGAGCGAGCTGGTTCGAAGCCGATACCTATCTGCGCAAAGCTTTCATTGACATTGATGGAGCCTCCTCTAACGGGGCACAGGAATCTGCTAAGAACGTTTATGTTCCACCATTTGATCATCCTGAGATATGGAAGGGAGCAGGGACGATGATATCGGAGATCGCAGCCCAGCTCCCTCCTCGGAATTCCAGCGAATCTGAACCAGGGCTCTCCTTTCCTGCAGACGTCATCATTTGCAGTGTTGGAGGCGGTGGCCTTTTTAACGGTGTGATTGATGGCTTGGACAGATATTTGCAGTCGAACCCATCGACAGGCGATAAAGGACAGCAGAATGTGCAGGTTCTCGCTGCCGAAACAGAAGGAGCAGATTCCCTCGCTCACTCCTTGCGCAACGGATCTCTTCAGTCGCTATTAGGCATTACTTCGTTGGCAACATCACTTGGCGCTCTATCCGTGGCTCCGCAGACCTTGAAGAATGCGATGACACCGCCTCCAGGGATCGAGGTAAAGAGCGTAGTGACCTCTGACGCGGAAGCTGCCAGAGGTGTGATCAGATTAGCTGATGAGATGCGGTTGTTGGTTGAACTAGCCTGTGGTGTCTCGGTCGAAGTTGCCGCTGGAGAACGATTGAAGCAGGCGACCAAGGACCTCGATCCAGAGAGTCGGGTTGTTGTGATCGTGTGTGGAGGCAGCAATATCACAGTGGAGATGGTGGCGGAGTACCGACAGAAGCTGGATAATGGTTGGAATTGAGGTTTTTACAGTGAGACTTATACTTATGATCCGCTAGTCTTATTCGTACGTGTACGAAAAGCTAGAAGAAATAGAATTAGAGAAATGATTTCAAATTGCATGTCAGTTCGAAGTCCAAATCAGATGGAACCAGTAATTAGATACAAAATACCCAATTATTCCCAAACACAACAGTTCCCTTGTACATGTACATACAAACAATCACAACAAACCCTTTCACACATACACAATATTCAGCTCACATAAACTCTATCCACTCCAAAACCCCATTCATGCAAATGAGCCTCCATCCCCTAATTAGAGCCCTCCGACTCTGATTGCTTAAGGACCAGTCTGATCTTAGTGCAAGTAGTGCCCTTCTCAGCCTTTCCACTATTGGTGACTTTGTTCTTGTTCGTGTCCAGCTTCGTAGCTTTCTTTGGTTTTGACTGTCTCTTGTTGGTGTTCGACGCTTTGGAATTGCTCGTAGCTTTAGTTTTGTTCGTAGCACTAGTGGCCTTCTCGGCCTTTTGCTTGCTCTGTGCCTTTGATTTATTCGGAGTCTTTGACTTGTTCGATGCATTTGGCTTTGATTTGGTCTTGGTCTTGGTCGATGCTTGAGCTTTCTCCGACGAGGACTTATCCGTATTGGTCCCGTCGAACCTGGTGCTTTCAGGATCAGAAGTAGTAGAGTATGTCAGACCGGACATTTCGTCATCCACAGTTTCAACTCCAGAATGAGACGTTTGCATATCGCTCATAGTATCGTCCGTATCTGGGTTCGGGTCCGCCTCGTGGCGTGCAAGGTCCTGCTCCCATGCATCGTTCCAGTAGTTGTGAAGCTGGACAGCAGCAGTGTAGTCTTCTTCATTGAAGTCGATTCCGGCAGGAATATGCTTGTGTAGATCGTTACAGTCTTGGACGACAAAGCTGAGATCCATCTTCATAGACATGTTGGTTGTGGTGGTCATGGTTGGATCTTGATAGGAGGATGTAGTTTTTTCTGAAAGAAGTTGTGAGTCGATGAATTTCGAGGACGAATTAAATGATAATGAGGAGGCTGTACTTCAGATGGGATTTATGATACTTTTAACTTGTTATATGCAAAGTGGAAAGAAGCAGCGAGAGAAGCTTGCTCCCTTAATGATAGACATGGTTCAGAAATAGCGAGATGCAGAAAATGCTCTGATGATGACTGCAGCGATGACGATATAGCTAAGATGCGAATCTTTCTTGATAGATATGCAGATGATGATCTCTATATTATATTGAAGAAGGAAGATGGAGAAGACAAGAAGAATAGTACAAGAAAC
Source organism: Paecilomyces niveus (assembly GCA_003116535.1). Taxonomy (NCBI): domain Eukaryota; kingdom Fungi; phylum Ascomycota; class Eurotiomycetes; order Eurotiales; family Thermoascaceae; genus Paecilomyces; species Paecilomyces niveus. The sequence goes on from QEIL01000068.1 coordinate 9,725, forward strand.
CATCAAGAAACCCATCCCAACGCTGCCTACACCCAATCATACTCATTTCCATCCCTCTACATCATAATGAACGGCTTCCGATCTCTGAATAGGTAAAGAGAACCCGAATTGCATCTCTTCGACGTCGTATAGAGTATCAATCCAAGGTTTACAGCAACTGTTGCCTATCGGAAAGCTTATAAACATTCTAGATATGAGGGTTCCCTACTATTCTGTACCTGGCCTTGATATATACTTCCCAAATGGCAGTCGGTGCCTGAAATGGATCAACTCACGCTTAAAATAGAATAGACAGGATATAAAGTTTCCCGGACCCAGGAACGGAAGGTTATTCTGGATTCGGGTCCTGACTTGACCCCATTGGGAAGGGGGGTTGCTATATCGGGATGGAATGAACCGTGGAACGGACATTTATCATAGGGAGAAGACGGGATAGAGGGAGGTTTCGGGTTCATGGTCTTCAGTTCAGAGTTAGATTTGGCCTAAGGAAATTGTTTTATTTAGGGAGATGAGTGCCTAGAGAATATACGTCATGAGTTGATATCTTTGAGGTGTCTTCCTGCAAGGCAACTTGAGTTTTGGACGATATTTATCCATAGTAGAAAGATAACAACGAGGGGCTTGCATAGACAATCTTTGGCTTCTATTGTAACTTAATGCTAAAGATGTTCATTAATTGTAGGAGGAATTCGAGCAGGATGGAGTTGATCGGGAAGATCTTGTATAGGAATGCGTTGCTATAAGGGTTCCAGAGCGAATTATTCTATCTAGTGATGATAAAGTATTATGATTCCCTCGTTTTGGATACATTATTCTTTTGGGTCTAATATTCAAATGTCTAAAGGGTAACAAGAAAAAAAAATTAATTAGGGTCCCTTGACCGGCTGACCGAGAAGCCATCAAAGGTTACTATCTCCGTATCACGTGTCATGTCTGGAAAGCATTGACATGATCTGTAATGGTGATCACAGGTTGACAAAGAAAGAACTGGAAGGTAGCGCCACCTCCTTTCGGAATGTTCATCCCTCCAAGCTACAGAGGAAATAATGGGTTGATACGCACCGGCGGAGAATCTAATTCAGATTCCCCGATCTTCACGTCTCCGACGCCCCGACCCCCCGGCTACGTACGCAAGGTACTTTTGCGACCGGGTACTACTGACCCCGATCCCGTCTGGCGAGGCTTCAAACAGGATTTCTCGTCTCAATTTGTGTACAGTAGGCGCTATTCGATGTTCAACTACTCAGTTGTCTTCAGATCAGGAAATCCACCCCAAGCCACGTGTCAAACGGGCGGGGACGGGGCGGAGCAAGCCTCGTGGAGCTGGATTCTCGATCGGTCCGATCCGCGGGGTCCGCTCGTACACGGAAGTTCGCAGATGATGCCGCTTTCGTATACTACTCCTAGAGGATCTATTGAGTACGAATCTCCAAGGATTATGCGAAAGCCAAGGGACCTCATATGATTTCATCAGGCAATGAGAATGCTCCGATGGTGTGACATCTGTCGGTCGGAGTCCGACGATCAGACGACAGTCCTGCAATTACGTCACAGGAATGGATGCCCGATGTCGCACTCGTATAGTTGTACCATCAGAATAGTAATATTGCTCCCCGTCGAAAGGCATTTCCACATCAACTACTTCTTTATTCGACTATGTTTCAATGGACAAACAGCGCTCTGGAGCCTGCTCCCGGGACTAATCCGCTCGCCACATGCACAGCCTTCCTGTATATGCTTTACCCCACGCACATTGCCGAGTGCCTTATCCTATCGTGTGGTCAAGGAAAAGTGGCCAACTGGAATACTAATGGGAAAAGCTAAGCATGATTCATAACTGCGCGATCCCAGATAAAACAGAGTAACCCGTTACCCAAGAAACGGCTCCGTACAATAACTATACGGTATCCGAACCTCCGCAGATGTTTCGAATCAAGGGCCAGTGGAGGCCCAGTGAAACCCAAGGCATCGTATATTCGATCCTCAATCCTTCCATGGTCCGATATGCCATGGAGTTCTGTGTAAATAATATCAGGGACACGAAACGAGTGAACTGCAAGAAACCTTTACTCCAACGCCATCCGCATAGGTTATGTGGATCTGATGTATGAATATGTAACTCGTGACCAACTGCGGACTGAACCATAGCCGCCGAGAGCTATGGAGACCAAACAACATGCAAAGGAAAGTGTAGACAGGGGAGGAAACTACCGTTCTTCATAATTCATCTCTAGTGAAACGTGAATGAGCTGCCTGGCAACTAGCAAATCATCAACTATAAACAAGAATAAGGTCAACGTAATATGATGACCGATGGAGAAAGAAAAATCATAATCGAAGCATGTCATACAATATCATGGCATTTCCTTCAAGGGAAAGCGGTCTGTTTTAAGAGACTTCAATATGTGGACTGTCGTCTGCCTAGGAGATGATCATCGTATCGAGGATAGTAGTCGGACGTATAGCTGATGTTGCTGGGTTTGATCTCGGGTGCTACTCTGATATCTTTCTCCTTGAAACGGATTGTGTGAGAATAAGTGGGTCGGGAAATGGGCGTCTGCACCGACTGGAAGCGACATGGAACCTCCGGAGAATAAGTATAAGTTCGTGTGGGCTGCGACCCTGTTCTCGCAGACATAGATGGGCGTACAACAGATGGGCCTTCTGGCCGCACAGGTGAAACGCTTCTCTGATGCCGATATGAGGTCTCAGCAGGCTCGACCACAATAGTGTCCTGCTTCTCTCCCGAGATCTTGTACCTGATCGGAGGCTTAGGAGAATTGCCGCTTTGGCGCATCTCAGGGGTGCCCGGACTTGAGTATCCTTCATCCGTACTGCTCCTCACCTTTGGCGATCGAGCAGGACCAGAGTTGAGAGGCGGAACCATCCTCAAGAGAGGATTGTCAGACCGGCCGCTCGATTCCTTCTGACCTGCGTATGCCGAGGGAGACGATCGCGTTGACTGGGGAGGCGGCTTCGCGGAAGAAGGGATCTTGATACCCGCAGGAGCGGAGTAGGCAGTGGGCATGCTCGGAGGTTCTCGAGGCACTCGCCCACTCTCTCTTCTCAAATGAGCGCGGGTTGCACGTCGCGACGACTCTGGCTCACCATCCGGATATCCATACTCGGTATACTTTGGTGTCTCTGTGTACTTTGGTGGGGACTTGGAAGGACGCGGCCGCCGATCGACCTCGACAGGGGTGTCGCCCCTGGAGCGCATGATATAGGCCTGAGCAGAAGTCTGTAAACGCTCGTGTTTGGATTTCCAGTCATCAGAATATTCTTCTTCGCCGTCATCATAATATCTGGTGTCGCGTCTTGGGGACGTTTCTGGTCTTGTCTTTCTCGAAGAATGCGTCTCTCGGGTTTTCCTGCTTTCAGCGGGTCGCACCTTGACGACGAATGGTCTCTCTGAATCATCGGACTCATCCGCACTTTCAAAATATGTCGCGTATTTGTCAGAGGCCTCTCTTCTTCGGGTCTTTGTTCGATACTTCGCCCGCTCCGCATGGCTCGCTTTCACGCTTTCGCGAACGTATTCCTTAGCGCGGTGAGTATCTGAAGGTTCAACTTTGGATCGTTTCTTCTCATCTGTGGTCTTGGAACGCTGTTTCTTGCGATCATCGTATCTTTTGGAGGATGGCTGTGGCTCTTCCGTAATCGGAACCTCCTCTTCAAAGAAACGGCTATCGGCAGGAACTCTCTCTTCATAGAACCGTCCGTCACGATATTCCCGCGGACCGCTCGAAGTGGCCGCGCGAGTGGATGCGTACGGAGGAGATCCATTGGCGCCAGCGCGTTCCATGGCTTCCTTTCGAAGTTCCGCCAAGCGCACCTTCTGGTCATATCTCGTCCTCCTCGTCTCATCCGACAGAAGCTCGTACGCCTGTTGCACGCGCTGGAACTCGTCCTGCGCCGCACTCCGCAGCGATTCATCCTTCACCTTGTCCGGGTGGCATTTGAGGACCAGTTTTCGATGAGCAGACTTGATCTCAGACAGGGTGGCATCTTTCTTGACTCCCAAGACGATATACGGATCGATAGTGGGTGGCGATAAAGACATGTTGGTCTGTGTTCAGATAGAAAGGACATCCAAAGACGGATGTAGTACTGTTCAAAGGTCGAGCGATTTGGGAGGGAGGTAAAAGAGCGTTAAGCGGTGGATATTGTAGGCAAGTATATACACGGTCAGACGTCAACCTGTATTGATGGTGTTGATCAATTCATGGTCGAAGCTCCGCAGTAGGAACACGAGTCTGTCATTAAGAATGTGAGAATGCAAGTCACGCACGTCGCAGACAATGTCGACTAGACAGGTGAGTCGGGAGATCTAATGCTGCCGTCGTCGCAGCGACAGGAGATTGGAGATGACCGACTTGGAAGACAGTGGTACCGAAGGGAAGGCCCGCGGGATTTCCCTGGGACTTCTTCTGGGGGTTGGTCGGAGGGAGTGGACGCTTCCGCGGGATGGGTGGCACGGGGAGGCCGGAGGCAGGGCGAGCGTAAATGGGCGTAAAAACGGGGCCTTTACGGGTCAGTACGAAGGCGAAAAGATCCAAGGGGACTGCGCCACGATGCGTACCCTAGAGTAGAGAAGAGTAGCACCGTCGATTGCTGTCGCGCTGCTGAGGTGGCACTGGCGCTTAGTCACGATAAGCAGACGCCAAGCAGGGGAAATCTGACCGTGAGACTCTGAGCTGAATAATATAACAGACAGAGACCCAAGGAATATCAAAGAATGAACAATGCTTATGTCTGCTGATGATATGATCGCGGTCGATGTTGTTAAGTGATGAAGAAGATTGATGGTGATGGATGTCTCAAGCTCTCCAGGATAAACTGCCGCGACTGGACACGAAGTACCTGACCGTTACCCCGTTTACCCCTCCGAGACAGAGAGCCAGCGGTGAGCGGGCCGATGAAGACGAAACAGAAAACAATGGAGACGTCTGCTGCAGAAATCGTCGACGACCAGTCGTGACGGCTCTGCTTTAACCTCTCGGAACCTGCAAGCAATATCCGGTAATAAAGCGGTCAATAAGATGCCTAGCAACCACGGTTGCTTGAGGACATTCCCCAGAGACTAAATTATAGAAGAGTACAGAGGTAGATTGGTGTTCGTGCCACTGGATCCAAAAAAGAGATCAGGCTGGAGTGATGTCGGAAAGAGAATAAGAGACGAGACCAAAATAATATATCCAACTACCAGCCTTGCTGTGAATATCCATCAAATCCCCGTCACGTATAGGCCGTAATCAACTTGTACTATAGCGATGGATGCTTGCCAAAACCGCTCATTGAGGCCCTCCCTCCATAGCCTATCTAGTGGCATCATGGACCCCTCACTCGTTGCTAGTGATAGATATTGCCCACCACAGGCTGCCCCGAGCTCCTTGGTCCCTGCTTCATCCAAAGGCCATACGAGCGATCTCCAGGCCATCGCTGCTCTTTCATTCATCATCCGACGGGACACATGCATTTTAGCATCCACCAGTCTGCGCCTTTTTGCCGTATGAGGAGCCAGCGAGTAACAACTGGATCCGCCATGAAATCCATCGAGCTTCGATCAGTGGCCGCCTTAGATCCGCCCCCGCCTCCTCCCACTTTGCCCTGATTTTTTATTGCTTCTTGCGCCCGTCCAGCTCGGCCCTTTTTTCGCCTCCTCTCTTGGTGACTACTGTCTAGACGAGTTCTTTCGACGCTTCTCCATCACCATACGATCCAATCCTTTTCGATAACGACGGGGCACGCCCCATCGCCTCTCAGGGGCCCCAGGGACTCGCGCTACACCCGCCCAGGGAATCCCGGAAAGCCTCCACGCGGTGTGCCACCTGCATGTGGTTATCACATCTGCCAAGTACCAGGTACCGAGGAAGCGACTTATAACGCACTACTCCCTACTAGACGGTCAGTAGGGTATCTAGTACATTCCCGGGTAATAAGACTTCATACTACCGTAGTCTGAATACCATGAGTCCCTCCATGAAGGTTTCCTACGGGACCCGTTCCTGGCAACCAGTAGGATCCAGTAACCGGCGCAACACAGTAGATAGTTCTATCCACACTCCTCGTGCCATGGCTCTCCGAATAATAGCGCAACTCTCATAGAAGCTGAGGGGAGTCATCTGAGGGCTGTTCTAGCGGCCCACTGTTCATCTGTCTCGATGTAGGTATACGCGACATCAGACAGCTTGACCTGCTGGGTGCATTTCTCATATTATTCATCTTTAGCGTAGATGGTCTCTTTCTTTCACGTATTGCTCTCATCACCCCACTTTCAGTGATATCGTGATGAGCGCTACCCACAGAGAAGCGCCAACGTCCCATTTGTGGTCCGTCTCGTAGGTATGACCCTAAAAGCCTCAACCACCTGACATTATTTCAGACTTGAACTATCGTCTGCAGCGATCCTGGCTCCAGAGCTGCAGGGCTTCTGGTAGCCCCTCACAGTAGTGAAGTACCAGCGCCGAAACCTGCACTGTTATTTTTCCAGGCGCGTTCCAACAACCGCAATTGGCAGCTGTCAGGCCGCCTCTTCCGCTGTCGGGGACCATAGCTGCAGGATAGTAGTGACCGCCTTAACCCATTTGCACCAATGTCATGGACGCAGAACTGGCAGCTGCGTAAGGAGCTGCGTAGCTAGAACGAATAAGTGGACATCTTTCTGACGTTCCTTTTCGGTACTCTGTATCTGGAGTCCAGGAACAAATCTTTCAGTGCATCGCTGAGACCTAGGTAAACGTTCCTCTCCGCAGCGCATTATCTCCAGTATATCCTTCAATGATACTTCGAGAGAGCTATGTCATGGATTGAATGTCAAGTGTTCCCTAGCATCAATTGTTCTGTGCGGGAGACTGGCTATATGAGTACGTGGCATGCTCTCAGAAATGCTGGTCGACCTCTGAACTGTATTACACCTGGGCTGGTAGCCGTCGCTCAGCCCTGCAGTGGCCGGCTGACATGATGGTCAAAGATGGATACCATCTTTTCCCATTAAAGACATGTCTCGAAAACGATACTACCTAGCGCGCAAGACTTGGATCGAGTTGGACATAGATTAGCCCCGATTCAACGTGCTCGTAAGTGGGTATCAGATCATCTACTCTGTGTTCGTCGTTTCCACCTTACAACGAGACCCTCAGGCGGGGTTTTCAGCAACTTATCGATTGGCGGGCCGCCCGCCCGCGCGCCCTGGGCATCAGCGCACCCGGCCCGTTCCAAAAGAGGTCCATGGGAACGTGAGATCGACTACTAAACAGGCCTCAACTGATCCTACTGCTGAAGATCCTCGACCGAACCTAGCATTAGCCAAGGCTGGACCCCTAGAGTAGATCGTACTCTGAGTCTGACACCCTCTGCAGCCCGTCAGACGAGATATCCATACAATCGAACTCTCGGGAGACCATTCGTCTACTGGAACATCAACCAGCGGTGACCATCTTTCCCTGGGTTCTCCTCAACTCGGAATCATTCTCAGCCTCGTCTTCGTGAGATGGCCCATTGCTTATTTCTTCTAGAACAGTGTGAGTCCCCCATACTAGTGTCGACCTCTCACATGGAGGGGCCAGCGACTGTCAGCAGGGCTCCTCACATAAACCATCACAGTCACGGTGCCTTCCTCAGCCGCCGTCTACCAGATGACCTATTTCTTAGACCAAGGCCATCCTGGCAACTTGTCAATTCTTTGTGATCGACGATTGTGACCATATTCATCGTCAATAGCTGGAGAGTTCCCGGTCTGGAATCCTAACCTTCAGTTATCTTCAGGATTCTGGATTCGGTTACGTCAAAGATTCTCAGGGTAGATGATAGAAGGACCACGCACCTGAGTTATTATGATCGCTCATGCCTATCGCTAACCGAAAGCCTACATGGTACAATGAGCTTTCTATTATCCAGAGCTAGTCTGTGCATGCGACTTGTCCGTTGTTCAATCACAATGCGATCCCGTAGCTTTCGAGACATTTTTATGCTGCGTCGAGAAGATCGTAGGCCACGTTGCTAGTCGTATCCCCGTGGAAGCATTCGCACGTTTCAAGCAGCAAGGACTATTACGCTGAATGGAGCTTGTGTCAATGAAGGACGCTGCACGCACTAGCGGGAGAGGCGACCAAAGGCACCTGTGCATGAAGAAAGCCAACCATATCCTTCAACGAGTAATAGAGCTCAAGTATCCGCGCCCCGACACAATGGCTGCCAGATGCAACCGACATATGGGTACCCAATGATCATTAGATGAGATTATATTTATTGATTCACTGATACCATTTCGTCGTTATCGCCCAGCTGCGGCCGCTACATTGGGTTCAGTCTTCGGGTGACAATCCCAGGCGGGTAGTTCGAGGTCAACAACGATTGGAGTATGGAACTTCTTGCCTTCTCTGTGTGGCCAACTCGTAGCTACGATGGCAGCGTTGACAACGCATGTCTCCCTTCTCTCCGATCCTTCTTCAGATTCCGTCGGATAGGCACCGTCGTTGTTTGGCTGTCCATCTTGCGGGGCGAAGGCAGCATTCCCTAAATGCGAGTAATCATCCTCTAGTTGTACTGTAGGTATTCGTCCAGGGCTTGAGTTATCATAACATTCATGGCTGAAACCATCGAGTCGTCGCTGCCTCTTTCCTGTCAGGTCAACGAGACACTGCTTTTTACTCCCCATGGGAGGTAGGCTGCCAGGTATCACCTCTTCCTTTCCAGATCCATCACGAGACGGAGTGGCCTCCCATCGAATCCTGTGATAACCACGACCCTCGTGTACATGACCACACACTACCAGCATAGGCCTGACCTTTTGCAATGCCTTATGAAGTCCCTCGCAACCAACTGCAACTCGTTCCTCATGGGGACTGTTTGGTGGATTAGGCGGCACATGCGTTACAACAATATCACTGTCCGCTGGAATCTGCCGCCACAAGCTGTCTGCCTCTTTGGGTTCATATCCGAAGGCCCAATCTCCTTTGAACCTCGAATAGGGTGAACCGAAGATCGTGAACATTGTTCTGGGCCCTTCTGGCTTGGTTAATCGGATAGTAGTAGAGGAATGACGAAGAAAAATGATCGATGGAGACGCCGTCGTGATAAGCTCGATACACTTCTCAGGATCTTCCGGATTCTGTTTATGGAATTTGGAACCATGCTTCGCGTAAAACTCCGGGTCTAACGTGATATCGTGATTGCCTACAGGTAATCTCTCAGCAATGACGTCTCGACCAGTACAACTGAGGATATCTCCGTTAGTCGCTGAAAACCGCACAAGAGACTTACCGGCAACTAAGATCTTCAACTCGTAGTCTGCCTTGCTAATCCAATCGATAGTTCTCCGCAGCTCAGACATGCTTCCCTGATTCGTGAGGTCACCGGCATGGATTAGAATGTCGCCCTTAGGTAATTTGAATCCAGCCTGAGATGGCGTGTAGCCATGAGTATCAGACACGCATACTATACGCGTCTTTCGATACAATTTCTCTGCAGGATCATTCATTGTAGACTATCTTGTATAACTATGGTCAGATAGAATTCAAAGGAATGGGTATGCGGGGAGGTCAAAGGTTGATGATTTAGCTGCAGGACACTTCAAGGAACTTACCGTGAAATATAACCATAACGGTTGCAAAACGGAAATTTCCTCTGGATAAGATCTAAGAATGAAACTTTGAATATCTGTCTCATATATATTTCAAGATAGGCGAGCTAAGAACATGGGTTTCTAAAGCAGAAAGCCCGTAGAACCTTCAATTCGCGACTGTGTGATGACAGATTACTCTAAAATATGATAGCTTTGAAGGTTATGAGATGAAGAGATTTGCCATGGAGAGGTGCCTGCCTGCTACATGTGCATATCTCAGTCGAGTATACTGCTGAGTCAGCGGACAAGGTGGCTCTAACTTAGTTATCGATTTCCAGTATTACTCCACATTTTTTGAGGCAGAGCGACTTGGGCGTTCAAGGACCTTCGGACGGTGTCTTGCTCTTATTTATAGAATATGATTCTCTTCACCAATGAAATAATTGAGGAATTGGTCTTTGAAAATGGAGGGACGGATTGCTGCGTGGGAATGATCTGCCCCAGAAGTGAATACCCCTAAAATATCGTCATCGCACAAGGTAGCCGTCTACGTTATCGAGGAATAGATAGAACAAGATACGGACTCGATAAAGTAGGAGTAGGTTCTGCGGCAGTGCCCTAACTAAATATGAATTTCTAATCCCGGCGAGGATATGTTCCTAACACTTCTGAGAGACCAAGCTAGCCGTGACGCTGTATCTCGACTCAATCAACTTCACTTTCGTACAATTATGTTATTTGAGATCTATCAATCATATACCTTCAGGCCTGCTAATCACTAGCGGCACGCTAAATCAGATTCATTGAAGGTGAGAATTGGTAGAAGAGAGACCGTGGAGTCAGTAGTCACGTGAATAGGAGGCACCGGATTGGTCCGAGTTAGGGTTGTGGCCCTTAAACAGCTTCCGCACAAATTAGCCTCGCTTAGTCTTTTACTGCGAACCATCCGACTCCGTGGTGTGCGTCGACCTGACCACAACGACAACAACCGCCGACAACTAACGATCCCCGAGGGATATCCTAGAGCATTGCTCTCTGTTCAGCTGGATATTTGCCTTGAGAAACGGTGAAAGAGCAGGATGTCCTCCTTCGAGCCGGTTGTGCGTATCCCTCTATTCCGCCTTGATTGATCGTCATTCCGCGAAAGAACACCGCTGACTTGCGCTGGATTTATAGGTCGTCATTGACGGCAAGGGACACCTCCTTGGTCGCCTGGCCAGCACCGTGGCAAAGCAGCTGCTCGCTGGCCAGAAGATCGTCGTCGTGAGATGTGAAGCCCTCAACATCTCTGGCGAGTTCTTCCGCGCGAAGTGTACGTGCATCGAACCTCTAAGATTGTTCCTTGTGTGCGGGATAGATAGAGATCGTGATGGAGAAGTGGATAAATTGTGCAAGGACTGACTTGGGATGCTTGATACAGTGAAGTACCACGCCTACCTCCGCAAGATGACTCGTTTCAACCCTACCCGAGGAGGTGAGACCAATCATGATCAAGATTCCGTGATATGAGCATGAGCTGAATCGATTTTTCAGGTCCTTTCCATTTCCGTGCTCCTTCCCGCATCTTCTACAAGGCTGTCCGTGGCATGATCCCCCACAAGACCGCCCGTGGTGCTGCCGCCTTGGAGAGACTCAAGGTTTTCGAGGGTGTTCCTCCCCCATATGACAAGAAGAAGCGTGTCGTCGTTCCCCAAGCTCTGCGTATCCTCAGACTCAAGCCCGGCCGCAAGTACTGCACTGTCGGCAGACTGAGCCACGAGGTTGGCTGGAAGTACCAGGACGTTGTTGCCAGGTATGTTTGGGTGATACGGTTTACTGGATCAACATGGGTCTATCCTGTGTCGGTCTACACTTTTTGCGCGAATACTAATATATTACATAGACTCGAGGAGCGGAGAAAGGTCAAGGGTGCTGCATACTACGAGCGCAAGAAGGCTGCCCGCCGACAGCTCGCTCAGGCGCAGAAGACGGCGAACATCGACGAGAAGACCAAGAGCCAGCTGGCCGAGTACGGATACTAGATACCTGGCGGCGTGGTTGGTTGTTTGTGTTATTGATGAAATGGGCGGGATCGCGAACGGTTTTCATAACGGATTGAACAGCTAGCTGATCGACCTTTTTTTTCCAATGTCCCGACCTTATCATGAATATCCATGATGCTGTGATGGAGACGGAGGCTAGACAGATAAATTTCTGCGCGGAGTCACCTGGGATGAAAGGTTGTTCAAAAATAGTACACCGTTATTACGCACCGTCGCGGTTAAACCAAAAGAATTTCCGTGCTTCAGGACGGCCTCCAATGAATATCTCTCCAAGTTCTAGACTGTGGTGTGTGATTGATTGTTTGAATTGCTAGTTGTTCTGCGTAATTAGGTCGTATTCGGAATCTTTCTTAAGCGGTGACCGGCTAAGCTCCACGACTTGTATCCTCATTATCTGGGTTACAACTCGGCAGCCGTTTTCAGCAAACCGTCCGAAGATCCTATAAGCCCTCTGATAACCGAAGAATGTTAGCAAGTCCGGAATATGGCTATTTTCGGCCTTGTTCGGCTCTTCGACCGTACGGCCCGCTCCCCCGCTTCCCCAGGTTTACTTTTGAGGGTCTTCCCCCGCAATTTTATCCGACGGCTTACTTTAAAGCCGCCAGTCTTATTGCAAGCATTAATATTCTTCCTGACCATCCTGATCACACGCAGGAACACACTTGTCACCATGTCTGGACCGAAAACTAGGTTGTCAGGGCTTCTAGGCCATCTATCACCATTCCAATCTGGGGACTCCAATTTGAGCACAGGGCAATTTACTCATCGCTTTAACCATCATACGCTTTCCCCTACCTTCTTCCTTCAACGAGCAGCTGAAATTGAACCTGAGGTAAGTCATTGTCATTTTTATAGAGCTTATCTTTCAATTGGCTCACGTTACTATTCCATAGGCAGAAGCAATCTATCATGTGACTGCAAACAAGAAGGTGCTTCGCAGGACATATATCGAGACTGCAGATCGAGCACGGGGTCTAGCATACTATTTGAGGAAGCACGGCTTCAAAAGAGTCGGAATCCTCTGTCCTAACACTCCCGCTTTCCTTGAGTCTATCTTTGCCATCGCGGCCGCTGGAGCGATCAATGTTGGTATGTCGCCATATTCAATCCCTAATAGGTGATGTTTGAGCTCATCAATATAACAGCTATCAACTACCGCTTGAAGCCAGAAGATATCTCATATATCTTCACGCATGCAGATGCAGATGCTATCATAGTTGACCATGAGTTTGTGCATCTTCTTGACGCTTATAGAAAGGCACATCCAGATGTGCCTCTTATTATCGACACTGATACTGATGCAACTGAGGGTGAACTGAGCGGCCCCTTTGACGATGCTGTCCTTGAAGGGCTGCATTATGATACCTCGACTGGAGGTCACGGTTGGGAGGCTCTTCAGACCCATGCCAATGACGAAGAAGATGTCATTGCCCTTGCTTATACTAGTGGAACAACTGCAAGACCGAAGGGTGTCGAGTATATCCATCGGGGATGTTACCTTGCAGCGATGGCAAATGTAATTGAATCCGGACTTAACTACCACAGAGGTCGATGCCGCTACCTATGGACATTACCCATGTTTCACGCAATGGGTATGTTATATTTGATTCTTTCTTCTCCTGGTCATTTGCTAACGAAACAAGGCTGGACATTCCCATGGGCGGTGACAGCAGTCCGTGGCACTCATTACTGTCTACGGAAAGTCGACTACCCGGAGATCTGGCGACTGCTGAAGGAAGAGCGCATAACGCATTTTGCTGCTGCGCCAACAGTAAATACGCTCCTATGCGCCGCTAAGGAAGCTGAACGGCTTCCGGAGCCTGTGCGCGTTACTGTTGCTGCAAGTCCTCCAACACCCCACCTGTTCGAGTTGATGACCAGTCGAAATCTCCATCCAGTGCACGTCTATGGAATGACGGAGACATATGGACCTATTACGAAAGGCTACCACATGCCTGAATGGGAAACGATTCCGCTGTCAGAGAAGTATAAGAAGATGGCTAGACAAGGCCATGGCTTTGTCACCAGTCTACCGGTTCGAGTCATTAAGACCGAAGTCCCCGAAGGAACTATTATAGACGTTAAACGTGATGGACAGGAGATAGGAGAAATTGTCTTCGTGGGAAATATCTGCGCAAAGGGCTATTATAAAGACCCTGAAGCGACAAGGAAGCTCTTTGCGGGCGGTGTCCTCCACTCTGGAGATCTAGCTGTTTGGCATCCCGATGGAGTGATCCAAATCTTAGATCGAGCGAAGGATATTATTATTAGCGGTAAGATATTTCTAAGATTTCGAGTTGGAGTCTATACTAATTTCATGTCCAGGCGGAGAGAATATCTCATCTGTTGCGCTCGAATCTATGCTAGCTACTCACCCTGATATTCTCGAAGTCGGCGTTGTAGCCGTAGCCGATGCTCATTGGGGTGAAAGACCCAAGGCTTATATCACGGTCCTAGATAGCAAGGACCTGAAGGGAGAAGATGTGATCGAGTGGGCAAAGCATGTTAGCGGGATCAGCAAATTCATGGTTCCCAGGGAGGTTGAAGTGGTCAAAGAGCTGCCGAAGACCAGCACAGGAAAGCTCAAGAAGAACGTGCTTAGGGAATGGGCAAAGGGTGCCGATAGAAATCTCGTAAAATGAGGCTTTACTCGATTGTAAAGCTGATCTTTTCCCGATATCAGATGGCTTAGAACATCTTGCACGGTTGATGCAAGCTAGAGCGATAGTATACAGAGCGTCCAGTCGCCGAATACATACCGTTTGTGGTATACCAAATATCCCTTAGTAGTCGTTTTTGTCCGATCCTTGACTCACGTCACAGATGCCCCGATTCGAAATAGGTAGGGGTAGTTTCGGCGGGGTAACTAAAGAAGAAAGACAAGTATCTATTGACGAACTACCTTGATAAGCGGAAACTACTAACTTAGATGTCCTGCCAATGATAAATCCGCATATAACGCTTAGCATTGCGCTATATGTCACGTAGTCGAATAAGGAAAGGTGTATGTTCTAGTCTCAATAGTCCCTGGATATATAGCTCCTTAAGCGCGAGAGCTGGCCTGTAAAATATTGATATTGCCGTGACTGCCTTCGTCACGATTAATCGTATTCGGATTGGGACATATGTTTCAGACTGGGTGCCTAAGTTCCAGGGGGTGATGCTAAGAGAGAATGTGGCTGACATAGTTGGAAACCGGTTAGTTCCTTCCTATGCTCAGGGACGCCATGTCTGTATGGTGATCCAGGTCCTTGTCCGTAGTGTGCTCCCGAAGCTAGCAGTGGAAGTGTTCAAGTTTGGATCTGTTCTATAAGAGTTTGAAGATTCCGAGTTGCGATGCATGCCTGTCATGGAGATATCATCACACTGCGAAGGTGATATAGGTCGAGAATGATCATGACATTCTAACACTAGCTATAAGCATACTCATGGATTAGGGGACACAAGTACAGTATGTAAGTGAGTATTCCTCAGCATAAGATAGCTGTTTACGCTAGAGAGCTTGACAAGTACTTATCCCCAGACATTGGTGCACGGATCATCCCTTTCTGGGGGCCGAGGCTGAAGCGAGAGACAAAGACGGATATCCCGCACGAATACTATTGTCTGATCGTATATCTAAAGCTTCCCATAGAGCCACTTTTCGTATAGAACAAATATTACCCGACAGATTGTAGGGGCAGTCGTTTTCATGTGCGCGTGCGTATGTTGGTGATATACTCAGCCACCTGGACGCACGGGATAGCGTCAACCGACCAGCTCACAAGCCAAAGTTTGCCAAGAATCCCAGCAATAGCCTCATTCCTTCCGCTTCAGCTCATTTATTAACAGGTATTTGACTCTTGCAGTTCCGGTGCACACATAGACTGGGAGTCGCGGATAACTCCTGTTGATGCTTATTATTCATTCCCAATAGGTTTCCTGTGGCTGGTCGTGACTTGGCCACGCAGGATCCTAAGCGCTGTCTCGCCTCATCCCACCTCCGCTGCCTTCTCCTCGTTCGCCGCATCAAACGATTCCCTGTCGACTCCACGACAGGCCGGATACCAGATCTCGATCCCTATCATTTCGTTCTCGCCGGAGCTCCCGGAGATCCCCATGCTTCCCTTATAGGAGCTCAGGGATCGTTGCTTGCTGGTACCGACCTGTTGTACCCCCCTTTGCCCTCCGCATTAGGCTCTCGTCTTCTCCCTTGGTCAGAGGGCGCCTGTGCCACCTCAGCTGCTGTGAGGCGTGCTTCCCTTGCCGTAACGAGTTACGTTTGCACTCCCTCACTGCTACCACCGATCGTAGCTAGTCTCGCAGTGGTTGTCGACATCCGAGACGCTCGATTCTCATCATTCGGACAAGATTTCTCTGGACAACTCCAGCAGGTAGTCTACTGATCCGCCCGGAACAATTCAAGCGATCAGTCTCATCTCGTGCGGAGGTGACGGGATAACGGGATATATGGACTTTTGGCCGAGGAGAACTACATAGGAAGGCGCGTTTGACTCGCTTCTTGTACTCCGTCGTCATGCTCCGTTCACGGCCTGCCGCTCGGTTTCCGAGCGAAGCCCTATCGGAGTCTTCCTCATCAACATCGCCTGAACGGGCTGCTGACGATGATACGGACTTCTTCATGGCACAGGCCAACGATTCACAGTCGTCTATCGGCGTGGCTGCAATCCGAGACGGGAACACTGATCACGGACAAGACACGACTATACCTCCAATCGGGCGACTCCCACCTGAGATATTGATCGCAATATTCTCGAAACTCAGCTCTACAGCGGACATGCTCAACTGTATGCTTGTATGCCAAAGCTGGTCAGCAAACTGTGTGGGAATACTATGGCACCGGCCGTCTTGCAATAAATGGGATAATCTACGAAGCGTGGTGTCATCAGTAGGAAAGGGAGATGGTCTTTTTCCATACTCCGAGCTTGTGAAGAGGCTTAACCTGTCCGCATTGACCGAGAAAGTCAGTGATGGGACGGTTCTTCCGTTCACACAGTGCAAGCGGATCGAGCGTCTCACATTGACCAATTGCTCGAAGTTAACGGATAAGGGTGTTTCGGATCTAGTTGAAGGAAACCGGCATCTACAAGCTTTGGACGTCTCGGAGCTACGCTCTTTGACTGATCATACTTTGTTTACTGTTGCGAAGAACTGTCCACGGCTGCAAGGTCTGAACATTACTGGGTGCGTGAAGGTGACGGACGATTCTCTAATTGCGGTGTCTGAGAACTGTCGACAGATAAAAAGAGTAAGGATCATCTTACGAGCTCCAGATATACTCTTCTAACGGTCCTAGTTGAAATTGAATGGCGTCGCCCAGGTTACCGACAAATCAGTCCTGTCTTTTTCCGAAAACTGTCCTTCGATACTTGAAATTGACCTGCATGATTGCAAATTGATCACTAATTCGTCAGTAACATCACTTTTGTCATCACTCCGCAACCTGCGAGAACTGAGACTCGCACATTGTACCGAAATCAACGATTCAGCCTTCTTGAGCCTTCCGGAGCATCTAGTCTTCGACAGCCTTCGCATTTTGGACCTCACTGGTTGTGAGAACGTGAAAGATGACGCGGTGGAGCGCATCGTGAACTCTGCTCCTCGTCTGCGCAACCTCGTCCTTGCCAAATGTAGGTTTGTCACGGACCGGACGGTTCAGGCAATCTGCAAGCTTGGCAAGAATCTCCACTATGTCCATCTTGGTCATTGTTCGAACATCACCGATGCCGCTGTGATTCAATTGGTCAAGTCTTGCAATCGCATCCGCTATATAGATCTAGCATGTTGCAACCGCCTAACGGATGCCAGCGTCCAGCAGCTTGCGACACTCCCGAAGCTTAGGAGAATTGGTCTTGTGAAGTGCCAGGCAATTACGGATCGTAGCATTCTCGCACTGGCCCGTCCGAAGATTTCTCCCCATCCACTAGGAGTCAGCTGCCTAGAGCGGGTGCATCTTAGCTACTGTGTTAATCTGACAATGGATGTGAGTCCCCTGCTGATCTGACGTCTTCAGTAAAGCAGTTAACACTGACTTCTCAGGGAATCCATGCTCTATTGAACCATTGCCCGCGGTTGACGCACCTTAGCCTGACGGGAGTGCAAGCATTCTTGCGAGAGGAGCTTACCGCATTCTGTCGGGAAGCCCCGCCTGAATTCACACAGCAACAGCGTGAAGTCTTCTGTGTTTTCAGTGGTGAAGGGGTCTCCCGCCTTCGTGATTTTCTAAACAGGAATGTTGCACCTTTCCACGAAGATGGTGAGGCAACCATGTATGATGACGATGAAGAATTAGATGAGGAAGAGGGTCAGGTTACTGGCCTCATGAACGCGACTGCCATTAACGATGAAGAAGACGATGAAATGGGAGATGGTGCCCTTAACGTGCCACACCCCCATGGTTGATACCCCTGCTTTTTAAGTCTATTCGGTTGATCCATATTTTTCAGCCTCGCATCTCCCTTGCTCAGATGTCTGTGGTCTGCTACTGGAAAGCGAGCTTTACTCATGTGATCGATGTTCATTGATATCCTTTCCTCGCCACCATGGCGAGATGAACCGAGCGGGTTATTAGCAAACACGGAGTCCCAGCACCCTCCGCAGAGAGACTCAAGGACGTTTGCAATTAAGCGCATATGCTCTAATGAGCTCTATCAATCGATAGCATGCAGAGCAGGACGCAAAGCAATTTTGTTTTCTTTTACTCTGCATCTCGCTATTCCCGAATCAACTGCGCGACTGTGCAGCACGTCGGTGCCTGGGAAGACGTACGCTCAAATATTCTTCCGCTCTGCTGTACAAATACGCCTCGAATACCTCGAGTACTCTTGTTATGCTATTACAAAGCTGTATCATTTGAACCTTTTCTGGATGACTTAGAGAAGCGGATTTTGAAGATTAAAGCATCAAATCTCAAGCGTCGGATGACGAAGTTATGATATTTCACTCTCGCATTGGTGTTACCTTACAGATATAGCAACACAGTGGATTAGAGGAACCAAGATTCTGTATCTTATTCACACAATGTTACTGTTTAGTCAGCCACATATCGTAAGCATCTCTCTGTCTCTATAGAGCCTTCCCAAACTAGATCCAAGGCACACGACTTGACGACGCTCTTCTTTTGCCTCTATATAATGACTAGACTATTTTTCTTGGGCAAATCCCATTCAGGTCCCATGTCTTCAATCGTTGACAATCTGTGCTACCATGACCTAGACCGTCCTACGTTCAGACACTTCCTCTTTTTAGGACAGCTTTGTCTAACCACTCAATTGCAATGTTCGGATACAGCATACTCTTCTAGCATAGTTAACCATTTTACCTTTTCGAGAGAAGGTAATAGATCAGGTATCATCTCTATTATTAAGCAATCTTGTCTTGAAGTGAGCCAATTCGTCCGTCACATATTAAGTGCGGGAACTCAACTGTCTCTTTCTACAGAATTCTAATCGTGGAGAAAGCTTATAGTCTTCTAATATGTAGTGGAGAATCGGATCTGATTCCGTAGCTTCTGATACGCTCGGTCGACAAAATCGGCCGAGAATTTTATGCCCACGGTTCGGCTTCCCGACACTTCGGCGACTTGGCATCGCCGCCACTTTGTGTGCACGTGCCTTTAAGAATATGATCAGGGTTTTCCTATAGGCGTCTGATTCCGGGGTATGGAAGGACTTATTGCCCCCGGGAAATGGTAATAACTGGGTCATACTTGGAGGGGAAACTTTGCGGATCTTCATATCAAGCGCTTTTCGGATAGTTGAACACTCCGACTCGGTGACCTCGGAGAGTATTAGACATCCATCCTACTCAGCGCATAAAACAAAACCTTTCGTTCTTGAACTACGAAATAGGTATATTTAGGTTCAATTTTGACACCTGTCAGCGATATCTTATTTCTCGAGAGGATTAATACTGAAACAGAATCCAGCACAAAATGGCCCAGCAACGCGCCGAACCGTATGTCAACCCTTCGTCATATTCCTAGAGCAACCAAAAATAGTTTTATAGTGTTCCTAAATCATTTCTTTTCTAGGCTCCGCATCGGCTCTATAGCTCCCAACTTTGATGCTCAGACTTCAACAGGTCCTATCAACTTCTATGACTTTATCGGCAACGACTGGGCAGTTCTCTTTTCCCACCCTGTAAGTTCCCCTCAGTTCCGGTATTTCGTATCTTATGCCTAATTGACTTGATAGGAAGACTTTACCCCCGTGTGCACCACCGAACTTGCAGCCTTTTCAAGACTGGAAGCAGAGTTCGCTGCTCGCGGTGCCCGACTAATCGGCCTCAGCGCAAACGATGTGGAGTCCCATCAAGCATGGATTAAAGACGTTGACGAAGTCTCCGGCTCTGAACTCAAGTTTCCAATAATCGCAGATCCTGAGCGCAAGGTCTCATATTTATATGACATGGTAGACTACGAAGAAACCACAAATGTGGACAAGCAGGGTATGGATTTGATCCTCGTATTCAATTCGCAACTAACCTCTATTCTTTACACAGGAGAGCCTCTCACGATCCGGTCTGTCTTTATAATCGATCCGAACAAGAAGATCCGCGTTATAATGGCGTATCCTGCCTGGATTGGTCGGAATGTCACTGAGATCTTGCGCGTAATCGATGCTTTGCAGATAAGCGATAATAATGACGTCTTCTGTCCTATCAACTGGCTTCCAGGTGACGATGTTATTATCTCCCCTGAAGTGTCCACGGAGGAAGCTCAGAAGAAGTTTCATGATATTCGTACTATCAAGCCGTGAGTGCTTCTCATCGTTTGTGTTTTAATGAGTGTAAGAGCTAAGCGTAAAAAGGTATCTGCGATATACGAAGCTTAAATACACACCTGATTTCTTCAGAGTGATCTTATGAGTGGAAGTATAAATGGATATAATTTGTGGGACAAGAATCGCAGGGATTGCAGTATGGGCATGGAGTAAGGGGAGTGAATATGTTACAGTTGTGGTGCATTGCTACTCTATAATAACAGGCAGGATTTTCCCTGAGATGGTGTTTTGAAACAGAAAAGCTGCTTATTGTCAAGGTCGTGGCCAGCATAATCTATAGTCTTCTAGACACATAACATGATCCTAGATAATAATCTGCTTTGAGATTAAATTACGTTCTAAAACAGCGATCTCGCTCCTAAAATGACTGCCAATATCTGACATACTTCGAGGGAATATACTCTATAGAGATATAGAGTATAGGTATACGTTGGTTTCTTGCATGTGAGGTGCGCACTGCTAAATCAATGACCTACGTTAATTTTCAAATGCTACTATATATCGATTGTTGCCTATCTTCTATCACTGGTCGTTTCATATTCCGCGTTACCATTATTTAACTGACTAACAAGAAGCATTTCCATTATTTCTGGGGCGATTCTTGAGGTGGTTTGCTAGATTCTAGACGCCTCCGGCCCTAGTGGTTCTTCGGTGGTCGCCAAGGCCGAAGGCTTTAAGCATAATCGCGCGACAGAACAAATCCATATAATATCGGCCGAGATGGACCACAAAGGTATTCGACACAGTATGTCAAAGACAGACTTAAAATTAATCATCATGGAGAGGACATGAACTAGATAGGCCAGATTTCATCATCCATGGCTTGCAATCTGCGCGTTTTCGCGCGAGAGTAAGACGTCAGCATGACACCATGTCGTTTCTCTTCTAGAGGGAGAGAATGGTGATTATTGACCTCGACGTCAACTTTGAATGATTAAAAAAGGAGACCAATATGAGAGTAGCGGATTCTCTTCTCATGATCCTTCTTCCACAGGAGTGTAGATGGTGGCAAACTTGTAAACTTCTGAATTATTGATCATTACTTAGCCTTAAAGTGATAGTACCGAGTATTGTTGAATAGCTATAGAGAGATACGAATGTCAAGATGAATTAGCAGTTAGATACTTTCATATATACCAAAACATTTATACAAAGCGACTCAATAATTAAACATGTGATGTTGCGCATGGTATAGGTATCAGGCTATAGATAAGATTGACGAGGATTGGTCTCTCGTTATTGGGGGCGCCCGGGAGGATAAATTAGGCTTGCCTCCCCCACTCCCGGGAACACCAGTTCTGGGGCAACTTCACCGCCATGCCACTTAACAATGATACGAATATGTCTTTATCTTCAACGTGTGTGGCCTGTCGTAATCGCCATCTCAAGTGCGATGGTCGAAAGCCAACATGCGGTCGCTGTCAAGCTTCATCGATAGAGTGCCGCTATGTGCCATCTCGACGCGGCGTGCGGACTGTTAGCAATGCCAGAACTAGAAGTGAACAAACACGTCGTCCGTCGGTGGAAAGCTCGAATGGGTCACTACGAGACAGGTCAACATTCTCGATATGCGGAAGCAGTTTCGAGACAGGATCCCAGGTTCTCTTTGAGACTGACATTGAGGTACGGTATAATTTGTTCTTTGCGACATTGACAATCCTTATATGCTTCAGATTTGCTAATTGCTCCCAGGCATTGGATCCTCTCCTCGTAGCTGCACTGGACTCTCCCATGGATGATGTGTCTACAGCAATTGATATATATCGCTTTCCCATCAATCAAGGACAGCCAACCTCAAATCTTGCCGATGATCCACTGATCCAGCTCTACTACCGGAATTTTCACGCATCCCATCCCTTTCTTCCGCCGTTTGAGCTCATCAGTAGTGCATTTGCTCGAGATTTCCCTTCATTTCTTCTATCGATGATGCGGGCTATCGGTGCTCATTATGGTCAGGATACATCATTATTCACACGTCTGCGGCAGTCAACGACGTTCCCTCAAACTCATCATGACTCTCCCATAGAACGTGGGTTTCAAGTCCAATATCTTCTGCTAACTAGCATAATCGAGCATGCTCATGGCCACAATGAATGCTCACATCGAGCTCTCGCAGAGGCAATCGCACTTGCTCTTGAACTTGGGATGAACTACCCATCTTTCGCCCGAGAAAATTCCCTGGGCTTCTGTGTCCTTGAAGAGAGCTGGCGTAGAACCTACTGGGAACTGTATGTTGTCAATGGGTTCATCGCAGCGACACGTAACCTAGACACTTTCACTTTACACGAAGTGGATTGTGCACTACCGTTACCATGCCACGAGAATGAATATCATGCAGGCGGTGTAAGTCGTCATTATTAACCTTCTTCTCCCCTTCCCTAAAGTTGTCATTCAGGAACAATTTCTTATTAAGGTCCAGGCAATATCACCACAGCCAACGTTGGAAGAGCTGCAAAAGAGAGAGATCTTACTTGATGAACGACCATTGTCTTCGTTTTCTTATCGCATTAGAGCTGTTCGCATTCTCGGGATGATATTATCGATCAATTCGGAGCGAAGAATCGATATGGAGACTGATGTCGAAACGATCAGTGCATATATTGCAGGATTATACTTCGATATACCTCAGCCTCGCCGTGAATTCTATGGAGTAGATGGAAAAATCGATGAGATGATATTCCAGGCGTTGATGATTCTTCATATGTGAGCCCTTTCACTTGTTCCCTTATTCTTACCCTGACTGGATGCTGATAATTGTGGACAATAGGAGTACAGTATATCTCCATCATCCGTTGGGGAACCTCCGCTTGGCTTCTCCCCAACGTCGCATTTCTTGTTCTCATATTCAACAATCCCAATGCATGCAAATTAATATGTGCGGGCTCATCCAGCCGGTACCGGACCTGCATTCCAGGAAAGTTGTTGAAGCAGTCGATTCGCTGCTAAGCATGGTCACTCTACCTCGTTCGATTAAGCAGACGACCCCATTCTTTATATGCGCCATTGTTGTGAGCATAATAGTCCAGGTTACATCGAAGCTGGCCTCCGGGCAGGACCCACAGATAAACGAACGATCATCGGCGAAGATACGCCTCGGGCTAGGAGCACTTCGAGTGCTAGGTGAATTGTGGCCATTGGCAAAGCTGAGCAAAGAAGAACTTGTAAATCTTTGTCAAGCTGTTGCTCCTTGAGCCGAGATATCTACACCTCTCGTTTATGATCTAAACTATAGTTGAGAATTAATTACATCTGCATTGTTCCCAAAATATCACCCTCAAGGAACTACTGGCTGGCGTTTGTTGGTGTCTTTCTATTCCACTACTCGAAATCCTCGTTTACTTAACTTTCATATTGAAGAGAAACATCGCCGTGAAAACAATTGTCTTTCTAATTGCACAGAACAGAATGGTCAAGCTTTAATTGACGGCTTCGATGATCGGGGCACCTAGCTGAATCTTCGATTCTGGTGGCGAAGAAAGGAAGAAGCAGCTTTGGTTTTACGACGAGATCCTCACAAACGTCGATATGAGGGTGGCGCAATATTCTCTTTTGGGTCGCATTTTTTCATCTTTTCACTGTCCTTCGAAGGACTGAATATTTTGTTCTGATTTCTGATCCTGTTCTCGTTTTCTCGGCCGATGGAGGACCAGATCCCGCAAGGTCGGCGACCTAAGCTCTCGGGAAGTTGGTGTTCGGACTATATTTCCCATAATAAAAGCTAGAGCTCTTTCCAACATCCTTTCCACACTATATCAGCACCTAGAATAAGCACCTGACTAACTACTCTTATTTTAATATTATGCCACGGAGGCGCAATTTGCAGATTCTGCTTTTTCGTTTGGACGAAGTTCCTCTCAGCTATCTTCTGTGCGAGCTGCCGTAAGCGAGGGACTGTTGCATAAGCCCCAAAGGTTATTAGGTGAGCAAATCACTAACTCTGCGTATTCATATCCCTTGCTCTGAGTTATCTACAGAGTTGTAAAAAAGCCGTATCTCTGCTGGGATGCAAATGCAGGAAATGACGTAGGGCCCTGTTGTGAATCCAGGTCGATGATCTGAACCCCCATGATGTATTTTATTTTGCTCTGAGGCCTCTACAATCTCCCAATGGTTCACAACTTTGGTAAAAGTGTCGCTATCTGCTATGTATCTGCAGAGAGCGTAGTACCCGGGACCAGGTTTCACGGACGGGGATCCGATCGGGAGCCTCCGCCCAAACACCGGAACAAGCTTAGAGCTTTGCTTCCCGTTCCAGCCCCCGCGTCCCGCAATCGACGATAACGACTTTCCTTGATCACGACTTGCTCCATGTCCTGAGACCATATTCTCGTTGTCTGTCATTTCGACAGTCCGTTGGTGGAAGGCAGGACCGATGGCTTCACCGAAGGCCGCTCGAGCAAACCCTCTGGCTTTCACGCCCGGCCCAGTGACGATAATCGTGACTGTCGTCTATGTTGCGCTTCTTGTGCCGCTGATCGTCGTCCACCACGTTCTCCCCTCTGCACCGAGCAAAAGTCCAAAGGGCGTCAATCTGACGGAGGCGTGGGCTGACCTCCAATACCTTACTTCGGGCTTCCATCCCTACAATTCGCACCGCAATGACGACGTGCACCAATGGCTGCTGACCAGGGTGAACGAAATCTTGGAGACGCGGGCTTCTGAACAAGAACATCAGGCCGCGGGGGAAGAGAGACCCGACGTGTTTGTTTTCGACGACAATACTTCTAATTTAACCTTTGCTGGAGGGAGCGTCGCCAGCAAGACTGCAATAGGGGTCTATTTCGAAGGCACCAACATAATTGTCTACATTCGCGGATCGGAAGATAGCAGGGAGAAATGGTGGGAGGACCCAGAGGGCGAGCCTGAGGGGAAAGGCGGCGTCCTGGTCAATGCACACTATGATAGTGTGTCGACGGGTTATGGCGCGACGGACGATGGTGTCGGGGTCATCAGCTGCCTTCAATTGATCAAGTACTTTACCACACCTGGACACGCGCCGCGCAAAGGATTGGTGGTGCTGTTCAACAATGGCGAGGAAGATTTCCTCAACGGCGCTCGTGTGTACAGCCAGCATCCGATCTCCAAGTTCGCTCATACTTTCCTGAATTTGGAAGGCGCTGGAGCCGGAGGCAGAGCTACACTCTTCCGCAGCTCTGATACAGAGGTCACCCGGTTCTACGAGAAATCAGAGTATCCGTTTGGTTCGGTTCTCAGTGCAGATGGGTTCCAGTTGGGTCTTGTCCGCAGCCAGACAGACTATATCGTCTTCGAAGGCGACCTAGGTCTCCGCGGTTTAGATGTCGCATTCATGGAACCAAGAGCTAGGTATCACACAGATCAGGATGATACGAGACATACCAGTAAGGACTCTGTGTGGCACATGTTGTCGACTGCCATCGCCACGACCAATGGTCTTGTTTCCGATTCCAGCAACCGCTTCGATGGAGAACCGGAAGATCGTGGGAAGGTCCCTAGCGGCAAAGGGTCGGGCGCAGTTTGGTTTGACCTCTTCGGTAGTACCTTTGCTGTGTTCCAGCTTCACACTCTATTTGCTCTCTCAGTGACCCTGCTTATCGTGGGACCACTGACGCTCTTTGTCACCAGCGTCGCCTTGTCCAAGGTTAATAGAATGTATCTGTTCAGCATGTCGGTACCGTTAGAAGAGGACGGTGATGAGAGGATCCCGCTCTATGGTTTGAGGGGAGTCTTCCGGTTCATATTCCTTTTCGGAGTGCCCACCGGAGTTGCGGTCGGTCTGGCCTACCTCCTAACGAAGATAAACCCTCAAATTGTACACAGCAGTGAATATGCTGTTTGGAGTATGATAATATCTGCATGGGTCTTCCTGGCATGGTTTGTGTCTCGTGTGGCTGATTTTGCTCGACCTTCTGCTCTTCATAGAGTCTACACTCTGACCTGGATGTTCATTGTGGTGTGGGTGCTTCTTGTCATTACCACCGTCTATGAGAACAAATTTGGTCTAGCAGGAGGTTATTTCATCTTTTTCTACTTTGTTGGAGTCTTCTTGGCCACATGGGTTTCTTATTTGGAGCTCTTTTCGCTACCACGCAAATCCGATTATGTGGGCCAGTTCCGACAGGTATCGCGGAGAGCAAGCAGTTTTGGCAGTCGACTTCTCACCCCTACCGCTGATGAAATTGGAAGCGCGGCTAACGTGGAAGAAGAGCCGACAGAATCCACATCTCTGTTGCGAGGAGGTCAGAGGATGACGTTCGCACATTACACTCGGGTAGATGATGACAATAATACTACCAGTACTCATACTGCCCAGGAGCCCGATCGTGATCCAGCTGTATATGCTCATGAGCAGCAATGGAGTGCTAAACTACCGAAGTGGACATGGGTGCTGCAGCTCCTTCTCCTGGCTCCCATTGTCATCATATTAATCGGTCAGCTCGGCCTGTTTCTCACAAGCGCTCTTCATCAGACCGGTCAGGATGGCAGTTCTGTTCTGACCGTGTATCTTCTGATCATTGCTTTCGCGGTGCTTCTCCTTTCACCTATCCTACCATTTGTGCATCGGTATACCTATCACATCCCAGTTTTCCTCCTCCTGGTCTTTATTGGCACTCTAATATATAATCTGGTTGCCTTTCCCTTCTCTCCTACAAATCGCTTGAAGCTTTTCTTCATCCAGGAGGTTGACCTGGACACCGGCGTCAACCATGCTTCGCTCACCGGTATACCTCCCTTCGTGAATGATGCAGTCAAGGCTATTCCTAGTGTCGCTGGCCAAAACACAACTTGCGATTGGCTTGGACCTCGATTGAAGTGCTCTTGGGAAGGCCTTTCACCGCAAGTGGTTGACGTGGTATTGTCCGCTTATGGGGGCCCGGAGAATGACTGGGTATCCTTTAATGTGTCAAGGACAGGCAGCAAACGTGCAACATTCGACATCTCTGGGAGGAACACACGGGCCTGCAAATTGTTGTTTGACTCTCCCATTTCTGACTTCAGCGTTGCCCGGGCTGCTCTCGATGATCGCTTCCCTCACATTAATCACCACGGAACCAAGGAGATCCGACTCTGGAGTCGTACTTGGGAAAAGACATGGACAGTTGATGTGCAATGGCCGAAGGGTGATTTGAGTGGAAGAGTAGTCTGTTTATGGAGTGACAACAACCGCCCTGGACTTATCCCTGCACTAGACGAGATTCGGCACTACATCCCTGATTGGGTTGCAATTACCAAGCTGTCGGATGGCCTCGTCGAGGGAAGCAAGTCCTTCACAGTCTGAAGAATGAATGACAGGAAGTATGATATTACGATCTACAGGTTGCGATCAGTCTGTATCATATTCTGGGATTTGGGTTATTGTTTGACGATCTTCTTTTTCTAAGGCTCTGCCATAAACATGTCATTTTTCTAAGCGATGTATATAGTCAGGCGTCCGGTTGTTTAGCATCATATGACTTCGAACCTCGTTTGGATTTGTCCATATCGCTGTTTGCCTCAGGAGCGTGGTAATGGTCATTAGTTCAGCCGTGCTAATCGAAGCTGAGAATCCTTCTGATCTTCAAACAGCCACTTCCCCTCAAGTCTAACCTAAGAAGAAAAATCACCCGTCGGAAAACGGAATCAAAGCCACAGACCGCCAACCTTATCTTTCTACCCTACCAACCATTATTTTCCCACGGGGGCCAAAAGTTACTCTCATCTACAACCTTCGACACCCAATGACTAAATAATACACTGCAGCCGTTTCACCAACATTAGTCAAGTCCCTAGCAGGCATATGCTTCCTTCAGAGTACATCGATAAACTCAGTCCCCAACACCCCCCCAATCCCTAAATCTCAACTAAAAGACCCATCAATATCACGTCATCTTAAGATCCCATAACTGCTCCCGGCCCAAAACCCGGCGTCGAACCGATGCTATCAGGCGATACACTAGCAGCGGAATATAGGATGCTGACATGAGATCCACGTGTATTATGCATGTATGATCCCACGAGGATTAGAACTGGGACTTACACTACTGCTAGTACGAGAGTTAGTGCTAATATTGAGTTCATAGTGCGACGGGTATAAAGCTTGTTACTAGAGGGATGAAGGAGGTCGTGACCAGCTAATGGGGGCCGAAAGAGGGTTTCGGAGTAGTATCGCTGTAGCCGAGTGAAAGATAAAATAGGATTGGGGGGGAGAGGGGTTATTTTGTTTTCTTTTGAAAAGAGAGAGATTTAGGGTTAGATCTAGTGAGGGGTGTTGTTCCGGTGGAGGGATTCATTGTGTTTGGGGGAGGGGGATTTCTTGCCTTCGGCCCCCAAGTTTAGGTAAAGTTCCATGACTGGGTTACTGCTGATTCGGCCACGTCGTGTCAGATATGCTGATGAGATTCCATCTTAGGAATGTCGTGGTTGTCTTTTGGGGCAAATCAAAATTGTGGAAAGATGCTTTTTAACCTTGTATGCGTGTGCTATCTAGAAGGATCATGCAAGAAACCAAGCAGTCACTCGCGCATACGCTCCCCTTCACCGTAACTAAGTAAGCAGAAAAGCCTACCAATAAACGCCGTACCAAGTCTATATGGATCATTGAGGGTATCAAATGCGCAAATAATAAGCCAAAACTGAAAGACGCGCCAATATGTAGGTGGTCATCATCTACGGGACGCAACTGGTTCCTCTTTCAGGGTCCGTACGTCCCAATCCTGCGTGACGATAATTCCCTGGAGACCTTCCATCTGCCTTCGTGCCATTCTGTCTGATCCCAGGTCGATACTTTCTTTGGGATGTACGGAACAGGTGTTCGTAGGGGGTGGATATATCCCATCTGCAGTGAGTGGGCGGAATCCTTTATTCCTGACCTCGATCGATGCACAGGTTCCGGTCTCATGGCGTGGTCTGAGATAAGTCCAGGATCCGATCTCAGCTTCGCTGCTGGATCCATTTGACCAGTTTTGACCTGCGTGGCAGAAGAGTTTCGATAGAACGGGCTGCAGGATCGGGAGACAGGCTGTGATTATGCTTAAGCTTGGCTCAAGGGCACTCCAGATGGCGTGGTAAACTATGCTGTAGGACATGTCTGCGGTGTTGAGTTGAGTGATGGCAATAGTTCGTAGGATCGCTATAGCACAGACACTATCATACCAATGTTAGAAATGTCTCCAAACACAATCAGTAGTAACTGTCTTACGCGAGGCCAAAAGAGAAGACGCCACCCAAGGCAAGCTTCTTCGTCGCAGGCAGCCGTAGCTGCCACAACACGGGAATCGGCATAACGAGAATGACAAAATCGAGAACCAAGTCGATGACGGAGATACTGATCCACGAAGCACGGAGGTTGATGCAGCTTCCACCCTTGATGGACTTGTCCCATATATATGCGAAGGGCGTGCAGAGCAGGCACATGCGGACAATCGTGCTCACCCAGCAGGCCCCGACAAGTGCTGCAACTGTAAGCGCAGCGATCCGGAGACGCCTTGATGAGAGTAAGGTGGTGTATAGATGTATCATGGAGATTCTAGCACAAGAATTCGAGGATATCCAAAGCGGCTCGACAGACATGTATATCTGGGACAGAGTCAGGTCGTGCTCACGATATAGAAAACTGTTGCGATGTCTACCTTGAGCAAATTATTCGTTTGTTTTGATGACAATATTGAGGTATGATATCCAATGCCGCCTAGTCGAGTACCTGTATGATGAGTCAGTGGAGTCCAGTAAAGAGAGATATTGTGTTTTCTCTGGTATTCACTTACCAAGTATGAGGACAACTGTTTCTCCCGCTTGGAAAATCTATCATTTGAAGATCAGAAAACATCCAAACTCTATCTGATCTCCCATAAATTCGCTAGTTCGGACGCACCAGAGCGGTTATTATCATGAAGTCATTCACCATCAACGCCCGCCGTTTAAGCCTCCTCGCCCATAACCGTAAACCAACAAGGAGGAAACTCAGTGCGGAAAAGACGACTGCGATAACAATAACCGCAAGGCCTTTTGACGAAACCTCCTTTGGTCCCTCTGCCTGTTGTGCCGCTCCTGAAGCCATGGCCGTGAGAACGTGATGTTGGATACAGTCAAAACTTGACTCCTAAAGGGGAGGAGAACCGATATAAGTGGTCATGCTTGACTGCTGGGTTTATTACCCATGCCCGTCAGCAAGCTGAAAGAAATCTAGGACCAGCCTCATGCAAAGCAGCCACAGTCGGCCAAATTGTCTAACCGAGACTCCACGTTGACGAAGCCACGCGACAATGTTAGTGTAGAATGACTTTGAACCTTTGCTGACATTGAACGAACCAGGGATGGGAATTGGCGTCATCATTGGTTTCCCGGAATGGTAAATACATTGACCCCACCCGTTAAAATAGATATAAGCTCTGGCATGAAACGGACGGCCCAGTGGATCGATCTTCATTCTAGAAAGTAAATCGAAGAGCCGAAGACAAACGGACCTTCGCAGGATTCCTTCGGACGGAACAAAAAGTGATCGCTGACTTTGATCATCGACCATGGGTTTCAGAACTCGGGAAGGCCGTAGAAACACTAGGATCCTAGTGATCCGGAACAACGCATCCGCAACGTGGTAACCCATGTGCGGCCGCAAGTATGGCCGCAGGAATCGATGCGGTTTGCTGGAGATAGGCATTGTGCTGCAGCCATAGCGTGGCAGCACAAAAGACGAACCTCCGCAGATCACCTCATATTTTCCGTCCATATAGCCTATCCTTGAAATTAAGAAGCTTGAAACCCATTTTCGATTGATACCTGGGGGCCAATACCCAACGTGAACTGAGATCATCCACAAATGACTGGCGGTCAAAGCGGAAGGATTAGGGCTCCACGTTGGGGGCCAAACGTGATGAAAGACCTTCGCGTCACATCGATTTGTCATCTCTCCTATGAATTTCAGGTAAGCCATGATTATATAGAGTATAGTCTCTGGGGCTTTTTGTACCCTTAAAAGTCTGATACCCGTCGAGGCAAGTTTACTTGCACAATAAGCAACGTTTCCCAACTGAGATTGTTCTTTCCTCGTCCCCAAAAACCGCCCGCCGATGAGAATCGGAATTCAATTCGGATGCTAGTCTGGAAGGATTCCGACGTTTCAAGCTCAAACGATGCGTGTGCGTTTCACATCTTATCCAAAAACAATTCCGTTATTAGAGTGGCGTTGAAAGTCTGGTAACCATCAGCTCTCTTTGAGGTCCTTGATAGATCCATCTTAGTATGATGCATAGCATATTATTTTAATAACGACGTATGCAAGACTAGCGATGGCACGCTCTCTTCAGAGGGTTATTGACGGCTTGTAGTGGCCGCGCAAGCAGGAAAGGTCGGTGGACATCATCAAGCTAACCCATCTTTGGATACACGGCAGATGACCCATCTTGACAATCCAAGATAATCACTGAGAACTGTTTCTGTGCTCTTGTCTGCCTTTTAGTCTTGATCCTCTGCGCAGTAACAGTATCATCTAACGTGCGATATGTCGTCAAGACACCACAACATGCTTGGAGCATATAGCCCACTGCGTCCGCGAGACCAATAATCAGCCTAAAAGTAACTGTGGATGGGCTTTCGTCCAGAATAAAAATCACTGTATGAATATAACTCACTTTCTTATAAATGTTGTTGCTGTCTCTTGAATGTCGGAGACTCCTATACCTAGGGAGCTCCTGTCGGGATTCTCCCACACCTGCTCTAGAGGTTCACATAAGTGGATAAATCACACTCCTGAGCTATGTCGTCTGCTAGAGTATTCAAGCGATGTTGAGCAGCCTAATAGGCTAAGATATTACGTATTTGAATCTGAGGAGCACCAGTTTCGCTCGCGGAAGTTTAGCCATTTTGAGGACAATATATAGTATCGGTTCAGGAAAGGCGGAAAAAATTAATTGATTATCGCTGTCTTTTATTCCATATGTCCCTCATTGACTCGCAGGAGCTGCTAGCCAGAGCCGCACCTAATTTAGTCCCAATCGCAGGGATCATCCAACGTCCAATAAATAGCGCATACTTCTCTGTCCACTAATGTATGTCTCTGATGTCAAATGGTATGTAAGGCAATCATTCATAATTTACAGGCCTGAGGCTCTCTAAGTCATGGAAACATAAGTAGTCAAAACCTCTCTTTAGCTGGCTATTGACGATTCCCTCCTCAAGTAAGAATCAGATTTTCTCCTTGCTTGCTCCGTCTCAATAGCAAATACTGCCACCCAAAAAAGAACATCTCCAATGGGCTGAGTCACAGCACATTCTACTTAAATCACCTCTCACCGGTTTTCCCCGTAATGTCGATAGTGTCGGAAGCAGATACGAAGGATGCGGGGTTTTGCGGAGAAGGTTTCCGCGGAGATTTTCCTGTAGAGTGGGGAAAGCTTGCGGCAACAACCGAAAAGGTCCTATATGGATCCATGGCTTTTGCGGGGGGAGATCTTGCCTGTTTCCGTCATGGCACGAGATTTGTTTTAAATGGGGTAGTTGAAGGTGCATTGTCGTCGGGAAGAGTAGGGTGTATGTGTTTTCAAATAAGAGGGATGATTGACGCGGGATAATTCCAAATTTGGTAATTGATTTTACGTCTGAGAAGGGAGCTGTTATTTAGAATTTGTTTTTCCATTTTCGGGAGATATTATTATCTATCACAAATCTCAACCACATTGGATCTAGCAGTCAATGACGTCTTTCTCTAGACGTCACGACTCGCATCCGCATTTAGATTCGTAGATATCTTCCAACGATTTACTTCGGATATATCCGATGCTCTCTGCAGCCTTCCAGCTTCACGAAAGCGTCTCCGGGTTGTAGCCAGCAATTCTTCAACTCTAGCTCATACGGTCATGGTGTACGCCTCGGAATCCGCATTGGGATAGTGGGGAACCCTCTAACCACTGTGTTCTATGCGCATTTTGGCGCGATAGAGGGTGTTGCGTGCCGCTGCGCTGGCGTGGACCATTTTCAGACCTCGCCATATAGTCTGACGGCGCGGCGGGATCCCCTTCTTTGGGACTCCCTGCGATAATGGATGCTTTATATCTTGTATATTGAGGGTGAATTCAAGAGCCAGCTGAGATTATGTCAACCTGGGCGATCTTTATATCTGTCGTTGCTCGACGGTCGTAATGAATTCGTAAAGTCAATAGGTGCCGGTGTTAGACCGGGAGAAAACTCATTAGTATGAGTATCGCCGCTCCAAGACCCTGATGCTTCTGAATGGCCCATCTCCTGGTCCCGGCGCCTTTCTGAATGTTCGAACATAGCGATATCAATGTCATCCGGATCCATCCACGGATGCGAAGGGTTTCGAATGGTCGGTACGGCGTGTGTAACGTCTGAAGTGACTCGCGTGGCATCCACAAAATCCGGGAAGTCGTTGGGTGAGGCGACAGGTTCTGGCTTCCAGCCGTGGGTACGGATAAGGTGGACCAATTTTCCCAAGACTGCAAACTCCAGCTTCAATTTGACGCTGTAGATAGCTCCTTTAAGCGTGGTTTCGATAACATAGAAATTCAAATATTCGACCACGAGAAGACCGAGATCCATGAGAATGATCAGGAAATTAATACTCAAAAGCTGATACATGATCTTGCGGCTGCCTTTCTCTGGATCCAGTCTGAGCATCTTGACGGTCTCCAGGATATACAAACCGGAGATTATGAATTCCTGCAGGCAGAAACCCGTCATCTGGATCTTCTCCATAATATTGTACCCCTGAATGAACACTTGATTCTCTCCATCAAAATTGGATCCATAAGTCACCACCGTGGTCGGTATATGCAAAACTATCGCATCCACAATGATCATACACAGAACCCGCTGCAGAATTCGGGGGTTTCTTAGGACCAGGTGTAGTCGAGAGTATAGGACGACCGATTGACCAGTGACCATAAAATACCAGCCGAAGGTGAGGAATGTAACAGATAGCCATCGCGCGGACGTGAATTGAAAAAATTTGAGAAAGAAACCGAGAGAATACGGTATGACACCAACAATAGCTGAACATAGTAGACTCCAGAAGTAAAGGCCCCTATATTGGCTAAATGTCACGAAAACAAGGACGATGAGTTCGATAGCATTGTACCAGGCAATTCCCGTGAACGTGGCCATGGCCATCTTGATCCCGAGACTGTTCCCTGTATATCCCCCGGTGATGCCGTCACCCGGCGTACTGGTACCGTTAGTCGCCATCTTCTGTGTTTTTATACTCTTTGTCAACAACCCTGATCGCATGTCATAGAGGGGTAGTCATAATGATGGAATTGTCAATGCAAGGAGCAGATTCCGTATGTTGCCAACGCCGCAGCATGGCTGGGACGTCGGAGAGGCTGTCGTGTGTATAGGAGACTCACGTAGGAAAAAAAAATAGTAGTAAGAGACTGTGAGATGGATCGGTCATTACCTGTTTTAAGGAGAAGGCTGATGAAGGTGTGTGGGTTCGCTCAGCCCCCCACAATGCGGTCAGACATCCCCATCCTCTGCCCCGAGGCCCAGGCTTTCAGGGCGATTCCAGCCATGGTTGGACAACTGACCAGGATGGAGACGAGTGGCAGCTGCTCCTCCGTACCAAACAAAATATTTATGCGGGGGAGGACCAAGTGTGAGGCTCCACCATCCCATCGGGTGTGAGGTTATTGTATTATTGGGCCTGGTAGCGTGGCCCGCGGACGAGGATAGTCGAAACCGATCAATAGTTGCAAACCACTAGTCCGAGAATAGATCTTAGTAACAGCTGGACCAGGATACGATTTTTGACACATCCAGATAACGCTTTAATCCCAACGACTACCAGATCAACAAGTTATCCTCAGTAAATACCATATTGGAAGTACCTGTGCCAGGGGTTCTTTGTCGCCGATCGTATTATCATTGTTGTCTCCCAACAAAGGTCCATCCAGTTCTGTGACTCCTCCAGACAAAAATACGACGAGTAGCTTCTGCCTTGCCGTCGGTCCTACCTCGCCAAGGAGAATGAGACAAGCTCAAGGCACCCTTTTGCCGTGGCGCATAGCCAGCGCCTAGTCTGGGTGTAATTAGACCCCGCGGTCCAAGAACGGACATTGTCATTAGGGGCTGCCCTATGATTCTCGGAAGCTCCGTAAAAATAGTTGTCCTTCTCAGATGGCATCCGTGGGTCTCGAGTGGCATTGACAGGCGACGCCCGAGATGAGCTGCCGTGCTGACCGATGTCGCTGGCACGGGATCCAGCGAGGCGACTGGACGAGGCGTTGGGCGGTCTCTCTCGAGCTTACCACTCCGAGACATAGTAGCGAGCGAGATGTCATCGCCAGCTGGAGGTGCTTGGGTGACGATCCTCTCAGGTGAACAGCGAGGATGACTGTCTCCTCGGCGGTATTACTCGTCGGACACAGACCGCAAGACTGCACTTTCGTCGATCCCCCAGAACGCCTCCGTGTCACTCGGACGCTACGCATGTCCCGCATAGGAAGCACGTTCCCTTCGTATACGATATTATTGTTGTTCGCTGGGATGGTGATCAAGGAGTATGCTTAACCTCTTCTGGTCCTTGGCCTTGTTGTTACAAAGCCCGCAGTTGAAGCCAAGATCAGGTCATCACAAAGGTTGCGACGCTGATGGGACTGTAGCGATCGTGAAACTCCTACTGTTTACGCCAGTACAAACATAGAAGCTTATATCATACCTCTATTGGGCCTTCCGCATCCAACAACCTGTCATTGCGTCGACTAATTCTTACGAGTGAACTAGTCACACCAGAGTACTAAGGGTAGTCACGCATCTCGATAACCTTAATGCTGAGCCCTCAATCTGAGCTCTTGCCGCTGTGCCCGCGGAGGAAAATCTCTAGTCAGATTCCATTATTTATCCTCGTGGGTGTCACTGATTCATTACTGTTACCTGAAGTGCGATGGAACGCGTCCAGTCCGACATCCAAGAGCGACTTGTTGTCTTCTCAGCTCCGCTAACTCTCTTTTTGACGGCTTTTCTACCCAAAGCGCCATAGCGCACACTTAAAGAGACCTAGAGCAGGGTCACTAATCCTCGGGTTTTCCACGTCACTTACAGCACAAAGGTTGTGGTCCATCTTGGCCTCAATAGAGGCAACGTGATCCGAATCGTACTTTAGCTAACGAAAGGATCACAATGGAGGTTATACCCTATACCACCAGGACTTAGACTGTAAACCTAAGACAGTTCTCGTATAAACCGATATTGTCCCACCAATAAGCCTTGGCTGTAGATATCGTTACCAGCCAACCCCGGAAATAAACATTATTTCAAATACAACCATGCGGAGCACCCTTCTATGACTCAGCTAGCAGGCTGATTACCCAGGAACATATCCAGTTTGTCGCCCTATTGCTGGTGATATTTCCACAATCAGTAGAACTGGCATATGTCCTTCAGATCATCTAGGCTCCCGTTTAGGCATTATCTCCGTACCATGACAAATTCGACTAAAGCCTCACGAAATCTTGGAAACCAAG
Organism: Paecilomyces niveus; assembly: GCA_003116535.1. Classification (NCBI taxonomy): domain Eukaryota; kingdom Fungi; phylum Ascomycota; class Eurotiomycetes; order Eurotiales; family Thermoascaceae; genus Paecilomyces; species Paecilomyces niveus. The sequence goes on from QEIL01000068.1 coordinate 46,548, forward strand.
ATAATGAAGAAATTCGTCTTCATGTCGAGTGGTTATCAGCGCCAAGCATGGCATCTTATTTGAGATCACGGCGCTTATGCCCTCCTGTACTACACAGTACAATCATCCCGTTCTTGGCCCGCAAACATCATTCAGGCATGGTAAATGTTCACATGGTAAATGTTCCATTGAGCAGAATTCAATCATGACTGTAACCCAAGACAATATCAAATTGAAGATATTGATAGGCTTTTGTCTACCAATAGGTCAGTCTGATCTCCTAGGAAGTTGAGTTACCGGTGCCCGACTCCCAAAGCTCCACCCCAAGGAACAATACCTCCTTAAGACCTCAAGATCCAATTCTAAGATCCAATTCACAAGCTTCTTCTGCTATGTGGTGACAGTCAACCCTGTTTGAAATTCCTAGAATTATTGATATCCGTGATCTAACAATAAAATGCTGGCTCTCCCCATTACCTTGATTGAAGAACTTTGTAGAGAGCGCACAGATCTTGTAATAATTATGATATCCTTGCTTTCAGAACTAATCTCGGTTTATAAATACAAAAATAGTTTTAAAAGGATATCATCCTCAGTGCAGAACTCAAATCCATGAATCCTAGGATTTTTTATATTGAGACTCTCCCCTCCTTCAAAAGGATCGTTAATCTCTCTTGGAGAGAACCACAAACAGGCACCACCTTATCAATCAAAACAATCTCAACACAATCCTTAGCATATGGAAAAAAGAAAATATAGAGCGCGATTCCAACTCCCCAGCTTCAAAACCCCAGAGGTCAGAACTTACTCGTCACTCGAATCCAACATGATCTACTTGGTTTACCCCTAGTAATCTTATTGGTACAGTGGTGCGGATCACGGGATATTAATAATATTCTGCCAGAACATACGGTAGAAGCAAGAAATCGGATAGGTCTAAATAACTTCAAGATTCTAGGGGGTTCCCTGGAATAGCAGGCTGTCACCCCACTGTCTTATGTGGACCATACCGACGTACTAACAAGATTACTAGGGGTAAATCAGTATATATTCCCATAAAAGAGGACCGCATTCCTATCTACGAAGATATAACCCCAAAACAGCCAAAACTATCATCAAACGGCTCCAAGGGAAAGCCGAATCCCTCCCTCCGGGGCTATGCTACAACTTACCCTAAAGACTCAAGTTCGTACTCTGACCACACCACATCAGCAATTGTCATCGACATTTGAATGAGATTGTGTTTCTTAAGTTAGAACCTTTCTGGCTCGTTGCTGTGAAGATAAGGGAAGAAGGATATGCTCCTGTGCGGTAACCTTTGGGTTCGTATTTATGTCTTAGTAGGGTTCTTGGTAGAAGAGAATTTAATGGTCGTACTTTCTCTTTTACATTTTTAAGCAGATACTGCATAACACAGACAAAAATAATAGGATTTGTTGAGTGAAAAGGGATTTTAATAAAGTTCTTCGATTATTCTGTATGCTTTCTATTTACACACATTTGTAACTATGTACCTGACACCTAACGGACCAAAGATCCGATGAACAAGCAACAGCACACCTACACCCCAACTCCCTAAGACTCCAATCCAATTCACAACACAAAAGGAATAAATCTCTTCGTCCGCGAATGCCACCTCACCCACTGCTCGCCAAATTTCTCCTTCAACATGCCCTCTTCATCCCTCACTCTCGCAAAAAGCGCCCAAAAGGCCACGGTCACCGGCGGAGCTATAATCAGTCTCCCCAACCCATTCAACGTCCCCTGCAGCAGCGACTCCGGAATCAAACACGCCGGCGACGCATCCCATCGCATAAACATGAAGCCTGTCGCCACTATGATCAGAAATTGGCCTGTGTACGACGGATGTTGAATGAAACGATAGATCCCCGAGGTGACGAGTCGATCCGGTGCAGCCAATTGGAACGTGAAATTTTTTCCGAGTCCTCCATACGCGCTGAGTCGGATGGCGGAGCCAACGTATATCAGAATGAGATAGGTAATGGTGAAAGAGTTCCATGTATAGAATTCACTGTGGAGATTCGAAGGATGTGGGCAGATGCGTTCTAGAGTGCCTGCATCCTGGGCTGATGAGGAGGAGGGCCAGGATAGGGCCAGAAGAGCATGGTATACATACAATATCCATGAGACGTTCTTAATAAATCTCGGGAAATTGTCTGTTAGGAAGTGGATTCGGTCGAGCTTGTATGCTCGCGATTGCGGAGGAGGCGGATTTGGCGGCGTGGCGCATAATGCGCTCAGGTACCCAGCGCCGATGATGGCGAGAGATAACGCCACGGAGAAGAGGGAAGGCATGGCGAAGAAGCTCCCTCAGTGAGAGACACCCCTTATAGACGTGGAGGAGACGTGTGTTTTTTTCCGTTGTGCTCTGTAACCAGGCATCCAGAGGCTTTTAAATGTGTACTGGGGCAAGTTAAATACCGAGATCGGGTACCATAAAGTTGAGGAAAGAGTGAGATCAGCAAGTTGCGCTAGGGTAAGCTTAGATTAGGGTACCAGTTTACTTTCCAAAGGCAACCAATCAGTATCTTCCACCGTTTTGTCAGAAAGGGTGATCATCGCGCTATTTCCACAAAGGGACAGAGAAGAAGTTGGATATCATGCTCTAGAACTACTCCATACGTACGTAGAGTACTACGTACGAGAACTTTATGTCGGCATGTCGGCGTGCATAATGCATTAAGTTATTCATACTTTGCATAAATTCCTAGCATTATATCGTATTATAATGAACAAGCTGCCGGTTTGCAATCTGCTAATAATCATCTAGACCTCCAAGTACCTTCTGCAGACTTTCCGAGACAGTCCCGTCAGGGGTGATGTGAGCTTTCCTGCAACATCGTTTGTTATGTGGTCAACATGGACATCTGTTATATTGTGGCTTGCTTGTCCAAAGAGGCCTCTATGGAACATTGAAGTCCTGTGGCGCAAGATAATGATGCAGACCTCTTGTATCAGGTATCGTCAGCAATTGAGAAGGGCTACAGAGTAAGCGGTACACCTGGTCACTCCGATATGCCTCCCACAGTAGACTGCCATATTGATGTCTCGAAAAGGGAGGGTGCTATAGCATGGTCCTGGTAGCAGCAGAACCGAAACCATTCCATCCAAGATCAACCTCAGGAATATCTCCGATGATTCTTCCAAACGCCTCAATCCACCCAAATCCAATACCCACGTAATCCAGGCCTCCAAACGCCTTTGAAAATAAAATCACCCCAATCCCAAAAAATAATTTTCCCAGCTCACTTCCTCTCTCCTTCTCCGTCCTCATCCTGCGGCACCATCCCTCCCGTCGCTCTGACCACACGATCCACCTCTGCACGACACTCCGGCATCGCGCTCCTCATCTCTCTAGCCAACACGTCCCGAAAGGACGCAAACGCCTCCTTCTTTCCTTTCAGATCCTGATTACCGCGCTGTACTAGCTCGACGAATTCGCGAGTGTAGATGTCTGGATTGCGCGCCGCGTCGACGTAGTCGATGATCTCGGGTGGAAGTTGAATGGCCGACACCGCTGGGTCGTAGGGGTCAGAGGAGTCAGCGGCGGAAACGGCTGCGGAGGGATCGTAGCGGGTGTCGTTGGAGAGGGTGGATAGTGCGAGGGTTAGTGATTTTCTGCATAAAGGGAGAGTAGTTAGTTGTTGCTAAGTTTGGTGCTTGGAGAGTGATGAGCGGGCGGATGTTGGGATCGAGATGTCTGGGTGCATCTTCGAGGGACAGACGAAATCAACATAGGAAGGAAGGAAGAAAATAGACGTACATCTTCCGTACCAGTTCATTCTGTGTCTCAGGACCTAGGTATCCATGAACAGCGGACTGGATCTCGAAGAGCTGCTGAATGACCTCTTTGAGATCATCTGCAGGAGGTTCGAGGATGAATTAGTCATGGTTTCTTTGAAGGCTTGGATTGATATTCAGCTCAGTTCAAGAAAAGAGGCCCTCACTATCTACTTTACTCAAAGTTATGGGCGCCATCTGCGCTGCAAGGTTCTGTTGTCGCGTTGTCCGTGATGAAGTTCAGATAACAGAGAGCGGAGAGAGCTTTCCTTTCCCGGCTTTGTCGGCCAATGAGAGGGCACAGTGACATGTCGCATACCTACTGCATCCCAGTAGCCCACGAATCACACAAGAGCATCTATATAGAGAATCAAGGCAGTAATTGAATTTGTATATTCAGAGAATTAACGCAATAAGTTGCCTGGCCTAACACATGTCTATGGCAACCAGTCTGCAAGGGCTATATGTACTGGCAGCGAAGAACGCTTGCAATCAATGCTCCTCGAAGCAACAACACCAACGCTGATACGACAAAAAAATGCAGCTCTACTACACCTCCCTGGTACGGATGCTAGGGAGCCTAGGAATATCGATTTCCGTCTCCACCACCTCAAGGCCAGAAAGACTGGGGTAGCGCCTGCTGAAGCTCTCCTCCCAATCGTCAGTCGTAGCACTGACGGGAGTGTTCTGAACAGATGGCAGGCGGTCATTACCGATCGCCACTGGGGTTTCAGGCTTCCCGCTGATCTGAAGGTTCTTCGGCTTGGGAGGAGCTGCCGGACGTGGCCCGGTGCGCTGCACCGCAGCGAATGCACCAGACGTGATCTGCTGTTTAGGAAGTCCACCAGGGGCTCCCGACAGGTCCTTAGGCCTTGCAGGTAATTTCGGTTTGTCGAATTCGTTATATACGGGCCCTGGGTTTCGCGATAAGGGGCGTGGTTCTGAGCGTGACTCGAATTGCTTTGCCTGCAAAGCGTCGTCTGAGTCAGTGTATCGTCCATACCCGGAAGCTGTCTTTGGAGGCGGCGGTTTGTTGTTTTCCTGGAGGAGAGACTGGACCTTATCCTGAATAGAAGGCGCAGGGCCTTCAAGTCTGCGACCACCGTCACCTTTCTCCGCCAACCGACGCCTATATTCAGCCGCAGCATTGGCAACCCGTTTCTCCTCCTGCGAAAGTCGCCGTCTTTCCAGCTCCCGGCGCATCTCCGGGGAAATATCATCTTCATTACCACCCCGGCCATCATCACTCAACTCCGTAACTTCTGAGCCAGCAATAGGCGTCAGCCGTTTGTTGGTCTCGTCGGGGGATGGAGTGCGACTGCCCTGATCCGGAGCATTATGCTCAAAACGCCGGAAGGCTTCTCCGAATCTACCGGCCAACAGAGACTTTGTTCCCGACAGAGATAGAGACGAAAGACTAGAGCGCTTCACGTGCTTCGAACCGCTAGAACGTTTCTCCCGCTTTCTATTATTTTCCTCTTCCTCCTTTGCACGCAGGTAATCAACATCGGACGAGATATTGTTGCGATCATAATCGCGATATTCCACACTCGTGTAGGCATGCTGCAGTGGTGCTCCATCCTCGTATGGAGTTCTAGGAGAATCCATGGATGACCGCCCACCTCCCAAGTCCGCAAAATGTTCGTGCTTCGGCACAAGGACAGACTGAGGTCGGGATTTAGAATTGGCAGATTTCGACCGCGAAACCGGATCATTCATAATGTCCAGATTACTGGGCCGAGAGGATTCGAGGGAGGGTCTCGACGAGACCGGGAGATTAGGGTTCGATGACTTATGCTTCGGTTCGATTTTGTGGATAGTCGTGGTTTGAGAAGGCACGCTGCCTTGCCCACTGGAAAGCCTTCCAGGTTCAGACGATGCCCAAGGCTGACTGGATGGACGTCGTTCATGCGCTGACGGCGGGAATCTATAGATAGGCCGGGTAGAGGAGGATTTCGTGTCTATAGGGGGAGTCGGAGACGGAGAAGTCATGGTACCAGTAGAAACCATGGTAGGTCTCTGTGGGGACGGCTGGTAAAGCGGTGTCTGTCGAGGAGCAGATTCTCCGCCAAGATTGGGGGACTCCTTTTGTCTCCTTTCAGCCGGTGTAGGAGCACCCTGCGCATTAACACTCGACTCCTTAGGCGGCATAGATGGTGATGCGCGCTTGGCGAACGCTTCGTCAGCAAGGGCGTTGGTGATCCTCTGGGATAGATCATCCGGTTCAGGCTTCGTCTCGACAACCGTTGGCTCGAAGTCAAATTTCCCTCCCTTCTCATGCAGCAATGAGAACTGATCGAGTGTTGGGAATCGAGCAGATAGCTCATCCATGTTGTCTGCTCTAGATTTCCCTCCATCCAAAGCCGCGAAGGGATCATTTGACACGCCGCGCAGAGGTGCAGGTGACGGGCTCGGTTTGGCCGAGTTGTGCGCTGAAGTGGATTTCGCAGGACGGCCACGGCGCATCGGGGCGATCTCCGGGATCACCTGCGTTTCTTGGACCGGTGGTGAGAACACAGCGCCGACTCTAGGTGCCTCTGCAGGCGATGGGGGGAGTTCCTGATAACGGCGTGCCTCAGACGCTGAACGACCAGCATAAATCTACAGTATGTTAGCATTTCGAACTGCGAAAAGGTAAGAGGGACAACCCACATCTCGAACTGGGACTTCCTTTCCTGACATATGGCAGGCTTCTCGCAACACCTCGTAGATATTTGGCCGCTTCTGTGGGTTCTCTCTCAACATCGAAGCTAGCAATCATAATCAGCACCCGTGGAATACGAAGAATGGATTCGTACATACCAATCAGCATTTTCAAACGGTCTGAAAAGGGAGGATAAGCCGGGAACTTGAAACTCGCGTTCAAAATTGCCATCTGCCCAACCTCTTCGAAGGGTGTGGTATAATAGCACAATTTGTATAGCAGGACTCCCAGCGCCCAAATATCACTCTTCTCGTCGATTGGTTGTTTGCGATACACATCAATCATCTCAGGACTCCGGTACTGGAGGGTGGTATGTCTCTGCACATCATCCTCGATCAGTCGGCCCTCAGCCGCTGTTGTTGCCGGTGGCCGCGGCGGGGCAGTCGACCCGAAATCACACAGCTTGTAGCACACAGACTTGCCCGACAACGATATGAGGACGTTTTCGACCTTTAAATCCCGATGAAGCAATGGCGGCTTCAGATAATGCATACATGCTACGCCCTCCGCAACGTCCGTGAAGATCTTCAAGATCTCCGGTTCCGTCAACCGGTTCTGCAGCCGGGTATTCATAAAGTCAATCAGACCCCCACCAGAGCAGAACTCCATCAACAGGAAGACTTCGTAGCCGCCTCCTTTCAGCTGAGACGCGTGGGAGTCGATATATGTCACGATGTGCCGGTGGCCCTTGAGCTTCTTCATCGTCTCCACTTCCGTCCGCATGTTGGCCAGCGCTGCTTTGTCGGGTACGGCCACCCGCTTCAGGACCGCTACGTCCGTCCCATCCACGGGCTGTGGCAGTCGAACCACATATACATGGGCAAATCCTCCCTCAGAGAGATACTTCTCGATGACCACACGGTGATTACCCACCTGGACCTTGGTGCCCGGCATGAAGGTCCCAGCGGGGGCAGAGTGCTGGATTGCCGCGGCTGGATTGTACGGCTGAGCCTGTCGATGGCCCTGAGAGGCATGAGGATGATTTTGGGAGTGATAGGATGACATTATGGCAGCGAGCCCTTGAGGGGCCCCGAGAACTGGCGGTCGAGGCGATTATCGTGACTGCATAGAGGGAGGGATCCGGGGAGATGCGGACGATTAGACTCGACAGGACAGTTAAAACAGACAAGGACCGAAGAAACGGCCGGCTCGCCAGCCCCAGGAACGCGGGAGAGGAAGGGCAACAGGCAACAGAAAACAGGAGGAAAAGAAGAGAGTTGGCGATCAACTCGTGATTGGAATCTCAAATGATCGGGGTTCGTGATACCGCAAGCTCGACGTTGTTGCTCCAGTCTGGCCTCTCCGCTTTGGGTCGCTCGTCCAATCACGATCCCCCGTGCGCCTGCGCTTGCGGGACCGGTCGACCGTCACCCCTGATGCTCTCTTCCTCTCTCAGAGAGAACAATCACTTTTGTCTCAAGGGGACCGGCCTCTAGACTCTTCTGATCATGTTTGCCTAGTTGGGTTGAGGTTGATACTCTGCTCGTCTCCCTTTTAAGAAGTTATTTCGACCACCACACCTGCCAACACCGCGTGCTGACGTGGAGGCCGTGTCCGGCCCGACCGACTATCTTGAGACACCGGCTGCGACGATATGTTCATCCAGGCAGCCAGCAAAGTACCCTAAGCCGCAGACCGGTCGACAGGATATATCGAGCTTAATTCGAGCCAAGTCGGTACTCGGCCCCAGTAGCATGAAAAGCGGCGGCCAACTACGGAGGAGACACATGCTGACAGATGGACCCTCTATGCGAGACATATGACCGTATAATGATATGCACAATCGCCAATCCCGTGAAACCATCAGACAAACCAACACCAATCCTCGTGAAAGACAGATGACCTATTTCTCATAAACCATATGTAAATGTGATCTTCTCATCTCCTCTCCGTAGGAAAGCTTCTTCTCTACTCAGTCCCAAAAGTCTCTCTCCAACCCAGTGTCGAATCTTCGCATCCCACCAGGAGCCCCCGATGACGGCTGCACTCGGGGTATTTTCCATCAAAGACGCGCCTGCTTCATGACGATATTGGCCATTCTGCAGCTCTTCCTCCGCGCAGACCTCTTCAGCTTTCGCACGCGCCGCGTTGAGCCGGTTCAGCATAAACTCCAAGCTAAGGTATCCCAAAAAGCTAAACACCACAAAGCCTAAGGTAATTGACAATGGGACGCGGTACCCATTATCGCGCCAGCGTGGTGCGAAGAGTAAGGCAGCAAGGACACCAGCCAGATTTCCCCAGCCATTTACACCAAGAATAATCGCTCTCTTGCCTGGCTGGGAAATGTTTCCGGACAACCAAGCCACAGTGAGCGGACTAGGGACAAAACTGCCGCTGAGAAGCAGGCACAGCGAGAAATACTGAGCCAGCGCCTTGTTAGGCGTCGATGATACTGACGACAATGATAAAGCCAACGTCATGATCAAACCCAAAGCGATAAGACCAAGGCCACAGAGAATGGGCAAGATGCGCTGCTGGGATCTGTCGCTTCCTTTCGAGAAAAGATAGAGTGTTACCGCTGCAATCAAGAACGGAGGCACGGTGAGTAGGTTGCTGTGCAGAGGGGAAGAGAGGTTTAGAGACTCTAGAACTAGAGGAAGAAATATAGAGAACGAAGTGCCTGGGATGGAGGAGGCGATGTTTATAATGAGAAGAGGACCAATCAGGGGGAGGAATAGGATAGAGGATAAAATGTCGGTTTTTGACAATCCGCTATCAGACGTCACATCTTTGGCTGCTTCGACAGGCGCACCCGTAGCCGGCGATGAGAGAAGATGTCTCTGCTCGTCGTCTGAAGACAGAATACCTGTAGTCTCTTCATTCCCACCAGATGGCACAGAATCAGAGCAATTTTTGTAATGAGCATGATCCGGGCCGTCTCGATCAATGCGAATTCGTTCGTCTGCCAATGCACGCTCTTCTTCGTTAAGAAACCAGGCAGTACCGGGACTTCTAGGCAGCCAGAAGAAGCCAATGATAGCAACAAGCATCGTCAAGGCTCCTTCGAGTAGGAACAGAGTCTGCCACGGTCTCCATCCGCCTGCAGTCAGGTTCCTGACGTCAGAGCTCTTATCAGCCGGGAAACAGGAGAAGACAACAAAAGCAAGAAAGCCGCCAAGGGCTCCTGCTACGGCATACTGGCCATAGAACAGACCAAGACGCCGAGCGAACTCATAACGCGTATAGAACAGAGACAGATAGGATACTGTGGTCGGATAGAAGCCCGCTATTAATCAAAGTCAGTCAAGTAACTCCACAATATCAAACAGCCGATATAGAAGACAATGTCCACGTCAGGTACCAACCTTCAAGGCACCCGATCAAAATCCTAACCGTGATCAACTGCCACCTCTTATTAACCCACACGTGAAGTATCGTACAGAACCCCCACAACGCCATCACGGACGGCACCCATCTTGCCATCCCAAATTTCCTCCCGGCGGCTGCTCCAATAGGCTGTAGCGCAACGAAGAAGGAAAAGAAACACGCCACGGCAACATTTAGATCTCTTGGGTCAAGACCCGCATCGCGGGTGAAATGCGCCGTCTCTGCATTTCCAATATTGGAGCGATCCAGCGAGTTCAATAGGAAGAGTAGAGATAGGAATGGAAGCAGGATGTAGTCCAGCTTGCGGATGACGCGCCGTTCTACCTCATTGAAGCGCGAGACCTCTTCGGGTTCCGCTAGTTGGATCTGTGCGGGTTCCATAATGGAGCCATAGGGGGAGGAGTTTTGCAGCATGGTATTGCCATCAAAGGAGAGCCTTCATATGCTTGAGCGGTTCTGAAGCTGGTAAGCATGCCCGTAAGCGGAAGGTCTTGGCTACGATCAGGGCGGTGAGCTGAACCTCTGGGGTAAGCTAGCTGATAAGACGGCCGATAAGGATCGCTGCCATCGCCTCTCAATCTGACAGTGATAATAACAGAAATCGCATCAAGATTCCACAAGACAATGATGAAAGAAGTTGTCACTGTGAATCATACCACTTCGAGTCCCACATATCCTGATGATCATCCAATCAATGAGGATTGTGACCGGTTTTCATCAGAATGACCATGAGTTTATTTTCGGCATCCGACACTATCTCCGTCGACGCGGAGCTATGGTTGAAACGAGTATCAACACTCTACTATCGATGCAAATAAGAAGATAGGTCCGATTAATTCAATTGAATTTTTTATTTTCCTAGTGACTACAGACAAAGACAGACCAATTAAGTCTCGGTGACATAGCACATGCAACTTTTACTGACTATATAAGTTATACTTATACAATGCCTCAGAGCTTCCCATCTATTAGCAAACTCCGCTGATCATGTTCAAATGAATCCCTTCAGTTCCCCGTCGAGAATCCTGCCACAGGGGAGATCATAACAACTGTCCAGGCAGGAGATGAAGCCACTATTGAGCAGGCCATCCAAGCCGCTCAGAAAGCCTTCGATGATAACTGGCGCTGGCGAACGCCAGCCCAACGCAGCAGCGTCCTGTTTGCATGTGCTACCGCTCTAGAGAAACATAAAGAAGAATTGGCAGAACTCCTCTGTCTGGAAAATGGAAAACCATATGCGGACGCACTCGCCTTCGACGTTACCTTCTTAGTGGGCATCTTCAGATACTTCGCTAGTTTGGTCGACAAACTTCCCGAAAAGTTCTATGTAAGGAACTAGAGTTCCTAGGAGCCAGCTAACTCCAGGTTGGCTGGCGAAGCGAGGGCGAGACGACGTCGAGTCGCTTGCGAGTCGCCGTTCGGATAAATTACTTGGTACTAGGACGTGCGGGCAATTTCATCTGGGTTTCACCTCACGGGGTTGGCTTCCCCTCACCTCGATAGAGAGGCGAAGGGTTCTCGGCGGTGCAGTTCTAGTAGGGTCATGACATTCTACGATCAAGGAGTTACATATGTCTCTATAATTTACGAGCCCTATGGGGTGTATGCCGGTACTATACCGTTCAACTGGTCGCCCATCCACACCGGGGGTAAACTCGCTCCGGCTCTCGTTGCTGGAAATGTGATGATTCTCAAGCCTGGGAAACAGGCCCCGTTGACTGTCATCCGCATCGTGGAGATCATATCTGAGATCCTTCCTAAGGAAGTCGTGCAGGTAGTTTCTGGCCTTGGTCCGGCTGTACCTCAGGCCATCATCCAGCATCCGCTTATTAGAATGGTCTCATTCACAGGCAGTACGGCCGCAGGGGCTAAGGTTGCAGAGATTTTTGCAACGAACATCACACCGGTAGTTCTCGAGCTCGGAGGCAACAACGCTTTTGTGGTCTTCGACGGTGCAGATCTAGATCGAGCCGTCCGCGATGCTCTCGAGGGAGCCTTCTTCAATAAGGGAGAAGGATGTACGGCTTCGTCCCGCCTGCTTGTTCAGTGAGGCGCCTACGAGAGATTCTGCACTACTTTGGCAGCTGCCGTTCATAAGCTCAAAGTTGGCAAGAGGATGGACTCATCCACGCATGTCGGACCGCAGGTGACGAGAGCCCAGCAGGAGAGGATCTTGGGATATATCAAACTGCAGAGAATGATCCTCGCGTGAAGATCGCCGCTCAGGGCGACCTCCCGACCGATTCAATGTCCAAGAATAGATACTTTGTGCGTCCGACACTCATCACGGACGTGACGCGGGATATGCTTATCGCGCAGGAAGAGATCTTCGGACCAGTGGTGACTGTCACACCGTTCAACACAGAGGACGAGGCCATATCGATCGTGAATGAATCGCGATACAGCCTGACAAGTGCCTTCTACAGCAAGGATAACGAGAGATGTCTCCGATGTGCTCGCAAGGCAGATGTAGGTCTCGTATTCATCAACAACTACTTCCCGAACGTGTTGGGCATGCCGTTTGGCGGCGCTAAGGAGACCGGCTATGGTCGGGAGCATTGCATAGAGACGTTGCGCTCTTGGGGACGGGCAAAGGCAATCAAGCAGTCATCTGGATTCGGTACGATCCCGTCTTAGAGGGGAGTCGAGCATACCTTTGGGAAATAAAACTCGGCAAAATGAGTCATCGTTGACTGCATTTATCACGAACTTCAATGACTGTTATGGAATGGTGTACTCTTCTCGATCCCGAGAATTCATTATATGTTGTTCTGGCAGCAAGTCTCAGTCTTTGTTGATCAGTAAATCTAGCATTCCCCATGCCGTTCTATGATCTAGGATTGAGCTTCTTGGAATAAGGTCCACATGGCACGAGACCACTGATAGAGCATGTGATGTCAGATTATAGAATGCTTGACGTCTGGGATCGTACTAAGTAAACATAAACATAGTAGCCTAGGGTTGGAAGCCCTCGTGTGGACTAGACTCTCTTTACTGCCATGCAGCACGTCTTCCATCTTCTCGGTTTATCTGTACAAATGGTCTGGAAATAGGCAGATCAGCTTACATGGAGAATACTCTTTTGTTTCTAGTCCTACGTATAGCAACGCTGCCTGTACATGCACGATGGCAAGAAAGGAAATTAGGCAGCTGTTCACCAACGCCGTCCTCCATGAAGTACCCCTGTATGTTCCGGACGGAATCCGTATCAACGACGCAACTATTGTGCTTGTTGAGGAGATCGGAAATGGACGCACCAGGATGCCTGCCACAAACTCACCGATTGTAAGCCACAAGGTGCGGGGAGCGCGGGAGCGGACCGTGGTCTGGCAACCTAAATTCACCGGTTCTCGGGAAGCTTGAGAGAGGCAGTTCGTTGCCCTGGCGATGGAGAAAAACGAAAAGAAAAAGCATGCGTACTTCTGGTGTCTGCCATGCGCCTTCGGTCTTGTGCCACTGCGGCCTAGGTTAGTTAGGACGGATGCGATTAGGACGTGGCATGGACTAAACGTAACCGATGTCCTTTTGGGGCCGATCCTTCGCGTCGGTTACGCACCATCAGCATCCAACGGTGAGATTAGGTTGATCACGATATCTATCGGAAAGGTGATGTTGTTGCCATCACGTTCAAGAGCGACGCGGGAAGTTAACGGTCGCGTCGGATAGCTCCACACACATCCTTTCATTCCGAGTCGTCCGGATCGAAGGACGCTCGTGGGATGCATGAGACGGGCCACAGAATTGAGGAAGAGGCATGGATGCTATACGCACACAAGACCAAACCCTGCGTTGGATGGCGCCTTGGTGTATCCGGGTTCTCGACTCCCAGAATCTTCACTAATCATTGGTGCCTCATATCCTGTGATAACTGTGCTATCCTAAACAAGCACATCGGCTTAGCTCTTTGCTTCATGAGGGACTGGATTGATTCGCGTTCGATCTCGAAGGCCCACAGAGCTGAGGCAGAGGGTCGAGAAACTACGCGCCGCTCAGCCCATCGTCGCGCGTGTGATGCAGCACCAAAGACACACTTCGATGGGGAAGAAGAGAAGATGAGCACGTTGTTCACTGTTCCCCAGCCTATCGCGTGCCTGACTAAGTCGAAGCCAAAGCTCTTAGCGGGAAGAAATCGCAAAGAGGAAAATCAAAACAAACAATTGCATAGCCGTCTCTACCGGCTCGCTCACCGATAGAAAGCAAACCCCAACAGAACGTCTACTGTTTTGTAGGCGGCAATATTCAGTAGAGTATCTCTGTAGCCCCATGGCCAGTTCACTCGACTGTTGCAATGGCCGTACACCCGTCGTAGGGATGCGTACATTCGAGGATGAAGTAAGAAATCCCACGCGACAGGGAGGGGGCGTGAAGTGACAGGGGAGGTTGTGATAGTGCTTGTTCTCTGATTTCCAGGTCTTCCTATCACACCACAGATATGTAAATGATTAACGTGAGCGGTATCGAGGCCAAGACTAGAAAGAAGGGTAGACCCTGGTGCTCCGCGTGATTGTGTGCAGTCTCAGCCTCTCTGCAACTGAATGGCCACCGCCGTCCACTTGAAGAGCCGCGGGCGCCAAAAACTTTTTAGAAGGACAACAAGTCATTCAAAGTGAGCTGCCACCACAACTTTCTTCTCGCCAACCTCTGCAGAACCTTTATTCTTACCATCTTCAGTCAGGATCTCTTTGGCATCAGTCCTGTCATTGCTGTCCCATTCTTTGTCTGGCATACTTACCTTTTATCGATAGTGTTGTTGAAGATCATTGCTGTATTTTTGGCCTGTATTGGGCCAGTGCACGTAACACCCTCTATCCAGTGCAGCGACATCATCCTCCGCAAAACGACATCATTGCATTCCTCACTGCCCCGCGTGCCAATAAGCATATCGGACCACAATAGTCTGATTTAACCCTCTTTGGGACTTTTTGTGATTGATTCCGGACTTCAAGCACTGGTGGCCGTGGGCCCCGTGCCAGTTCGTGCTGGCCTGAACATGATCTCCGTTCCTACACAGAGTCGATTTTCATGAGAACTGATAGGAAAGAGAAGGAGAGGTATACAGAAGGCGCGAAGAGGGATTATTTCGAGCCCTGAAGGCGACGTGTCGTCCAAGCGTCTCTAGATTTCAAGACTTACCGTCATCTCGATCTACAACAATCTGGCACCCTACAATCTACAACAAGAATGGATGGCCCCCCACCTCCGCCTCCGCCTCATGGCGCAAACCCCGGAACCACACATGGGCAGTATCGGAAGGCGTCAGATCTGCCGGAGGGGCATTATGACATTTTTGTAATCCCCCCACATTCCTCGGGATCGGGTTTCATCTACCTACCATCGCTACAATGCCATCGGAATAGCTTTATTGCCGGCTCGGTATCCACACTGCTCGTGGTAATGGTATGGTGGGCGCTAGAGCCGATCGCAAAGGGTTGGTTTGCTACAACCATCGCAAGTGGTGGGTTTGGTGTTATCCTCCTCATCGTCGCCGTAGGCTTCCTCGGGTGGCTTTGGGGCACGACACAAGCGGAAAGTGGCAGTTCCCATGGTTTCCCGCGGGGAGGTCCAGGCTCAGGTCCTGGTGGTTTTGGCCCTGGAGGTCCTACGAGCGGCAGTGGACCTGGCCAATCTTCTGGTACAGGTCCCCAATATTCGAACGGTCCCAACCAGGGGACATACCCAGGAGCACAGAACTTCAGCGGTCAGTTCCCAGGTGGTGCGCCAAATCCAGGTGCCCAATACACTGGCAAGCAGCATAGTGCCGGGCCTCAACCAGCGAACGACCATAGTGAGTGGGAAAAGGCTCGTGAGGAGACGAGGAAGAAGGAAGAATACCAGCGTTGGAAAGAGGCAGCAAAGAAGCGAAGAGAAGAACAACTCAAGGAGCAACAGCGGAAGCGCGAGAGGGAAGCAAAGGAGCGCGAAGAAAGAGACCGAAAAGAGAGACTCGAAAAGGAGATCGCGGCGGCTAGAGAGGCTGCTCGCAAGGAAGCAAGGGAGAAGGTGGAGAGAGAGGTTGCTGAAGCAAAAGCCAAAGCAGAGAGAGAGGCTGCGGAAGCAAGAGCCAAAGCAGAGAGAGAAGCCGCAGAAGCAAAAGCCAAAGCAGAGAGAGAGGCTGCTGAAGTAAAAGCAAAGGCAGAGAGAGAGGCTGCGGAAGCAAAGGCCAAAGCAGAAAGAGAGGAGGCCGAGGCTAAAGCTCGGGCAGAGAGAGAGGCTGCTGCGAAAGAAGTAGCAGCCAAGGAGGCCGCGAAGAAACAGGCTGATGCGAAATTCGCCGCCATGAAAGCAGCAGCCGCGAAGAAGGTTGCTGAACAGTTGGCCAAGGAAAAGGAAGCAGCCGCCAAAAAAGGGACTCCATCAACTGCATCAACTCCTGCCAGAGAACCACCGACAAAAACGGCACCAAAAACATCTACGCCCTCTTCCACACCACGGACAACGTTACCAAAGAAGCCTCCGCAGCCAACCGCCAAAACAGCAACTGAGATTGAGGATGATGCCTATTCCTTTCGTCCATACGATCGCCCTCGACGGCCATACGCAGCCTCATCCGTTTACTCGGAATCTTCATATGCTCCGTCTCAATCCACTGCTCGGACGACTCCACCTCCGTCTGTCAGAGGGACATACTCCACGAAGGATCCCGATAAGATCGTGATAAGGGGTGTATATGCTTTCAATAACACATACATGAAGACCCCCATCGCGAAGCTGGTATCAGGAACAGGCCAAGTGACGGATGGCCTGATTTTGCGCATCACAACTGAAGGCTTGTTCATCGATGATGACGTGAGAGGAGTCCCGGAGCGCGAATGGGACGTGAAAGCCTGGACGATGAAACTGGTCGAGGTATGGTGTCCCCAGTTTGGAGCGAATTCATCGAACCCTCAGAGTCCTTCCAAGTCCAACCCCTTCCGTCGGAGTGCAGCGCGGACGATCCCTACCGGCGAGGAATCTGACGCGTTTCTTGCGAACCTACTGAAGGTCTGCAAGAACACTTGCCGTCTTGCTTCTGCTTCTGCTTGCTTTAGCCACAAAGGCAGCCATGTTGATCCAGTGGATTCCGCGCAGAGCTCCCACATGCTGGGCTACCATGTCGTTCGTGCGAGCATCCGTGACCAGGATGGAAAGAAGTATGTCTTCGTCCTGGAAGAAACCGAAGGATGGAAAGTCGCTATCGGACTGCAGCGACTGCGACGAGGCAGTCAAGTTCGAGCTCTTGGCGTTGCCGGCCTACCTCCCAACGAGACCAAAGCGGTCTTGGATAACCTGCAATACATTTAACCTAACTCCAAAGCTAGGGGGTTTTAAGATACCAGACACATATACCAAGCCATCAGCAACTCTTGTGTTCTCTGCGATGGCATGCCCTCTCTAACGCCTGAATATCCAAAAGTATGATGACTGCAGCGCATTTGATTGCCTCCCGTGTTCAGGTTCTATGCACATTGTCTCGAATTGTCTTCTCCGTTTGCTTCGCTCATCGTATCCAGCATTCTCGCATCAATCATTAGCGATGGTGTTTGACTGCAACCACAAGTTTGGTGGCATTATTGAATCCTTTATGGGCAAGCCTGTTACTGCATCTTCTTGTTAATGCATCCCTGATCTCTAGATCATCTTTCATCTTGGAAACTATTGGTCATGATTCTCCTGCATGTCTGGAGCTATGTCTTTCATTCTGACCCATGTTGTGTTATGTGATTCCCTGGTTGGTTCAGTTTTATCTTCATGTTGAATTAATTCGTCCAGGCTACTTGGTTGTGTACCCGCCACCCTGGTAGCTCTCCATGTACATAATGTCTTCTTGCAGTGACCGACTGTCATTTCCAAACGTGATAACGGTCGTTTTGCCAGTATCCCAACAAGACATCCGAGAATTTATCTAGCTCTTTTAGTAGATCAGAAAAAGATATCCGATCAGTATATCCAGACACGAGTCTAGAGGGTCGGAAAAATAGCATGGCTATTGGTAGAGTGGGCGAGAAGAACGAATGGATTCATCCAATATGAGACTGATGTTTCGTCCTGAGGCCTCCGTAGTTCCCCAAACGCGCTGAGACATCGGAATGCGGCTGCGCCGATGACGTTCCACATCCCACTCCTTGAGCCAACTAACTTCGAACGATCTTCTCGACCACGCCATATCCATCCAATTGTCATCAGCCCTGCGGAACTTCAGCACTCTGCTAATTTTCTATTCGTTTCGAACAATCATTACCTTCCCACCACGCAGGTTCGTGGCAAAGAAGCGCAACTATCTGATTTATTCGGCTGCCTGGAACCAGCTCGTCATCCAGACAACTCGCACCTAGACCACGCTCGGGAACCTCGTATTTAACTTCATCATCCATTGGTTAGAATTTTGCTGCCTATTCATCTTGTGCTTCGTACATCACTGTGTGCGACCAGGGTCTTCTCTTCGATTATAAATACGGCATATGCTTCACTGAGTTTCTACCTGATTGTCGATCGTGCGCTTCTCATACACCGGCTTTTATCGCATGCTGAATAGCCTAGAAGCTGAGTCTAAATCGGATGTCATACGACCGCCTTTAAACTGAGACAACCACAGTATAGTAGTAAAAACCAGAGCTTACCTTGTACGTGTCACAAGCCTTGGGTCCCGCGAGATCCATCTAATGCACTGCAGATACAAACTCGAGACCTCAGCTTTGAATCTTGAGACTATATACTGAATAAGGTGCTCAAAATGACACCCAAGGGATATACGCGAGTGCGCCGCTCCCTCGATGGAGATGACATCTCTGTTCAAAGTTCCACGGAACCAAGTGTAGATGGAGAGTATGACCTCGAATCAAAATCAGAAGGCACAGAAGCGAGAGCGGAATACACGCCCTCGTCTAGTGATAAGAAAATTGACACTCAGGCTGAGAGCGAGAGATCGCCCTTGTTACGCGACCTTCCGCCGCAATACGACGATGTCCCCGATTTTGTTCCTGAGTCCGCAGGGGAATCTGATAGTGCAAAACACGTAGACTTACAAATTTGCTACAACCGGCCTCATGGAGATCCCATGGAGGGACTCCCAGGTGTGGCAGAGCTTCGACAGCGGAAGCGGAGGAGGTTCAAGAAAGTATGCTTGATTGTTTCTCTCAAGCTTCTGGTGCTTTCTGGGCTTGTTCTCTACTTGCTTTCCTTTTTTGGTTTTTGCCGAATGGTAAGTTTCATATCATACCTCTGATGGCAACTCGATATACTACTCGTCGATGGCTGGACTTCAACTAACATCATTTTCAGTGGCGCAAGGAACACGCTGACCGCACACCGGAAAAAGTAGCTCCTTCTGAGCGTGAGATAATTATCGAGAAGGGTTCCGAGCCTATCTGGGGTCACTGGCCACTCTATGACTTGCTATCCTTGACAACCGACTCGGGCACCATTACTGTCAGAATCGACCCACAGCCTGCAGACCCAGAGCACCCTGACAAGCCGGCTCGCGTTGTGATCAAGAGCGAGTCCGGTTCTATCATTGTATCTTTCAGTACTCCACAGGCTGCTTCCATGCCAGAACTGGATATGCAGATGGATGTCGCCGAAATGAAGGCAGAACATGAAGACGGAAAAACTCCCGACAAACACCATGAAGGAGACGGAACTGCGGCTTCGTCTAGTCCAGTCCCACCTCGTCCTTACGAGCTGGAAATTCAGACGGTATCTGGAAACATTTATGGACGTTTTGTGTTCTCGACACGGGCTAGCCTTAAGACCAGCAGTGGCTCCGTTAACGGAGTGATCATACCCGTCCTCTACGAGGGCCTTCCTTCCAACATCTCTCTGGAGACGGCCACTGTGAGCGGCCATCATCATATCCGCGTAACTGAACCGTTCCTTCTATCCTCTGATGTGGATGACTCCGAGTCTCATCCCATGTCCCAGGCCAACACGCACCTGGTAGACCACGCTACTGCTTCGCACATTAGCCATGGGTCTGGGAACGTCAACATTGCCTATCCGGAATCCTGGGCTGGGAATGTCAGCGCCTCATCGGAGTCAGGAAGCATTCATCTCCACGGCCATGGTCTGGTGATTACTGAACAGGGGAGAGGCCATGCCATCGGTATCAAGAAGCCCGACAGTGACCAGGGGCCTACATGGTGGGGCAGCCGGGGAGATATGGAAGTATCTGTGAAGTCTGAAGGTTCAGGATCAGTCAATTACTTTGTGGGATGATTGTGCAGTCTATGTCATGTTGTCGTCTTCCTCACTCTCCGGCACAAAATGGGACATGGAATTTTTATTTTTTGTATGAATGCCACACATCTACTATTACGAAGTTACACCTTGAGCAGAACTCGTTATACTATATGTCTCTCCATTCTCCTCATTCATCTCAAAAGGAAGCAAGTAAACAAACCTCATCCATCCATTTAGTCCAGTCATTCACATAACTTCATTTATAGCATCAAAACTCATATAAAAATACGTAATAGGAAACCCACCCCAACCAAAGGCATTTACCCCTTCGTATCAACCTCAACCTGCTCCGCATGCATCACATCCCCTTCTATCTCCTTCTCTCCATCATGTACATGTACATCTCCTTTCTCCATACCCTTCTCTCCCCAGTGACGAATCTCCTCATCCATCCGGATATACTGTTCTGGTCGCTGGAGTTGTGTTGCCACTAAATATCAAATCAGCATTGAGCCTCTCTCTCTCATTCATATAGAACAATAAAGAAGGAGAGGAGAGAACGCAGAACGCACCTTTATCCCACGCAACAACCAACCCCGGATTCCCCTCGAAGAAACGATCGATATCTTCGAGTGTTCGATTCGATGTCTCGGGATAGAAGAGGTACGTTATTGGGATGAAGCTGAAGCAGATGCAGGCCCAGATGATCCAGAATTTCCAGCCGAGATTGGCGATGCCGGGGGGTGTTACTTGGACGACCATGTAGTTCTGCGTAGTTTTTTTAGATTAAGGTTTGTGGATGTGTTTGTAAATGGAGAAGGGAAAGAAGGGGTACCCTACCATGATCCAATTCGTAGCCATAGCTAGCGAAGAGCCCTTGGTGCGCATTTCGCGGGCGTTGATTTCCGTTGGATACAGCCTGCGATTGTATCACTTAGTCATCTCTTTCAATTGAATATCTAACAGATTTCCGAAAAGACGAGAGAATTTCTTACCACGGCACACCCAAAACCCCCATCCCGAAACTCGCAAAGAAAACGAAAAAGAACGACACTGCCACAACACCCAGTTTATATTGATCACCTCGTCCCGTATCCGAAATGGCTAGCGAGATAGCAATAATGACCCAGCACGTACAGCATGCCGCGGCGGAGGACATGAAGATCTTTCGTCGGCCGTACCGCTCGATGAAGAAGTAGGCCATGCATGAGAAGAAGAGGTAGTCGACGCTTCCTGCGGCGGCGAGGATGCGGGAGAGAAGCTCGTTGATGTGGAGTGCGTTGATGAAGACGTAGGACATGTAGTAGCTGTTTTAGTGGGTTGTGTGTTAGTTTGGGAATATTGTATGGCTGTTGATTGGGATGGATGGGTGAAATTCCACGTACGATGTGATATTGATACCGGAGATCTGGTTCATGGCTTGCATCCATGCGCCGAGGATCATTCTTCGGAGGACACCAGCGGGACCTATACGTAGGATAGAGATTAGATACGGTCATCATTTAAGAATAAAATATTAAATCATGTCCGCTCAAAGACAGAAAGGAAAGGAAACTAACCGCGTCCCGTCAACAACTGCCACCACGTATACGTCGTCATATGCTCACGATCCAAAATATCTTTAATGATATTAAACTGTGCCTTGACGGACGGTGAGCTTATCGTGGCTCCATTCCCTTCCAGCGCCGCAATGACTTCGAGCGCCTCGTCATACCTGCCTTTCCGAATCAACAGACGAGGAGAGTCCGGGAGGAACGGACAGAGAAACCAGATCAGGACTGTGAAGAAGATTTGAAAAGCAAGTGGGAAGCGCCAGGCCACGCTGCCTTTGGCGAAGGAGAAGCCGAGAGTTAACCAGTTAGAGATGGAGAATCCAGTAATGCAGTTTGCCTGGCGCGAATTGGTCAGTGTGATGTGCAGTACTATGTTTGATTTCAAGGGACAAAGTAACTATGGCGGTTTCACACGCAATTCAACGTAACTCACCATCTGAATAATCACCAACTTCCCACGACTCCTCATCTTACTCGTCTCAGCCTGCCAAACGCCCGCCGTCGCGGTATTCATACCCGTACCCAGTCCCGCGACGACTCGTCCCACCATCATCTGCGGCACACCATAGGCAGTCGCTTGGATGATGGCACCAACAGCGATGATGGTGCTCCCAAGTAGTATCTGACGCGGACGACCGAAGATGTCTCCCGTCCAGACGGTGGACATTGCGCCGCCAAAGCAGCCTAAGTTATAGACGGATGTCATGGTGCCTTTCATGTTGGTCGAGGGATGGTTCATTGTTCGGAGGAAATCATCGCCGATGATGACGTTTCCGAAGACGCCCTGCGTGATGGGGATTTAGCTGTTGATCTGGATCATCCTACTATATGAAGGGCTTGAAGAGACGAACCTGGTCGTAACCGTAGAAAATCAGAACCGTCGATGCTGCGACGGAGATCCATACTGTCAAAGCAGCTCCACCGCCGCCTAGGTATCTTCTCCCCATGGTGAGCAATATGCAGATCAGATGTCAGCAAAGAGAATAACTAAAGCTCTAACAGAATATCCCAGAAAGCCAAGTAATAGAATAAGTAGATCCAGAACCCCCAACCAGGCTTCAAGGGCATTAGATCCAAAGATCTAGAATGTAAGCGTTGCACACACCCTCTATATATACATGTTCTCTCTACCCTGCCTAGCTACAGGTAACACACGCGACGGAAATGCCGCCGTGGTAGACCAAAAACAAGGCTAGAGCCTAGAACAAGCAACTATCTAACTCCCCCGCATTCCCCCAGTTCCTTAGCCGTCCCCATTGAAGAGATACCCCATCTGGGGCAATTGGAATGACTAGATCCGGGGAGGAACATCAGCGGACCAAACCCATTGCGGCGATAATGAAGTAGATCGCAACACATCTCATTCTTTACCCCACGTTTTCTCCCACACGCGTACATCACACGAGGTGGAGTGGACCATTAACGAGAGAGAAAGCGTCATTTCTCGCCCGAGAACAGTTCCCAAGTGCAATTGAGTTCGTTCCTAAACACCATGTGGATGTGGATTTGTCTGGGGAATGTCAAGCCTTGCCCCGCTTTGACTCAGGAATAAACTGTTCTGGAAACCTGATGTCGGATTGCTTTCCCCCCGAAGAAAATAGGCCTGTAGCACATCATCTACAGCAAGTAAACCGAGAGTCAAAAGCATTTTTGACATCATTTGCCTTTACCAGGATTGATAGATGGATAGACCAGTCAGTATGAGTGAGGAGTTTCAAGCCTGCGGCGTAAATGCCCCTCACGTGATTGCCAGTCACGGGGATTTGGACGATTGCCGATAAGTATCTTCTCATTCAAGGAGGATTCTGAGGAGAAGGGATTCTTATCCGAGACGCTTTCCAGAGCTTTCGACTAACTAGTCAAGTTCTACTCCAGAAGGGGTGCGGCTCCGTTATTGGGGACGGTCTGGGAATGGGGAAAGTTTGAATACCTGACTCGAGGACACTGTTTTTCTCTTGAGACAATTGGAAGAATGGCAAAAGTCACCTGGCTCTGGTCCAGATATACCTGATGACCCTTGTCTCGGAGCATCGCCGGACCTTCCTCGGTTGTGCGTGGCACGCAATGTGATAACAGAGTCGTGCTCTATACGGCAACAGAACCGGTATGCTTAGGGGACTCCCCCTCTAGAGTTGATATATCCCTGGTCTAGAGCATGTGTGGCGACACGGACTTGCCACTGAGAGCTACTACGTAGGACATGTTCAGAAACTACAGACCATGAAGAGGGACTATAATCATCTTCACATTCGCATCTCACTCTTACCAACACCAGATTGGAGTAGCATTAAAAATTAAAAAAAAAAAAAAAAAAAAAAAACGCAACGATCCCATCCCGCACGTAGGAAGAAAGAGTCGAAAGAAACTATGTCCGGACGCCGAATCATCTCCCACCGGGGTAGAATACCAAAACGGACGAGAGAAGTCAGATGAGCAAATTAGACCATTTAAGCATTGAACTGCATTAGAGTATGGCTGCAGACAGTATGTATGGACTTTTGAATTTCTTTTTCCCGTCATGTAAGAACAAAGGGCAGACACAGGATAAATAGCTGCGCACAAAGCCTTTAAATGATGATGACGATCATAATGATAAAAATGAACACGTAATTTTTCTCCTCTATGTGCATGAACGGTACAGTGAAATGAGCTGCACGGGGTGATATCTCTATCGTTCAGTTCAGTTCGGGTAGCAGGAAAATGGGACCAAAAATAAATCTGCACATAGTGATCACATGAAGCATGGAATAATATGACCCTGGGGGAATCCAAAGGTAAAGATTTATGGGAGACAGAGAGAAGATGATGGTCGACGACGACAGGGAAAGACCAGTAACGGCTACAGCGAGTGAAAGAGACGTCTCCGTGTCGATGACTAGACGACCAGACGAAGAAGAAAAGGGAAAAAAAAGATGCGCGGAAAAGAAGACATGACAGGAATGGAAAATAAACTTCAGCCCTTCGTAACCCATCGTCGTCATCATCTCTCATCGTGCCATTTACTTTTCCTTCCACCGTCGAAGACCCTAAATATAACCTTCTAAGTCGCTCTTGCACTCTTGGGTATTGGTATCATCTAGAAGGGAAATCCACCACCAAAGCCTCCGCGACTGGCGAAGGGATGTCCACCAGCGGCGGAGGCGAAACCAGCACCGCCGTTCATCATGTTGAAGAGAATGTTGGGATCAATGGTCGTCGCGCCCATGCCACCCATGTTCGTCGAGAAGCCGCCGCGGCCAAACATGTCAGCTGGGTCCATGAGATCGTCACCATTGTCGTACGCGGCACGCTTCCTGCAAATGTTGTTAGATAACTGGAGCCAACATACAATGAAATCAAGAAAACATACTGAGGATCAATCAGCGTCTCGTAGGCCTCCCCGATCTCCTTGAACTTCTCGTCGCTGCCTTCCGCATTGCGGTTCTTGTCAGGGTGGTGCTGGATGGCTAACTTGCGGTACGCCTTCTTGATCTCCTGCTCAGAGGCGTCCTTGGACACTCCCAGGATCTTGTAGTAATCCTTCCTCTGGCTCTTCTTGAGCTCGAACTCGGCATTGCGGATATCGTCTTGGATGCCCTTCTCACCCGGGTTGGTCTCTGCCACGGACTTGTAGTCCTTGATGGCCTCTTCCCAGTTACCTGCGGCACCATGAGCCTTGGCACGGATCTTCTGTGCCTTGACGTAAGACGAATCTAGTCGCAGGGCTGATGTGCAGTCCTTGACGGCGTTGTCGTAGTCCTTCAGGTTGATATAAGCCTGCGCACGGTTCTGCAAGACTTTGGAGTTGACGTCCTTATTGTCGGGATCGATCTCCAGAGCTTGCGTGTAGAGCTCGACGGCCTTCTGGTAATCGCGGGCCTTGAAAGCACTGTTTCCTTCCTCCTTTGTCCGCGTGAGCTTCTGCACCATACGGAGCATCCTGATCGCCTGCTTCGAATCCGGATCCATACTCAGGCACATCCGAAGATACCTCACCGCCTGGTCATTGTCTCCCTGTCCATAGAAGGCACGTGCCCGCAGCAACAAAGCATCCGGGTCTTGGTTGTTCTCTCTCAGCAAGCCAATAGCAATATCCTGGGCCTTGCCAAAGGCATTATCAGTACCCATCTTCAAGTTGGCCTCTCCTGTCAGCAGGGCCCACTTCCGCGGCTGCTTGACGCCCATTCCCAGACCCTGGCGAGCCTGATCCAGACAGAACATAGCCATCGATCCTCCCTTGTCGTTTCGCAATGTCTCCTCTGCCTGTGAGACGAATCGCAACATCTTCTCGGCGGGAGCTCTGTCAGTGGCGGTGGCCGGAGGCTGCACCCTGGAGAGTACATCGAGAGCGTCCGCAGGGCGTCCCAAATACGTCAAAATCCTGGCCAACCGGTGCATGATTTTGGGATTCGTAGGGTCTAGCTGGTGCGCCCGCTGACAGTCCTCCAGGGCTTGTAGGTATCGGGCCGCAGAGAGATAAGCGGCTGCACGGTTGGATAGGTATGCTGAGGAGTTGGGGTTGATTTCGATAGCTGTTCAGGTAGCGCTGTTAATACCCATAAACGTTCTTGAAAAATTTACACCGCAGGATGTCAACCTACCTTTATTATACTCCTGAATAGCGCGGTTGTAATCGCCCGCCTTGTAAAATTTGTTCCCCGCCAACTTGAACGACTCCGCGTCCGGCGCTGGAGGGCTCGACCGATGAGGCGGGGGAGTAGGACTCCTGTCCTCTTGTGCCGGACTTGCTCCATTGGTCGCAGCAGGCGTCTCACCCTGTGCAGGAGACGTTACAGGCGCACTGGTCGACGAGGAGGGACTCTCCTCGACGTCCATGGAGCTCCGCGCATCTTCTCTGGCAGCCATGGCCGTGAGGCGGCGAAGCTCGTCGGGCGGTAGATTTAACGGATGAGAGTCTTGATCCCGCGAGGGGCGGCGGCGGCGGGAAATGGTGAAACTGCGTTTCGAAGTGGTCGAGGAGGAACGACTATGTTGGAGATAATCGCGGTTGGAATGAGAGGATTTGGTGGGCGATTTCCGCGGCGAAGTCGTGGTGGACGATGACTTTCTCGGCGACCCGGTGGGCGATGTACGGAGTTCGGGCGATTTTGGCGGCGGCGGAGGAGGAATGACGATACGATGTGAGACTGGATCGATACTGTCACCTCTGCGGTGGTCTCTGTCCTTCTTCTCCCTGTCCCGGTCCTTTTCTTTGTCCTTATTCTTGCTCTTGTGCTTGTCAGGCGATTTGGAAAAGATATGATTGAGAACCATGAGGAGCTTTTGCGGGTGCGGGATCGAACTACGACGAAAGCGGTAGAAAGATCGGGGTCTAAGCTTTTGGTTGAACCAGAAAATGGGCGAAAAATCATCAACAACAGAGCACAAACACAAGAACGAAGGGCCTTCTGGATCGCACAGTTAACAGGACAGGCTAGATGGTTATTCGTGACAGCAGAGACATCAGGGCCATGGTGGAAATGGGAGTCAGGATGTGAGTGACAGAGGAGGAAAAAGGGAAAAAGACCACCCACCACTCTGGAGCTGGGGTGAAGTTCTGATCGTCTTTTTGTGTCGGTGGAGCAAAAAGCAACAAGAGCAACAGCCCAAGAGCAACGCCGACTTATCGCTCGTCAACTTCCTCCGGGGAGCGCGCCCGGTGGCCGTTAGTGAGTTCACCACTGGGGCCGGAGGGGCCTGCGCTGCCCATGGTGATCGTCTTAGCGTCTGCGCTGCTGGAGAAATGGAATCCTATCGATCCAGCTGTGCTTCCTGTCTGGTGGGATGGTCCCGTCGATGCTGGGTGTTTTGCATGAGCCATGATCATGGACAACCTGGAGGATCTACTCGACCGGCCAGACATAATAATCCTCCCAGCCACCAGGTTCCCGACCTCTGGTGACGAATGCCACTCGACCTAAGATGAGTCTCCCCAGTGGTGGAGACGATGGACCATGTCTGTGCTTAGAAATTATCCTATCGACCTAAGCTCCTTTAGTTCTTTCGGCTGTCTATATGACTCCTCGTATAGGTGATACAAAAGCACCATGACGCAGCCTCTGAATGTTTCCATCGTGGCTTCAATACCTCCCCATACGGCTCTTAGTGGTCTTGATGCGGGTATATTGCCACGGTAAATACCAAGGATCGGAGGTATACTCGAATAGGGTGCTTAATCAGTGTATTTTTGGATAAGAACAGGCGGTTCTTCTTCGTGCATTATCCAGCACGTGCCTCTGTATACCGCTCTATGTAGTTCCAAAAGTCCTGATGTAGCCATTGGACTCTCGATATCCGTCCTTCACTACTCGTCCGGCCGTTCCGGGCGGCCCAATTGGCGCCCATCGATAGTGAAAGCAGAGTTGGGGGCCTCTATTCTAATTGCCTTCCTCCGGAACATAATGTACCGCCTCCTTGGATATATCCAGAAAAGGTCCACATAGGAAGATATCATCCAGATTACATCTACAGACTGTATGCCGTACTCTGTAGAGCGGGATGCAACTGGCGGATCAGATTGGTGTGATTCAGATGCTTTCATCCGTCCTTATCGGTACGATTAGCAGCGCGCAAGAGAAGAAACGGTTCAATAGAGATCAGGATACATACTACAGTGATATATTTCATCGACCGGTCAACTGGAAATCCTCGAAGCGTGATTCGAGGAAATGGCTATTATAACATGTAGATCCAAGGCGACCATCTCAGGTGGAGTCCAACGCGTTTTCCTGTCACCCTATGCATATGGCCGTGCTAAATCATGGAAGAGATAGTATGCAGAGGAGAAACGGCCTTGACAGTTGACTGTGCACTCTCTGCGCCTGCTGACGTCGCAGATGCAGGGTACGTTGTCGCAGCATCTGTCCTAGGGGGAGGTGCTGGTCCCGGCGGTTTGGGACTCGAGATGGCCGTCAATGGTCGGCCGCCGCCACTATTATTATCACGACGCCGTTTCGGAGCGTCCTTAATTTTCGGATGGGTATGGCACTATAGACAGGGGATTTGATTTTTAGCAACGGGAGATCAACACGAGATCGCGGGAACGAACCTTATACGCATGCCGGAACCACGTGGTCCCTTTCTTCTTACTGCTCACCAGCGCAATCCATTCCCCGCAACTCCCACACAGTCCTTCCCAAACATCCGCATTGCCTTCCATCCGCCTCGTCTCTCGTGGTGGCTCGAAAGCCTGTCCTGTGGCGGCGCTGACCCCGTGGGTGAAGCTCTTGTCGTACCAGAACGCGGAGTTCTTCAGGACAAGCCATCGGCCCGGCTTGCAGATACCGCACCATCCTTCTCGCTTATTTCCATGCCCTCGAACCCATCTAGGCGTATATAGATCGTTCTCGAACCGCAATTCCTGCTCATGGGGAACCAGATCGGGATCATCGGGATGGAGATCTTCAGGAGGTGGAGGTACCTGCTCTTCGCGGAGAGGCCCGAGAAGATCCGGAGGCTCGAATAAACTGGCGTAATGATCGAGGCAATTACCATGAGGATCTGCGCTGCTCTGGAGGGTTCGGAAAGGGCCTTGAGACAAAAGTCGGAGGGGATTAGGAAATCGGTGGTCGGAATGGGAAGGCAACAGGAATGCGCGGCGGTGAAAACGAGCGGGCGAAGAGCCAAGAATCGAAGGGGGGGCGAGCGTTGAAGGGGGGAGGATAGTATTCGACGTGACCGAAGGGACGGAATACTTGGCGACGTTTGTTGCGCGGTGGTAGTTTTCGGAGCTAGGATATAGGAGAGGTGACGACCTTAGAACGGGAGTCGGTCCGTATGAGCCTGTAGACCACCTCTTGCGCGCTCCATCCAAACTATACGGAGCCGACCTTAGATTGGGCCGCGGAGACGGGGATGCTTTTCCGCGACTGCCGGTCCTCGATGTCTCGGTTTGAGTATAGCGGGGGGACGGAACAGGAGAAAGAACATTGGATGAAAGAGTGACAGAGCTCCTCGGGGTATATTCGGGCGGATATGATAAGGGGTCCGGATACGTTGCTAGGTCCGGCACGTCCATTGAACCGCCACCAACACTAGACATAGAGAATGAAGATCCAGAGAAACGTCGGGTATCTTCGGTCTCGGATTTGAGTAATTCATGTTCCGGCTCTGGAGGGCGACCTCTCATGTTCACAAGTGAATGGCCTTCTTCTGTAGAGAGCATATTTTCCGGAAATGCTCCTAGATCAGTTTCCAAACTGGAATAATCTAGAGTGTGGTCTGCAGCTTTCTGCTCATTAAAAGCTATATAGGATCAGCTATCTGCAGTCTAGGAATTTGAGATAGGGAGACGTACAACCGTCGACTGGATTCGGTAACCAATCATTGACACCGTTCACCTCTGGCGACAACGAGTAATACTGTGGGAGATAGACACCATAAGTATTCCACGATAAGGGTCGAGAATAATTTGTCGTATAAGCAGGAGCATAGTTCTGTCCAGGATATGGTCCAGGTTGCGTTGGAGCCGAGTAACTCTGTGATTGATAACCTGGTGGCCAGATTCTGATACCCAGAGCCTCCATCGTAGCCGTTGTTGAGATATGATGATGATCTATATTGACTCTCCCTGTTGTACGTGGAGCCCCATGGGCATCTGGCGTGGAAGCAAGACTCTGGGACTCGAATGACGTCTCCGTCGACGGTGACCATTGACTCCTAAGGAGACATTATCAGTTCTCCCGTTTCGCCTGTCTCCACCAAACAGTCTGTATGCGCATGTCTTTTCTGTGAACATACCGCCGTAATGTTGTATTATAATCCATGAAGTCGTCGGAAGGCTCTGACCGGCATAAAATAATCCTTGACCTCCATATCAGTTACACGGCTCTCGAACTTCCCACAGACAAAGTTTCCCGCAATAGCCACTTACTAAAATATTAAAGAGCCAACTGTCCTCTTGGGAACGGCAAAAAGAAAGATATCGTACGCCTCGGGACGGATAAGGAGCGAATAAATCTGCAATACGGCGGATGTAAATGATAGAGAGGCGACAAAGAAGAGGAGCCAGCTCCTAGAAGACGAAGTGAAAAGAGAAAAAGATCGATTAGACTAAAATATCAAATGGCATAGCTATTTTAGTGAGCGACACAGAGGCCATATATTGTAGAAAATGAAAACAAGAAGCGAATCAGTCAGAAAAAGGCAAGGACAGGAACGAGTCTGAGAAAATGGGGTATATAGACGCCGCAGGCGTTCC
The DNA here is from genome assembly GCA_003116535.1 of Paecilomyces niveus. NCBI lineage: Eukaryota > Fungi > Ascomycota > Eurotiomycetes > Eurotiales > Thermoascaceae > Paecilomyces > Paecilomyces niveus. The sequence goes on from QEIL01000068.1 coordinate 77,245, forward strand.
ATACATGGCCCACGACAGAGGCTCTAGAGAGGGGCCCGACCACACATAGGATCCGAAACGGGCAAGGCAGGGTCTTTACTGAAAGCCTGATACCCAGGTGGGAAATCCAGGGCTCACGAACATCGACAAAGTTCGCATCCTGGACCAATCTTCCGAACGACTCGATGGCTTCACCGAAACACTGGGGCAGGGATCTGAAGTTAGACCCGCGCCTTGAGGGTTTGATGTCAGGCCAGCGTGGAAGCGAGTGTATCACATCATCAGAAGGCTGTGAGTTCGGGGACCAGCTCCTCCAAGGAGATAAGCGCGACATTCTACCATCAGCAGATCTAGCCCCTTGGGCGGTGTGCAGTAGTTTTTCCTCCAGAGAAAGCTGAAGCGGGCCGTCTCATAGACAGATCTCTTCTTTGGGCAATGATAAGTTCTCTGTCCTCTAGCCTAGCCGCCCGCCGCAAACCAAGCGCGCCAGCGACGGCTCCGGCTATACGGAGGAAACAGCCCGGAAAACTGCTATGACCTAGGCATAGGTAAAAGAGGAAACTGCTCTTCTGTGGCCACTTTCTGATTTACCTTGAGGCGCAGCTGATCAGAAGCACAGAGGGGGTAAGGGACGCCGATGGCTCGTTTCATGATCTGGCTGGAAACAAGCTTCAAACTGCCAAGACATCCTGAGACGGAGAAAGGAACAGCAACAACACCCGGGGACGCCGAGAAAAACTCAATGGGTAACAAGTCGGATCGTCGTGTCGCCGGAGAAATTCCATGGGCTAGTCTTGGTAATCACTGTCTGCACTGATCCCTCTTTTTATTCTCTTTTTTCTCTCTTTTTGACTCCCATTTCTCTCCTATGTCCTTGGCATCTTTGGTGTGTTACCGGATCGGTCTCGTCTTGGAAATCGGTAGGAGGAGTTTGTTCCCCGGGTTAGCCGGCACTGCACCATTACCTAGGCCAGCTTGTGTGGAGAAAAGCCATTACTCAGGGAAGACGCTACTCACTGCACCACCGTGCTCGTCTGGCGCCTAGCCACAGTTGGTTGCGATGGGAACATGGACCGTGATATTTATTTCCCGGAAGACGACACCATCGTGACCATCCAACAAAGAAGACTGGACACGAAGCTTCAACGGATCAAAGTCGGCAATACGCAGTAGTAAAGGCCGAACTCTTGCTTAAGCCACTCAGAGCACCGATCGAGGAAGGGTCTCTCGTGCTCGTGAAACAACGCTAGTTAGGTATGTTGACAGCAAACCTCAACGTCCTTCCAAGCGACCCACTGCCTCAGTGGCTGGAGACCGATAGGTACAGTACAAACCTCTTAAGGTCAGCCATGATCTAGCAACAAACATATAACACACAATATCGTGACGATACGGTTGGACATTTAAGACGGATGAAACTGCAAGACCTCGAAGAGCCAAAGCCGTTCTGAAGGATGTTGATCTACCCTCTCTCGTATTTGTCTTGACTGCTAGACTCCGTTAGTTTTTGAGTAGGTAGTCAGACTAAGATTCAGGTACGAACCAAGAAAAGGATGACGGTTCCAGTCGCCACATTCTTAGGGTGTTGTTAGATAGTGAAATGCCCAGCCCAAAAGGCACCCCGCACTTTCCGCGTTTCGGTAGGTGGACGTACTACGTGCAGTGCACAGCCTCAAGGCTACGAGGGTGTGGCGATATTTCGTCGTGGTGAGAAGTACAAGTTGGCCTCGCTAATACCTTCGCTTCAATGGAAGCTATCATCAGTCAAATCAGGTTCTTGTTTTGTAGGTTATACGACTAGATTACCGGTCCCCCCTGGTAATCTTGTTAGCAGGATAGAGGGGATCCACGAGATATAATAATATTCTGCCAGATCATACGGTAGAAAGTAAAAGATAGATAGGTCTGAAGAACCTTAAGATTCTGGGGGGTTCCTTGGAATAACAAAATTACTAGGGGGAACGAATAATCTCTGCCTACATAGTACAGTACATAGAAATGTGCTATAATACCATAGCCGATAAGGATTGGATCATGGGGATTAAGCTCTACGTAATCAAGAAACACCAAGATCGAATCTAAACCCTGAATCCTGGTACGTATCTCACAAGATGATTGGCTTTAGATCAATTACCCGGTCAAGGGGTCATCCGATTCCACTACCTAGACTAGCTATTGAGACTGTGCTCAAGGAAAGAGTCTTCACGCCACTCAGACGGACACAGACCAACATGGTAAACGTCATCATAGTCCAATACACGAAGACTTGAAGGGAGAGTCCTAGGCGAGATGAAAAGGGGGCAGGAGATAAGGTAGTTCCAACACTCGTGTTAGCCGAATTGCAAGATGAAGTCCAATAGACAAGTGTGGTATAGAGCTGCTCTTCATCCCCTTTTTCTTTTTCTTTTTTTTTTTCGTTTTGTTTGTTTAATTCTTTTTTGGCGTATCAGTAGACTTGTAACACACCAGGCTTATCGCCCAGAGTATGAAAATCCCAAGAGCTTCATCGAAGCCGCGATATGAGTCCAAACAAAGCAGGTGATCATGAATCGATCACCATCAAATGTTAACAGAGAACTACAATAGCTCCAACTCTCTCCCAGATCGATAAGCTGGAGTAGCAGTGGAAGATGCCTCGACGGTTCAACTAGGCCCTGATACACGGACTAGCCGTTCGAATATCCGGTATCAGTCATGGTCGAACTTAGTTGTCTGCTGCATCCTCCATCTTAACCGAAATATGATCCTCGACTTTCACGTAAGCACTCAGAACGCCCATATCTGATGGTGTAAGGAGATCTTTTTCGCCGGCAGTACCATCGTCCCCACTACCACCAAGCCGAGCGGAGATTCTTTCCTGAGAGAGCTTGCTTTCCAGATTCAGTTCTCTTTGCGCCTCCTTGATAATATTTGCCACCTCGTCCTTCATCGCCAGCTGCCTTTCGTTAAAGCTCGCCAGTTGGGGAGCGACTATTGCTGCATAGTAATCGCGCAAGATATTGTCGAGAAGGTCCCTGATTCCGTTTGTGATGTTGTCCCTAACATTTTTTGCATATTCCTGGAAGGATTGCACCGCTCTCTCTGCGCATTTCCGATACATGTGATTACGAGCAGTTTCTATCTTCACTTCCATAATTCCTCTCATCCTTCGGAGGACCCCAGCGCCTGCAGAATAGACGTTAGATAATAACATATGTGAGGCAGCAACACTATGCTTACCGCTTTGCTCAGAGCATTCCCTGTAAGCCGATTCTATAGCTTCTGCAACAACCGGGGTGAACTCCCGACTGACATTCCGTTGGCTCTCCTTGAGGGATTTCTCCGCCGAGGCGAACAACGAGCCTAAAGACCTGCAAAAATTGTTCTTCTGACTGTCTAATATCATTCCCGAATTGCCTTGTACTATCTCCCTTAATGCAGTCGCAAGAGATTCGTGGAATGCTTGAACAAGAGCGGTAGAATTTGATGCAGCTTGACGCAGCTGCGCTGGAAGCTTGACGCTAAAGGCTCTACATTCAGAGACATCATTAGTACCAGGACGTATTCTACTTAGGGAGTATTCTTACCGTTGCCACCATGGCAATAGGTCCTTCAACATGGGTTCACATCTATTGGATCAGAAACTTGTAACTGAAGAGCTTCGAGGAAGTTTCACTTACAGATCTTGGTTCCAGTCCTTGGTAAAGTCAGTCTTGTATAGGGTAACTTGAACGTAAACTTTGACTTACATGATTTCCACTGCGGTTTTGGTGAACACCATCTCGCCTACAGATAGCCCTATATGTGTTCCACCTGTAGCCAGAGGGAATGTTATCGTCTTGGGGGGTGTTCCAGCGATACACAACCTTCATCGCATTAGCCCGGCCTCGAGCCGCTGCATGTGCTATCACGTAACCAAGTTAGTTGTTATTTACAAACAACAGGTATGAACATTGGGATGACGTACTCAGCCGTTCAAAAACAAGCTGCTCAAAGGTCTCACACTGCTGAGCAAAGAGCCTTCCTATCAACGTTCCCATTTCCTAAAATGGGATGTCTAAGTGATAATTCCTGATCAGTAAATATAATGAGCAGAACTTACGGTCTTTAAGGTCGAAAATTGGCTGCTAAGTTCACTTTCCAATTCAATCCTCTTCTTTTCGGAGACGTCATTCGACTCCCTTCGGAGTGACCAGAGATTCAACGACTGGAATAACTGAGAGATTTCTCGAAGGGAATTCAGGCAAGCAGATTCCCTGGCGACATCCGCCAGAAGACGACAGTGACTTTGCAGCTGTGGTATCTCCATGTCCGCCGGGTCCATAAATCCCGGAATCAGCGAATCCCTTCGGAGCCTTCCTGAAAGTTTCTGGTAGCCTCGTGAGGAGACACAAAACACGGGGAGATTCTTTCCCAGCGCCTCGTAATCACGAAGCTGAACATTTGGATCGAAATTCTCCGGGTCCATTTCTTCGAAATGCTCGTCATCGAGCTCCTTCAGGCCCGACGCGAAATCCTTTCGGATAGCATCCTTGGAGTAGATATTCCTAGCCCGGATGCACCTTATGTTTATGAGAGCCTGCGTAGCATCTTCAGCCAGTGAAATGTCCTTGATGACCCTTTCCTTCTCTTCTATCTGACCCTCAAGAGCATCTCTTTTGGAAGCCAGTTCTCTCTTTCTGCTTTTCAGGTCATCAAGTCTGTCACTAACATCTGATTCCGTAAGCGGGCGCAGCCTCTCTGGGGCTTCGTCGACATTATGAAGCTCTGTTTTTTCAGTAGAATCTTCACCATGCTCCGAGATAGCCAGCTCGTCCTCTGAATCGCTTACTTCTTGTCTCTTCGGATCTGGATGTGTGTCACCACCTTGTCTCTTGCGCTTTAAAGGGCTTGAAAACTCCATAGGTGCATAAACTTCCTTCCCATCACTCTGTGAATCACGCAGTTCATGCCACGTCATTATCTTTTCGACAGTCTCGCCCAATTCCGCCGTGATAGTCTCCGCCATGGCTTGAAGTTCGTTACGCTCATTTTGCAACGAGATCCGCTCTTGTGTCCTAGCCTCGGACTGGTCTACGAGGGCTGAAAGGTCAAGACCGAGGGCTTCTTGTGCCTCAATAGTACTGACGTCGTCAGTCTTTGTACAGACAAACGTCATAGTTTCAAATGCGCAGTCCAGCGCCAACTGCCGTTTCATATTCTCCCCGAGGAGCTTCTTTGCTACAGCGTCGTCGACAGCCCGGGTTATGGGCGCGACAACCCAATGTGCGGAGCACTTCTTCATATACTCTTCAGCAACTGCAACTCGGGCAGTGTTAGAGTCCTGGACACCGGGGAGATCAACAATAATAGCCCCCGTAGACAATGCATCGGCTTTGACGTAGAGTTTCACAACGCGGATGAGTGGCCACCATTCAAAATCATTCTTCTGAGCATCTTTCTTTCTTCCCCGTCGTTTATCTTTAGAGTCGACGTAGTCTTTCAGTCTTTTATAGAAAACCTTCGAGTCATTCTCTTCGAATATCAGGGTGGTTCCAAAGATATCTGACAGCTTGGGGTTGTCCAGCAACTTCTCGACGGACGAGCTGAGAATATCCTCCTTACGGAGAGAAGGATAGACCGCCTTAATCTTGTCGAATGCTGTAGCAGCCTCAGAATCTCTTGGAAGGCTATCATGAATGAGCTCTCCGCTGTTGTCCCTGACGTCTTGGAACAGGATCCTGAGCTCCTTTTCCCAGGCATCACGCTGTATGAACTCGATCCTCGCTTTGTACTTAAGCAGGCCATCGTTATAGGAAATCTGGGTGGCCACAGAAGTACAGGCGCGTAGACAGTTCGTCGGGACAAGTCTTTCTTCGTCCACCAGGGCATTGATCAGCGACGATTTTCCAGCACCAGTGGTTCCAATAATTCCAATCACAAACTTAGTTTTGTCTGTGGTCTTCATCACCTTGGCAATTTCACTCTCCCAGTTTTGATCACAATCACCATACTTCTCAAAGATCTTTTCGAGCGTCCCCAGGACCCTGACGCCCTTCTCGACAGTGCTCTCTAGGTCTTCAATAGAGTACCTTATCTGCGCATCGTCTTGATTCTCTTGGACAAACTTTGATGACTCTCCTGCTCTTCTCTGTGTGTCCAAACGCTCATTCGCAATACCGACGGTATGAGTAGCGGCAGCCTCTTGTACACTTGAGCTTCCTTGGAGGCTCACTCCGTGATTGTGGCCAACTTGTTCTATGAAGTCATGGCCTAATGGGCAGTCGGTATCAGAGTTTCCGTACTGTGAAGCCTAAACAGACGTAATGGGAGAGCTTACTCTGCACAGGATTTGAGGGCTCCATGATGGATTTCTGAAAACAGAACCCTCAGGGTCCTCAGCACGATAGAGCGCTGCTTCAACTCGATGTAGAGATGACAGCAGCAGTTGAGGTTGTTAGTCAGATACAGAAGAATGGTTGTTTGAAAGTGAGTCGATGGACAGTAATTCCGCGCTTTCCTGTTAAAGAGACTAGAAAGACGAGGTCAAACAACTATCCTTGCAGAGCAGAAGTCTAGTAAATATCAGGAGAGAAAAACCTTGGGAGATGTTTATGTGTGTAAACAATGAGAGCAGACTTGTTGACAGGTAACGAGGAAGTGTAGCGTCTCTGTTGTGTTTTAACCTGGTCTGGCGAGCACCTACTGGTCCTGGTCTGTTTACCTCACCAAAGAGTGAAAGATCAGACGACGGAAGATGATAAGGATACAAGCTGTGAGGTATAATAGAAAAGATATCGCAGTGGATTCCACCATCCAAAGGGGTTTTCACAGCTAATGTGTCTTGCTCATGAGGGCATTGCATACTCCCCTGCCATCATGAGCCCTCATGAAAAGTGAAGTGAGCCTTGAAAACGCCAGTAAAGCCTCAAATTATCATTCAGGTACCAGATCCTTGTGAGAAGTGAGGAATATATGGAGAGATGGGTCGGCATTCCTCAAGAAAGATGAGGGGCTACTGGCCAAATTCACAAGCATGCTGAACCGCAGAGGAATATGAAAACCAGAGTAAAAGGACAACTCAGTATCTAAAGCAACCTCAACACTAGTTCAGATAGCATGCTATATGAGATGAGTCTCTTTCTAGAATCGGGACTCCGTTTCGACTCTTTATATTGTCTTTGCTGGAAACGATGGCAGGTTTTTTATCTTCTGAGATATAGTAAATGAGGCCATCTTTCGTGGAGGTATCCACAGGCTGTCATCATGTAGCAGTAAATTCTCCTGTATATCTCCAGAAGATGTACGATAAGCGGAATCATAGAATGGCTGCTGCAACTCGCGAACGGCTCTCAAGATGGATTGTGTCGCAACGACCGACCGACCTCCAACATAAATTGCCGGTTTGTGGTAAGAGTATACCTCCGTCGTCGAATAATGCAAGCATAAAAAGTACAGAAATCGGCTTTCCGTGGACTTCTGGCTATGAAAACATGTAATCAGCTATAAGATCGAGTCCGAGAATAGCAAGCGGTCTTACCCATCCATCATTGCTTCACCTTCGGGTTGTCCTCAAACATCGAAGACAACGATGATGGAGCACCAAAAGTACAGAATGTCAAATCTCTCTAGTAATGAATATATTGCCTGAAGGAACCGTCAATGCCAAAGCAACATTGCTGTCATATCCAAACATTATCTCTGCCGAAGTCATCCAGGAGCAGTGACTATAGTGAATAAGGACCACAGAACGAACAGAAAATAATAAAAGAGAAAATTATTTTATTCACGCTGCTGGAAACGGTGAAGCCGTGATTTCCCACAAGTCTAATCTCAATTAGTGGTATTAGAATCGACCTTCGGTGGACTTCGAGTTTGCCCCGAAGGTCCATCTCAAGGCGAAGTTCCTTTTGCTGATAATGAATAGGACGGTAGAGCATCCTAAACAGACTGTCTGAGTCGCTGTACCTGGTCCAGAGAGAGGCTAGTACATTATTTCGTCTCTAAATGAGCTAGCCATTCCCACAAAAGCTCAGCTTGGGCAGTTCCACAACAAACGGATCTGGCTGACTCCCTAAGTTCTGCCATGAAGAAACAAAGCTCTTTTTGGTCTGTCGGGAGATATCAGTCTATCTTTTACTCGATTCATCCTTGCACTCCTATCCAACGCATATGCGATGAGTAAATCTACCCACAACTAAATAACATCCACTCAATTCATACCACGTCTCGAGGGAATTACACAAGACCAATCCATCAATGACATCACGCACAAATTATCCCAAACCTCCCTCTTTCCCCCTGCAGGGACCAAGAACCGTGCACGACATAGGGCACAAGGTACAGACACACTCCAGACGAAATTAGAGTGAAGCACCCAGTGAAGCTGTGTTTACTCGGTGGCAAATCCGTACCTACAGTAGAAAACCGGCACCAGCGTACCGCGCTTACGCGGAACCCACACACATCCGCTCCCCTCCAACCCAACAGGAACCAAGTCGACCCCGCCCATGACCTCACATGTTGAAGGCCATTCGCCGCTACTAGGGATGGATGCGATTGCGTTAGGTCGATAGATGCGGGTTGATACCTCGATATGATAGGAATATACGGAAGGCAAACGTCAGAAAAGAAAAGTGGTGGTGGGTGGGTGTGGAGCAAAGCAGACGGGGTGGGGATTGAACCTTGAAGGAAAGAGTAAGACACTGGCAGCGGGATAAAGATCCACTTGTTGTTATTGCGTGGTGAACCTTGATGTGACGAGTATACGTAGTATTGTACAACTGGGTGTGCTGTGAACCTGTACCTGTACGATGTACCTGAGGTACCGGACCTACAGCAGAGTACTATGGTACCTTCGGGAGACAAGGCTGTTCCTGACAATCCGTGGGTCGTGCCGTATACTGTGCATTAAATTTTAATACTAGTCGAGTTATATGTGTGGATTTTGTTGTCTTGTCTGATTAGATGATTCATATTATAGCATTGAATGACTTGTGTTTCGATTAGATGCACACATTTTCATAGATGTAGGAAACATGAGATGTACAAAAAAAGAATATCTAGTATCCTAATTGGCTACGGCATGGTACCAGCAGACCGTTCATGAAAAGAAAATAGCGAAGAGTCAATTACAGGCCCTACGCGCATAACTTTGTACAACTCACAAAGGACAGCACTATTTCGTTAGTGCTACCTCCGCGAGGAAAGGAAAACAAAATAATCGCCCTGAAGCTGTGGGGAATATACATTGATCTTCTTCCAAGGCACTCCTAAATAACAAGACCCTCCACTCCGCCTATTGACTGATCTCAGCGGCCTACCTTCCGACCAACACCAACAAGCCCAGCAACCAGTCCTGCGGCATCGTGCCAAAATTGGACGCTAGACAAGAGGGCACGGGGAATCATATTCACAAGAAATGAATTTACGCGAAGAGGACAGCGGCGGCGGCAGCAGCACCAGCGAAGACGAAAGAGTTGCTGAGGGAGCTGGCAGCACCGGTGAAAGCGGGGGAAACAGCGGAGGAAGAACTGGGAGAACATATTAGCATCTTGGTCGTAATCCATGTTTGATATCGGATTCGACTTACGGAGTGCCAGAGACGCCCTTGCCGGGGTAGCCAGTGCCAGCAGGGACGGCAGGAGTAGCAGCACGGGTGGTGGCAACGGAAGGAGACAGAGTGATGGTCGAGTAGGTCACGGTGGGGACGCAGGTGGTGAGGGTGAGGACGGAGATGCTGGGAGAAACAGCGCTGGGGTAAGGAGGCTGAGAGGCGGCGCTGCTGCTGACAGCGGGAGCGACGGGCTTGACGCCGGAGGCAGAGGGGCTCACGCCGGAGGGAACAATAGAGGAGGCAGCAGAGGAACCGGCAGAGTGACCAGCAGAGGGACCAGCAGAGCCAGCAGCCGAGGTGGCGACAGCGGGAGCAGTGGTGACGGTGGTCGAGGTAGCGCTGCTCTCAGCGGCAACAGCAGTAGCGCTGTGGCTGCGGGCCGGGCAGTTGGTGACGGTGGGAGCGCAGGAAGTGATGGTGACATCCTGGGTCTCGTAGACCGTCTCAGCGGCCTGAGGGAGAGCAGCGGCCATACCGGCCAGGAAAGCGATGGTGGCAGCAGTGAAACGCATCTTGAATTCGTTGATAGGGTATTTCAGGAAATGAAATCCGTCAAGGAGTCGTCGAAGCGAAAAGGAGTGGTGGGTTGCAAGAGAGCGGTGGTAGTTGGATAAAAAGAGTGAACGTTGACCGAAGTCAAAAAGCAGATACTGCAAGTACTGGAGAGTCTGTCGAACTTGGAGTATGGAAAGAAGAAAGAAAGAGAGTATCACCGGGGCGCGTCTGTGGCCCTTTGTATGAGCTGGGAGATTAACCTGGAGATCTCATGGCCCCAAAAAGGGGGGCCTGAGTGGACCATCGGGACGAGGAGAAAGGCCCAGCGACGAACGGACAACACAAACGCATGAGTCGTTAAAGCCCCCAGGATGCTAGAGGTAGAACACAACCTAATTCATTGCGAAAGAGCCAACCGAACAGGAGCCGAACCGATCGCTGGGTCTGAGGGCGCCAGCGGCCGTGCTGTCTGCTGCCGCCATACGCTCTCGTTGGTCTACGGGCGTGGTCCGCCTGGAAGGACGGTTTCTCAACTAGAAAACAACCCAAGTGGAGGCCAATGGCCCGCGGTGGCTGATCGCTGTCGTGCTGTTTCTTTTTCTGGACATTATTGAGGGGCGTGGACCTCCTGATTATCGCTGTCAACAGCGCTCGTTGACTCTCTTTGAGAGCCGATTCTGATGCCAGCCCGTACGCTGCTGTGCCATCTCCTGGCTGTTGAATGTGATAGTTGAGATGCTGATGCCATCGGATTACTGCCCAGCATCTATAACAACCTGCAGACAGATTTATCTATCACTGATATTCCGGGGAACCCGGGCACCCCTGGGTCGCGCTCCAGAGCTTGTCCATCTGTCTCCTTCCAGCCACAGACGGAGAAACGGTCGAATTTCTGCTCTGCGTGCAGTTAATCGATCTGGCACATTCTGCCATGTTTCAGGTACCTGAGCGCTGCCACGGTACAGAGCTCTTAGCACGGTTAGTCAGGGGTTTGTTTCGTCCATCCATGGTTAGCAGATTTTTAGCGTTTCATTCACCGCGGTTTCGTTCCTTGTTCCTGCGCCAATGAGAACCTCATCATCGCGCTCGGGATGGACGCGCCTCCACGCCATGTCCGCCCTCTATTCCTTATATGGACGAGAAACTAAACAACTTCGACGTCCCACAGCCACGGACATCCCCCGAACCTGGACAAGCGCAGCCATATGAATTACCGACGCATTGGCGTAGCAAGGTGGTGATACGAAGTAGCACTGGGCGTTGCAGCGGAGCGGCCAGCGCACATGCTGCTCCTTCATTCACAGGGCAAATGAGATGTTTCGTTCTCGAAGAATTTGATTGGTTATTCCATTTCCGCATCATGATTCCTTTTGATGAAGTCATCCATAATTAATGCTAGTGCGTTTGCACTTCCAATCCTCTGACAAGATAATTACTCCTGCCGATGCCCTACAGCGATAACAGGGCTGGAAGCAACACTGGGCTGAATCGCATGGAACAAGTCCCAATGCAATGTCGCAACGACGCGACCCCCGACTAGAGGCTAGGGCGGTCCTTCGAAGCGGGTTCCAGAACACGGACCCATGAGCATGGATGTTTATTTGCGGAAATTGGAACTGCTCAGCAATCTAGATGCGGCTTATATAGGTCAAAAGATAATAAAGCTAGGGTTAGTTCGCTGGTCACTAAGAAGACCAGAGAAAGGCTTGACTGTTTTGGTTGTTTCTTAATCTCACCGACTGAAAACGCCACAGCATCTCTCCTTCCGCAAGCAGCTGCGAGATCCAGGGTCTATGGGGCGGGCCAAAAGTGGCACCCCCTATCGGCCGTACTATTTTGCGGCCAAGGCTTTTCAGCTTCCATATAGCATCTTTTTGCTAACCTTGTGGACAGCATAATCAGAAACAGAGAAACAGACTATCGATTTCTGGACTTTATCGCTTGATATTATTATTGTCGCAAACGGCCGTTCGCGCTATAAACATACATGCTATGCAACCAGGCGAACCATCCAGGCCTTACCGTTGGGCCACGCACAAGCATGTTTCCCACTCTAGCACAGATGGGGTTTTTCAGGAGAGTTCTACACGGCCACGAGCTCCATCTCTCTCTTAGCGAGACCACTCCAGGTTCGAGCCCTGTTAGTCGAAGGTCGACCGAAGTCGTGCAGAAAGTTAAGAAGCAGTCTCGAATTGAACCGAGTTTCGTTTTCAATTCAGCAAGCTTAGATCATATCACGACGCAGTTTGAGCTTTTGCCAATTCGAGTCCGATTACCTGCCAAGCTGCCGGTCTATCACTAATAATATGCGTTGCAACTCTTGGACAGAGAGCTTCTGAGACATTTACATCATTTTCTGAATAATAGGACTGGCTCACTAGCAAAAAATATGTTGAGACCATTCGAACCTGTCGGCTGAGGTCCGCGATTCCTCTACAAATTATCTCCTATCGACCGTCCCCATCTGAACGATACCTTCGCTGCAATGGGTCATATCGAAACACCCTGTACCACTCGACACCATACCATTTAGACTATATATTGGGCAGTCAAGATCAAATGGATAACACTGGATTGGGAAGGAGAGAAGCATATATAACCTCCAGAGCAGGGAGTGCTCAGGGTTCAAGGACGTCGTTCTGAGGCTTGATACCTGGAACACTTCCCGCCTGTGGCATATCCGTTTCGGTAACTATTTCCTTACTGACAACATAAGATGATTGACGTCCAACTTCTATGCTGTCACTCACCAGGTCCCAGCCAACGCATAATAGCAAATCAGAAATTGGCAATGGAGTAGGATTCAACAATGCAGCGAGGTTGCTTCTAAATTCCGAGTTTCATACTACGTAATTTCCAAAAAGGCTTCAGGAGAATACAGCGCACAGTAAGTATCGCCATCAGTATCATCAGCGTATTCCCCTCTCCATCCTCCCCATCACGTGAAACCATAGGTATTGCCGCAAGTGTAGATACTCCATACGCGACCCTCCCCTCCCCCCCCCCAAAAAAAACAGGTCCCCACCCTCTCAGTCTTTGGCATAAGACTTTATCCATCTCCTCTTTAAAAAAAATCCTGTCAATCAGCCTCTACGATAGAGTGTAATCGGTATAATCCATTTCGAGAATCAATGAAGCCAAGGCATGATGTGATTGATGCCCTTGTTATATATCCCAGAATTCAATTCAGGGTTCTAGAGTTGGTGTTTATATTTTATTTATATTCAATGAGAGTTTGGCAATTATTGCTGGATTATATATAGTGTGGTGACTCCTGTCGTGCGATTTCTATACTAGAGAGGTTGAGGATAGGAATATATATTTACACCTACGGTACCTTTCCGAACTTTTAGGTGGAGCATTAACGGTTATAGTGGGGTCTGATTTTCGAAATGCCCTATTAATATCTTTAATTCTGATTTATTGTTCCGATTGGTAGGATATTAAAGGTCAAGGCTCTGTGGTTTATGTAATATTCATATTCGGGTATCTATGCATAGGTCCGTTTGGACCCCTAGCTAGAAAGTACAAGATTTATCTAATCAATCTCATGATTGGCATCACGGTGTGGACATGACGGTCATAAGTGCAAGGAGTGAGTCAAAACAACAGTATTCCATCAGGGTATGTCCCAAGAGCAAAAGGAGAGTTGGCCAACTCAAGATATACCAATAGCCCCATCCGTACAATGCTAAACGCCGCGTAAATAAGTGTAGATAATTCCCGAGATAAGAAAAAGGAAATTCGCTCTTATTGCTGATTTTTTTTGGTATACGTTGTGTCGATATCGATGACGCTTCATGACTTAGGCGTGTCTGTAGGGTTCGTAGGCGGTGTTTCGCATATTCTGCATGGGGACGTTGTGTCCGATCGGTTGTTGTTGGTTTGCACCGTGGGTGTATGCGTTGCCGACTGGTTCGTAGGTGTAAGGAGCCTTCTCGACTGTGACACGGCGGTTCCTGTCATGGAGAGACTTGCCCGAGCAGCAGCACGAGCTGAGCATCCAGAAGAGACTGGCTGCGAGGGAGAAGGCGACCGCGAGCCATGTCGTGACATAGATGTTCTTGCCCATGGTGCCATGGATGCCGTATTCCTTCAGGTTCTTATTGAAGGCATTCGTCACAACAGCGTAGAGGACGGTGGAAGTGACTGATGCGGCGATGGTGAAGAGGAGCGACACGGAGGAGACCAGGCTGGTGACGCAACTTCCCAAGCGACTGCAGATGGCTGTGAGGCCAACAACGAGTTCCACAACAGTGGCCGCGAAAGCAACGATGTAGGCAATGAACATCCACTTTGCGACAGCCTTATACGTCTTGAGATCCTTCTGCAGGTCAGAGGGCAAGATATCCTCCACACCGGTACCGTTCAGACCCCAGACCTCCACGGGGTTGAACCAAAACGCTGCCTTGGCCTTCGAACAGTAGGTGGTATCAAAGTCGTTATTTGTAACATTTCCATCACAGTATCCGAAGAGTCCGATATCGTAGAAATCCTTCAGATTCAGTGCATTCTTCGCCTCGTTCAGCAGTGAGCTCAGCTCAGAAGTGGTATTTGAGCTGTCCACGCCTGCCGCACTTAGGGCACTCGAGATTGATGATTCTGTGCTCGAACTCAACGTAAGATTCTGGAGATCCGCCTGCAAAGAGATGGTTAGCTGTGCTCAACATATATATCTCCGGAGGACAGCTGGTTCACGTACTCGGAAGAAATATAGATCATTAAGAGTGCCGGAATGCTTATTCGTGCATCCCAGGCCAACGAGAATAAGGCAGATCAACGATGCGATAGTCAGCACATATGGCGTGAAGATACACGCGATTCTTCCTGCTGCTCCCATTGTGGATGGTCTGTAGCAAATCTCAACGCACGGGCCGCAAAATTAGTGGTTTTTGAGGTTTGTCTTCTCGATGTCTGATCGATGTCAACGAAGAATAGATGTAGCCTGGGAGGGATTTCGTATAGGAGAGTGAAGGACAGAGAAGATTTAGGTAGAGAGAGAGAGGAAGAAAGGGATGAATGATGGAAGATAGAAGTAAAAACATGAGGCCGACCGACCTTTTTTATGAGCCTGGGATGGTGGGACGTAAGCACTGGGGATAGGTCGCTGGCTCAGCCTCTCAGGTGTGCGCGCGTGGCCGGCGAAACTCTGGCTGCGCCACTCATGTTTCTATTTTCAATGTTTGTGCCTCGTGGCGGTGGTTGGGAACCGGATCTCTCAGGCAACTAAAAGTCTCTGATGGACCAATCACCGTGATTTCCTCTTCGTATGTGCTCCACTGTCCACGTCTCCGCCGAGATTAAGGCTTGGCAATAACGGTGATCTTTTCTATGGCTGACGAAGGAGAATAACGTGATGGACAGATACGGCAGTCCTGAACGGCCTACGTATGGTTAAGGTGTTTATCTATTGGTGATTGACAGCGCTTGACTTGACAGTCTGATGAAATTGGGCCCATTCTGCATTCCAGCCCTATGACGATGAGCACTGCCGTAGGGACTATTTAGGCACTGGACCCAGGTTAAAGGAAGCTCAAATTTCAGGGAACCAGAGCGGACTCTCCGCTATTGCAAGAATGTTCAACGACTGCGCCGCCTATTCTGACGTCTCCTTGAGGACGCAATTGAGGGAATCAATCAACCTCGGGTTCTACATTGTAAAAATTCGTAAGCCAGCCAAGACGGATGCAATAGATGGCTCGGGAGAAGTAGAGCCACTTCGTCCAAATGCTCACTTGAGAAGAGAAAGAAACGCCAAGAAAACAATATGCAGTACACCTGTAGGGTTCAATAGTCGGTATGGTATATTCGAGCAGGACTATCATCTCACTAGTAGAATAGAAATAGCTTTGCTAAATCCGCAAATACACTATTAGATCTCAAAATGCAGCTCTATTTCACGCCAACCTATGATATCCACCGTATTAACAGGCGGTCAAGGATTGTGGCCATAGATAATCTCATCCTTTCCTGGGATAAATGGATGATTTTGTGGATCACCTTCGATCCGGCGCGATTGGTCCACTCTAGAACGGCGTCAAAATTACGACATTTGTGAGGCGTGCTGAAGTCCGGATAGGGCCGGTATTCAAGTCCCTTCACGTACTTGTACCCATAGATACCAGTATCAGCATTGCACATGATGACCTGACGGAGCATTTCCGTGCAATGGTAGAGGTGATTCTCCAATTCGGAGCCTGTGTCGAGGAATTCGCCTCCCGATTCCGGTAGTAGGGATAATTGAACCATGTTGCTTTGCGGAGGAAGTTCTGCGGCTCCTGGTTAGTCCCAATTCTTAATGGAAACTAGACAAATTATGCCCGAAAAAGGAACTTACGACACAGTGAAGCTGATGGTTTACCTCCACAGAAGCCATATACTCACCGCTACCCTTGTAACCGGGAGGAATTCGCACGTCTCCTTTGGCTAGGCCCGCTTTGAGAGCTTCATTTTCGGGAAGAGAGAAGACCCCCGCTGGTGATAGTCAGCAATAGTTAAACCTAGATATGGGATCCGTAATTCGTACTACCGAGGGAGATACGACTCCACGCAGCATCGACTTCACGGCCCGGTGGAGAGCAGCAGATCGAATCCGAATGAAGAGAGCCATTGAACTTGGTCATCACATAAGGATTCTTAATATCTGCTAGAATGGGACCTATGGTACAGTACGTTTCGAAACTGGTGCCACCACCTACACTCTTCCATTGTTTCCCAAACCCTAATGCCAAGACCCACTAGTCTATATTAGGGGTAGCTTCGGAATATCGATATTCCAGTATCAGTGTCGATACAGCGCGTTACGTTACAATACGGTGCTCTGTCTCGTAGTTGCATTGACGATCCCAAGTCAAACTCCAGAGCCTGAGAAGAGGGCCTCGAGAATCTGGCGAGCTGTCAATTTCCCCACAGTCTGGGGGCTTACTCGGCAACAGACATTGCAAAGTAGTGACTTACATTACCTTGCTTACCTGCAGACTACTCATGAACCTGCTTATCACAATACTCAGCCTGTCAGCCACAGCTCTCTTTACTTTACGCTCTGTGACACCCCTTGGTAGAAGTTAACCCGCAATGATGATACTAGACTCCTCAGTGGCATCATCTGCCTTGGGGGGATGACTTACGCTCCTTTTAACGATGAGGTTACCTACCGACCTGAACTGCCTGATCTCTGGGAACGGACTCCCTCGTATGCCCCCACCCCCGGTTACTTGGCCGCGAATGGACGCCATCAGTAATCTGCCCTTCACCTGATGCCGAGGACATCGCTGGTGAACGTTCATCGTCCTTGCACCAACATCCGTCAGACCGACTGAGTTTCATGCAGCGGTTGAACGCGAGGATGGAAGTGCATGGGATGAACAATCTCCAGACTGCATTCACTACCAGATCGAATGGAGGGTTAAATTGAACAATCGAGTTGTGGTGAAGGATACAGAACAAGACCTGACTTTCCCGCCTAATTCTTACTGGGAGCAGATCAAGGAAGACGCTGGGAGCATTCTGCGACGGAAGATAGCTCGCAGCCGACGGGTGAGACTAGATGATACTGCCTTGGTGTTATCTGTAAATGACCGTTCCCAACGAGATCTTACCAAACGCTTCGAAGGCACTGGTATTGATTGGACAGCGGTGGAGAAGCAGCTGCTAGCGTGGGCCCATCTATATTGTCTTGGCAAGAAGCTTCGACTCCAGATATCCATCAAGTACATAGAGGATAGTGGGCCTCCTCCTTCTGGCACTGACAAGGGAGGAAAATCATCGATCACCAAGAGGATGCTCGCTGACCGAGACGCTCAGATTGACGCCGAGCAGGCCTCCGGCCAACATTCCGTCTGGCGGGAGGTGTATCGTGTCATGCGATGTCCCGGGCCTCCATGTCGTCACGAAGGACAATATTGCTGGCAAGACCCAGAGGGCAAAAATCACCATAGATTGAAGACACACCATCTGAAGGCTCTCGTCAAATACGTGGAGAAAGGAGGAGTCCTTGAGACACATGATGATATACCCGATAGCCTTCGCGATCAGCTCTACGCCGAGGAAAACCAGCGACTTGAAAAGCGGAAGAAAAACCCAGATAGTTCTGCAATCGGTTCAATGTGCCCTCCGATCAATATCAATGTCCTCCCGGCTGGATCATCTCAACAATCGATGCCTACTCCTGCTAATAACGCCACGCCTGCTAAGCTCGGTTATGCTGAATCAGTCACGGTTCACAGGCTGGTCGATGTCGCCGTCAAGGAATATACCGAGTGGCAGCAATCACGGTTGAGCAACGAGACCTTTAGGGATAACATCAGCAAAGCACGCGATGTGACTCTCGAAAATTGCCTTGATCTCGCGCAGATTTACGTGGATCAAGACCCAGGTTTCTTCGTCAAGCATGGCGTGAAAGTAGGTGCCGCCCGGCGGTTTGTACGTGATATTGGCCTTTGGGTGAAGCGACGCGGAGAAATCACTTCCCACGATAATACTAGTAATTCGATCTAGGCATAATACGTCGAAATAGAGGACAGCCAACAATGGCACACTTGTTTGATCTCTGCGTAGTTTTAAAAATGCATTGTGATGTGGTCAGTTTAGCGGCTCAATCTGGATCCATCACCTTACGCATCTTATAGGCGACAAGTCCATGTAACTGTTTTTACTTCCATACTGGCGAGCCCACTCATTAGTTCCAGCCCTGACATACCGAAAAATTTGGATTGATGGGTACAAGCGCGTGACTTTTGGTCAGCCCGAATTCACTCCACTCCTCCCGTGCTTTGACCATCTCTTCTCTTGTCACCTTCCATGAACAAGCCACACATCGTCATCAGTCCCCTCTAGAGAGATACAGATTCTCAATAAGTTTATTTTGACATCAAAACTCCGTGACTCGGCAAGGACTCCTGTGATCTGGCTTGGTCGTCATTATGGCCTCGGATAGACCGTTCGGAAGAGTTACAAGCCTGCGGCACTTACCCAGGCTACGTGCGAACGGGACGGACTTCCATAATAATATGTTCACTCAATGTTGTTAGTTCGCCTTTGTACCTGCATATATACATGATATGACTCGACAATGGGACCGCTCACCCCTTTGCTCACTGAGCCTAAGCAAGATTGAAACGTTTCTCGATCATAGCCCTGGGGGATTGCGAGGTATACCCAATTACACGTGACTTCGCGCTGACGTGTTCGGGTCCTTAAGAGTAGTTGCTTTGAGTGGCTAATCTGTGTAAAAAAGGTGAAGGTACTCTGGTATTTGGGACTACGCCGAAAGAGCCCTATCAGAGCATGAGAATGAAACAAGACAGCATGATCTGCTTGAATGACGACACTCTATCTAGTACTGTACTAACTTCAAACATCATTCTTGGCCGAATTTCTTCCACAGTCCGAGAGGTATCAGGCTGGTGCAGATCAGGGACAAATCCGCACCATCGGAAATAATTCCCGACGTGTCTATACGAAGCACCAAGTTGATTGGGAATCAACTTGGTCCTCTCATTGTATATATAGCCTCACGTATTCCCACTGAAATAAGAGCAATCAATCTTCCTCTGAATTACAACAGTATCTTTACATACAGCTTTCTAATCCGTTCTATGATCTCCTGCTTCCTGTGGGCTCGGGCTCAAAATGAGGCTTCGAACGGATACTGCTGCAAACGTGGTTCATGTCCCATGGATCGATTTCGAATTGCTTTCCATCTCTGGATGCGTAAGTGATATTGTATGCCCACATCAGCCGGGCCATGAGGATAAATGTGCTATTACCACCGTAGATGGCCCCCTGGACAGATTCTTCGACCGAAGCAAATGGACTTATGCGGGGTCATCCGGCTGATGAGAATTCCGCTAGATTATAGGCTGTTCGACCCATAACCACTGTTTTGACACGAAGTCGAGTTGATGGGGTCTCCGTCACCAGAGCGTAGCACACGGATCGGAAAGCAATCGTAAAAAAGCCTCAGAATCAAAAGCAGTGACCAGGCTTAGAGCTGGCCGCGAGATGTTCGATGAGGGCCGACAACGCCGCCAACCAACAGAATAGCTCCTTGGGCTGATAGGCCTCAGAGACAGCCTGCGACGTCCGAAACGTGAAAGGGGCTGCCAGGAGATCACAGCGCCAGCTATGGCTCATGCGTAGATGTCGAGGGAGAGTTGAAGGCGATATCGACACTGAACCAGCCTGCTAGTGAAATGTTGATGCTCAGCCCATCAAGGTGGTTCCGCATAACTGCTGTGATCGAAATACTGCAGGCGACCTCCATTCGTCGGCGATCAACCCCTTTGAACCATACGATCTTGATAGCTGACACCGAGACCCATGTTCTTTAGATTTCTTGCTTGGTGGACAGGTCTTTCCTCCTTTCTTTTCAGGAGCTTTTGGCCAAAGAAAGCAGAGACAGCAAAATAGGGATACGATCGAAGACCGAGTCAAACCTTATCCAGGTAATTTTCACCGAGAATCTCGCGCATGGGCCATTGAACCCATTTTAGTGTTAGGTACTCACGGTAAGAAACAATACAAGCCCCACTGGCAGGGGTACTACGGAAAAACTCCCAATACGTATTAGTGTAAATTAGTAATCAGGGTTCGGGAAACAATTGAAGAGTGTAGACGGTCGCACCAGTTTCGGGACGTACTGTATGTCAGCTCGACTGCAGGATCAATAGAAACCAGATGAACGAATATCAGTCATGAAATACCATCACAGATGTTAATGTATAGAATGAACGGAGTAGCATACTGTAATAGCTATTGTGCTTGAAGCAGAAGCTGTCGATGTCTCTGAGAGAGACCCACCAGAGTATCGCAAATAACGTCGAGTTTCAAATGAACAGAAAGAGCGACCCGAAAAACAATCCATATATCTACTTCTTCAATCGTCGAGGCATATGCTTGAATGCAAGTGCAATGGATACATTTTGAAAATCTTCTGTCTCCTCGTCTCTCAACAAGCTGTCCGTGTTTTCCACCTTGCTCGCGGAAGAAACTTCTCCTGCCTCTTCCTCTGAGGACCTGATTGGAGTGTAGAGTGGCATCTCTGATCCCTCTTACAGGGTATAGACCTCTTCCAGGCAAATTCCAAGAGCAGAAAAGCTACACACACAAAATACGATCCCACCACCCATCTAAAAGTTAAGAGTCGGCCCTTCTATTCTTGGATCTCACAGAGTCTCACCGTCCACGGTGGCTCAGAAGTACGATAAACAAAGAAACTTTCAATCATCTGACATAGCTCTACTTATTCCGCCACCACTCTTCGTCTGCTCAGAACATAAAGGAGCTTTGACTCGGGAAGCTTCTGCAACTCAACGGCGTGGACTCAGTAGCAAAGAACATCTTGGTCCTCCCCTGTTCCCGATATGTCAAGATGCTGTACCACGCAACCGACAGAGATTGAATTGAATTAAGGGCGCATGACCTGGCTCTAAAACGATAATTTCGCTTCAGATGCCATGCCATTGGTGAGATATTGTACCTTGATATAGCTTATCATCGAATTATAGCTTCTTGGTTGGGTGATTGACCTCCTAACGAGTCTGTAAGATAGCATATGCGATGTTGTGGTAGAAGAAGCACTGACCCTTCAGCTTAGCGTACATTGCACGGACATGAGATAGGTAAGATGTCGAGAAAACTGGAGCATTCTGTTTCTGTTTCTTTAATCTGATATTCACGGAAACAAATCGTAAGATGGGCTAACGCCGTGTGGATTCTAATCAGGATTCAAGATACGTATCACCAACGTCTAATCCATCCAATTCCAATCTGACAAGTCACAAAGGTCACAAACAAAGAAGTCCTAGGCCATAGAAGAGACTTGGACTATCCAACACGGATAGCTTTTCGATCTGAACGAATAACTGCACAAAGATGTCGATCCTCCATAGCATGGGGGGAGGTCGTAACTTTGAGACTTCATCGCCTCGATGAAATCGTGCTACATGCTTTTCTTGGAACATCATACTCCTATAGATGAGACAGTCTATAAAAGATCCTTATCTCTCTCCCTCCAAAGCACCTCCGTCGTCGTCCATCAGGCCCCTCTTTCAGTGACTCACATACTGCTTATACCGACGCTTGTCTAAGAACCTCATTCCTTAATTCTTCAAAATGATTGTAAAGCTCTTTACCATCGCAGCCATTGTAGCTCTGGTTACTGCTGCGCCAGTTAATACCGGTAGGGCGAATTCATACTGTGTGTTGCCATCGTTAATGATGGGAAAACCTAGGATCTGGAATTGTCGCTAAAAGTGATCCTGCGAATGAACTGATCGCTTACTACATCGATGGATCCTCAGAGGTAGATGAGAAGCGTGACGTGATGATGAGACGCGACCCTGAAAATGAGCTTGCCGGCATCTATTTCGGCGACAGCTTTGAAGCCACGAAACGTGACTCCGAGAATGAGCTTGTATCGTTCTATATCCCCCCAAAGAGTGAGGTGGAGAGAGGGGAGGATATGAGGAGGCGTGACTCCGAGAATGAGCTTGTGTCATTCTACATCCCCAAGTCCGAGGTCGAAAGGAGGAAGGAGAACGGAATGCAGGTATACTCTGCAGCCGACGCGAAGACTGAAGACATGAGAAGACGTGATTCTGAAAATGAGCTTGTGTCAAAGGAGGCTAGGAAGAGAGATGAGAACGCCATGTAGGTTCACGCTGGGGGTTTTCCCTATGCAACGCGAACAGGGATCATGTATACACTAAGTTTCTGCTAACCTTACACAGGCTTCGCTGTCAGGATCCCAAACTCTGTACTCATGAAAGGAGAGGTGGTGTCGAGACTTGGTGAACGGACGCTTCTGGCTTCAGACATTCCTTTAGTCTTTTGTCTTTATCATCTTCGAGTCCATTTAGTTTGTGCATGGGAACTTTGCCGTTCTATAATCTGAGTTTTCGTTTAGCTATTAGCTATCGGTTACATTCAAAGCAACTCTAGTTTCGCAATAGAATTATGTGGCTCCATATAAGGCTGTATGAAAACAGACATTTTGAGCTTATAAGATGAGTAATTCCACACCAGCTGCATGTAACATCGGCCTTGTTGTTCACTATGCGTGGCATACAAGGGTAGTATAAAGAAGTCAAAAATACTGCTTCAGCCAATCCACACTGCGTTCCCCCACACTCGACAAAGAACAAAGAAACCTTATTCGACGTATTACAGAGTAATAATAGAACAACTTAAATCCTAATATATGGCCATTCACAGAGAACAGTTGGCATGAACCTCTTCCCACTATTCGATCCCATCCGCATCTCTTCATAGAGACAGGAAACAGCTCGGGCCCCAATCATGGCGAAGCAAGACGGCTCAAACGCCAACGACTGGCGGACCTCCTTCTTGGTCACAGCAACCATTCTGCTCGTCCTCCTTTCTACAGAAGTCTACTTCCGAATCATCCCAGCGCATATTGAGAACGTAGGTCCTGGATTTCTGACATCTAAGCTATCAGCTTCACATCACAACTCAGAAGATGGAACTACCGGTTCAGTCTTCCGAAGAATTGACGTCCTCGAGGACATGAGTCCCGCAGGCGATGAAGCCTGGGATTCACTGCTCATCCCGAAACGAGGAGGTTATATATTCGCACGACCAGAGGACCCTTCTTCTCATGAGCCCGAGCCATGGGGAATCAGCATATTTCATAGTCTGCACTGCTTGGGCATGTTACGGAGTACGATACAGGAACAGCAGCGTTTAAATACTGGAGCAGCCTATCATCATACGAGAAGAGATGACAATGATCAAGATGAAATGGCGAAGCATAATCATACTGTTCATTGCTTATCATATCTCGCTCAGGTAGGGTCCTTTCTTCCGAATTTCTGAACTGAAATGGAGATGTCAGCTAAATATGTATGCGCAGGCACTTACGTGCTGCGGTGACGGCACGCTTGAGAAAGCGATTCATATCCAAGAGGGGGATAGACATTTTGTTATTGATGGACAGGGCGTCTGGCATAAATGTCGGGATACGAGCTTGCTATGGGATATAACTATGAAATCGGAGCGTGAGCCGGTTAGTAGGTGGGTTGAAAGGAAGGGTGATACGGTCTATGATGTTTGGGGTAAAGGGGCTCGAGGGATTTAAGATGCACTGGAGAGAATTTATAGGAGGGAGTGAAGAGGGAAATACTGGGTAATGTTCCCGATTTACCATTAAGGTAATATTTGAACTATGTTTAAACGATCTCCTTTACTGGTATTATATCTGTTCTCTACATGGACGACCCCACATGGTGATGAGGGAATAAAATTTCTTCTAGCAAAATTATGGGGTATCGTTTAATGCTTGCTACTAAACCAATCTAAGTCTATGAGTTGCATCCAGTGGCTACGAATATGGGTCATAATCATGGTCTGATCTGGACAGCATAATCTTTGGTGGAGGGGGGCTTAACCCCCTATCGATCCTAATAAAAAAGACCTAATATTCCCTATTCTGATGTTATGCCGAGGTCATGATGCTGGAAGGTCGAGACAACTATCAAAAGTCCGGGAAACTCAGACATCCATCGGGGAGTAAATGTGGGGCAACATATGGGGTACATATCATGGGGTTTCGAAAAATCGAAATAGAATGAAATCAATGTTCTTTTCATAACAAAGAAAAAGTGTCCTTGACTTGAGATTTTACAGAGATTAAGCATACTAAGTATGGCATTAGTTGAATTCGATTCCGGCTTGTTAGACACGCTCAAGGACAAAGTCGTCGTCCTTACCGGCGGGGCGACGGGAATAGGACGCTCGGCTGTAGAGAAGTTTCATGGCAAGTAGTTGGCAGTTGAAAGCTAAGGAAATACAAAATTAACAATATCCTAGCCAGCGGAGCCAAAGTGGTCTTCGGAGATGTCTCTGACGGACCAGCTCAAGAATTGGCCTCAAAACTCGGCCCATCTGTCCGGTACATGCACTGCGACACAACACGATATGCCGACCAGCTAGCGCTTTTCCAAACAGCGGAAAAAGAATTTGGACATGTAAACATCGTCGTCGCCAACGCTGGAATCGCACAGCACAAGGACAGTTTCGCCGCAGACCAAGACGTCAACGAAGAACCGTCCCTGAGGGAAATCGACGTGAACCTCAAAGGCGTCCTTTTCACAGCGAGAATAGGACAGCATTATTTACGCAAAGTAGGGGGCGGGGATATGATTCTCGTCAGTAGTATTGCTGGCTTCAAGGAGACGGGAGGTCTCACTCCGTACATGGCGAGCAAGCATGGGGTGATTGGAATCCTTCGCGGGTTGAGACTTACGGCTCTTCCGGAGAATATTAGGGTTAATGTCATTTGTCCGTGGATGACGAGTAAGTGCTATCACTCGAGTTTCTTCGGTGATTGTTATGATGCTTATATACGACAGAAACGCGGTTGGTAGAGGGTGTCGAGGATGGCTGGTATAAATTGGGCCTCCCTACGAATGAACCAGCGGATGTTGCGAGGGCGATTGTTATCTGCGCGACGGCGAACAGGGGTTCAGGGGGGAAGACGCATAAAGGTGCAGTGTTGCCGTTTTCGGGAAAGATTCTCTACATCGCTGGTGGTAAGGCGTATGAAATTGAAGATAAACTCCAAGAACTGGAGCCAGTATGGCTGGGGAAAGAGAACAGTGAGATTCTGGCAAAAGGACAGGCATATTTGGCCTCAGAAGGAACTAGCTGGGATGCTTCGAAATCGAAGCTGTAGAGCGGGTATTAAAGTTTCTCCCTGGATATTAAGTACTCTCTTCTCAGGCATCTCCTGCACCTAGTATATTTGAAATTTAAGGAGCTTGACTAATTAATCCCTTCTGAGTTTCCGAACCCCTTTAATTCGAAGGAGACGTTTGAGTTGGCGATGGTACCACTCAATGGGTATTCCCAAACATCTTCAAACAAGTCTGTCACGTCATTGGCGAATTGCGCGCCCACGAACTGCTTTGACGAGGTGATATTAATCTGCATCACCATCGGGCTAATACAGTTCCAGAAGATTAAACTGCTATCGTGCGCGATGCTGCCATTTCTTGTAATGATGATAGCTAAAATTGTCTCATTTTCTGACCCTATGTCAAATGTGAGCAAGGACGACTTTGGATACTACTCTAAAGGCTTTGTTCCGTACCGGTGAGAACAATGTTTTTGACCATTCCCTTGCAATTCCAGACTGCGTTTCGAATGTCAACGGTGCATTTTGAAATACTTTAGCGGGCATTCATTAGCATGTACAGCGCTCGTCACGATAAGTATAGAGGTGCCCAGCGCAAGCCAGTACATTTTGTACGGTACCCAGTATGCAATTGCTCTATTAATTCTACCTTAACCTCCGTATCATTAGAGGTTCGCTTAGCTTTATATGACATGTCACAGATGGTCATCTATCAGAATAGTGTGTATGCCTTTCACGTGTGCTTAAGGCATTCCATTCCATTCCGTTTCTTTATATGGAGAAATATCTTTTCACCAATTCTTCGGGTCCTACGTCCTGAACAACTTAACTCTTTGTCCGCTAGATTCCGAAGAGTGAACTAAGTTGGAGAAGTGTGTGGAAAATGATACAGGGACATCGTGCTCTCTGAAATGCCATCTCGGCTAAGGGCTGAGCTACAATGCGGGGACCCCGTAAGTGCTGGAGTTCTCCCAGCAGAGATCGGGGAGAAGAAATCTCTTTCCTGGTTGTGCGATTATAATGGTGATGAAGATGCCATCAAATTAAATCGCCGTGAATGATCAGGAGCAAACACCTTAAATTAAATGATGTACCCCTTGCCCAATCCAAGAAGATTGAATTACTCTGTCTTAGACGACCATATCCTTTTTTTTTTTTTTTGCTGTACTTGTCCGATTCGCACAACAAACCGGCTTCTCTGATGGATAAAGTGGCCACTTTAAGCGGCTCATTTCTTAGCTGGACTTTTCCACCAACCGGAAATATGGCGTTATGCAAGCGTCCTGCATGATGATCTATAACAGAAAATAAAGTTTCAAACTCTGGCTCTCTGAAAGCTTCGACATCGGTCAATTCGTGTCTAGGCTAGGGTATTCTAAGAAAACTGAATGTCCAACATCTCCATTCCAACACCGCAGACAAGAAGCTTCCAGCCTGGTTCGGTGGAATTGCTGCTTCTATCGGCCTGTGATGGAGCGCGGGTGATATCCATAGACGATATATCGGCGACGGCAGAGTACCGATTCATTTTTTCGATGACATTGATGCTGTCTGGACCTTTCTTTCCGAGATCTACCGTGACTGACCAGACTTTGATCCGGTGATCATTGCCGGAAGATGCAACAAGGAATTGCTTTTCTGAATCGGAAGACTGTGAGGCTTCCTTCGGGTAAGGTAGTACTTTAATTGTGGTTACAGACGCCGCATGCGCATCAGGAATGGATATCGTGATCACTTCAGCATCTTTGAGGACATCTGCGGTTTTCAGGTTCACTAGAGACACCGATAGTGCATTATCATCTCCACCAGCAACAATAAGCTTGGTTGAGTCGGAGATGTCGACGTATTCGGTAGATTTGATGCTGTTTAGGTGGACCTGATATCGCGTATAGGAGGAGAGCTCGGTGACCTTCGCTGCACCCGACAAGACTGACGCCTGTGGCACGATCCTTGACGACTCAACAGAGAACAGAGGCTCTAGAATAGGACCCAGGTTCCAGATAGCGAAGTGTCCATCAGTGGCGCAAGTAATGAGGTTAATTGAAGAATGGGCCACCAAAAAGTGTGCCTGTGTAAGGCAATTGGTCATATATGTACCTCTTGCCAACAGTATGAACTGGGAGCTAGCGTCGGAGGACGTATAGTAGAAGATCTAGGAAATTAGCACGTACTTAAGCCGTATGCTGGAGCCATATTTACCTTCACTGTTGAATTGGAGTATACTAAACAGAACAAAAAGCGATCCTCCCCTTCGTCACCCGCGATGTCCAAAACATCGAAGCTGGTTATCCGAAGATCAGATTGGGGGTCACCTTTCGGACATGACGACTCTTGGACGATTGCAAGACCGAACACTGGGATGGATCGAGTCCTCCATACAAATAGCTCTTCTTGACCAGCGCTGGTGAATAAGAATCTGCCATTCGACGACCATGTTACTTGTTGGAGACCAGTCTTATGCGGGTTAAGCACCCGCAAGGACTCAAAAGCTCCTCGGGGGTTCTTTGTCGTCACAGGGGCTGGTCTGAATATGCGCACTATTGTGTCCTCACCACCCGTGGCAAAAAGAGCCTCTGAATCATTTGTCGCCTGCATACATTTTATCTCTCGACCGTGATTGCCAACACGGAGCGTCCTTCGTGAGAGAGTGGACATGCGGACAGCGTGTATATTCTTAGCCTGATTCCACAAGAATGTCCCACAGCCAGGCAATCCTCGGATATTGAAGTATGCCCAGCTTCTATGTACACCACCACAGTCAATGGAGAGTAGCTCAGATCGGGTTGACTCGTTCCAAAGGACGAAGTTTTTACTGCGAAAACCATATAGCATCAGATCACCCGTTCCTTCTTCAAAATATGCGCCCTCAACAGTCTGCTTGAGGGAAGGAGAGGAACGATGAATTGTTTTGAAGTGAACAGAGCCTCCTGGTTCAGTCGCCACTTTCAACTCGTGAAGACAGTAGAAGCTATCTCGGCCACAGGTGATAAAATATTCCAGAAGTGTGCCATCCGCTTCGACGCGTGACAGGACTCGCGTCTGGGAAGTGACGACCTCGAACCCGTGAACGCGACGGAGACATATAAAAGGTTCCAAAGGCGCATCTGCATGAGCAGCCATATCATACAGTGCCAGGCCTCCAAGCATTGACCCAACAGTAATATACCGGTTACCATAGAGATATAAAGAACTTGCTACTTTGAAAGTAGAAGGCAATGCCAGTTCAAAAGTATCAACTTGTGGGCTGGAAGCGGCCAATTCCTTCATGACGATCAAATCCGCATACTCAGAAGTAGCACACGTTGCTAATATGGAGATAGAATCAGCGAGACTATCGCTAGAAGCCTCCGTCTGATGATCAAGGACATAGATATCCATTGGCCTTCTGCCAGTCTCAGCAATAACTCTAATCGTCTTCGAATGGTGATCATATAGACGCATAAGACCATTTGCATTGCCTATCACCGCTATACCTCGACGCGGTAAACTGGCGATGAAAGCAAAGGACCCCAAATCAGATTCAGTGAATATCTCCTCCCAAGAAATCTGGACGTCCTGCTCTATCCCACAGTCAGATCCAGTATGAAAGCGACCTACACGTAACTGTCCACGGACGGTAACGGCGATGAAGCAATCATCGGCAACAAAGGCAAATGCTCTGATGCGGTCATCAGTTCTCACTATTGATTTCTCATCTTTCACTGAGGCTTTGGCAGAAAGAACTTCGTCGTTGTCGGGACCTAGCTCAGTTGCTTTCAGACCACCGTCGGCACCGCCTGTATAGATGACAGTTCTTCTCGCACTTCTAAGGATATCTAAAGCCCATATATGCTTTCCAGCATGGTGATGCAAGGCCGAGACGTTTTCCAAGTGGAACTTTGGCTCTAAGGAGAGATGGTCCCAGGTAAGCTTCCATAGTTGACAGGCAGCGTCCTCTCCTCTGGACACGAGGCTTAGGGTAGGTTCCGATGATATATGCAGGAAATTAGCTCCCCATATTCGAGCAGCATGGCCAAAACATTTCGCGATACAATTTTCTGAGCCGAGAGAAGACGTCTCGGGATGACTTCCAAATCCTGTCGTCCGAAGTTCAAACCCATCCGTAGAATATGCAGAAGGATCGTGGCGCGATGCTCTGGAGCAGTCACTTATGTCCCAAATTCGGATTGTTCTGTCGTCACTGCAGCTTGCGAGTAATCTTCCAGGCTTACCATCACGTAGAACGGCGATCTCAGGGGATATGTCGACGCCAAATATAGATCCCTGATGTCCGGTAAAGAAATGGTGAATGGATGTACGGTTATCTGTAGGATTATTTCCATCATCATCAGGAAAATAAGACCACACAATGATCTCCCCGAACACAGTTCCAGCAGCTATGAGGATATGAGTAGTAGAGAGTGCCACGATATCTGCGGAATATAGGATCGATTTGACACCTGTCGCTAATTGCTGTAAATGGATCCCTGTCGTGGAGTTCGTATCGAGCAGAAGCAAAGAATTGTGAGCTGTGACTAAATAAGCTCTATTTCGATTATTGTCTTCATGAAAAGCACACGCGTCGAGAATCCAGTCAGGAGTGGCATATTCAGTGCTTGCCGCCGACAGGCATACATCTTGGACCCCAGCATTGTTCTTCTGGTAGCTCAACTTAAGGATTCGCACTGACTGCCCTCCCCATGCTAGAATTTGAACTTCATTCTTTTCGCCACTCTGGGCTTGCTCTTCAGTAATTATGAAGCCATGGACATTGTTCCTCTTAAAGGTCCGAGTTTCGGCTAGGATTACTCCAGTAGCTTCACTAACAATGCGGGCATAAGGACCCTGGCCATATATAACTACATCGGATCCTTGGAGATTGAAGACTCGTATCGCAGATATAGGAAGGCAAGCATCAATATGCTGCTGTTAAGTCAGCTCCACATTAAATATAGGTAATGGTGCACACTGACCTCAAAAGAGAGAGACATTGGGCCGCGAGACCCGGGCCTACAGTAGTAGGTAAATATTCTATCCTCTGATGATGTACCTCGGTTCTTATATCCAATAATACTACCTAAAGGTAGTTTTCTTCTTTACCCCCAGATTTGAATAATTAGATTAACATAAAAAAGATCGTGAAAGTGGATTACATAATCACAAAATCTCTACTAGTAGATGGCGTTTTCCCATAAGAGGTAATATTACTCACGTGATCTCGTGTCCCTCGTGTTTAAAGAGTGGCGATGACGCTGGTGGGAGCTGTTGGTCATACTGTGCTCTCAATGCCACCCGTTCTCTTTCACGAGTCTTTGAAGGCTGCCCTTCACCATATGCGATGAAGAAATCCTATCTTGTTTCTTATGAAACCGGCCACCCGACGCTATGGGTGTCACCGGTCTCTGGACCGTCGTTCAGCCATGCGCGCGGCCCATTAAACTCGAGACTCTTAACAGGAAGAGGCTTGCAGTCGACGCGTCCATTTGGATCTACCAGTTCCTGAAGGCTGTACGGGACAAAGAAGGAAATGCGCTTCGGAATTCCCATGTCGTTGGCTTCTTTCGCCGGATATGCAAGCTCCTCTACTTCGGAATCAAGCCCGTATTCGTATTCGATGGCGGAGCCCCAGTTTTGAAGCGACAGACTATAGCGGCGAGGAAGAAAAGAAGGGAAGGTAGGCGGGAAGATGCAGTAAGGACTGCTGGGAAGCTACTTGCTGTCCAAATGCAGAGGTTAGCACAAGATGAAGAGGCCAAGAGGAAAGAGTCAAGGAGACAACCGGAAGAAGAGGAAGTGCCGGATAATGCAGTCTATGTGGACGAGATCTTCATGACTGAGAAAGAGAGACGGCAGAATCGCCGGTTCCGAAAGAAGGACGCCTACCATCTTCCTGAAATGGATGTTTCCTTCGACAAGATGGGTGCGCCCGATGATCCCCGCATAATGTCGCATGAGGAACTCGAAGAATATGCACGGCAATTTCACTCTGGGGAAGAGATTAATCTCTACGACTTCTCCAAAATTGACCTTGATAGTCCATTCTTCCTCAGTCTGCCTGCAACCGATCGGTACAACATCCTGAACGCGGCTAGACTGCGCAGTAGACTGCGAATGGGTTACTCGAAGGAACAGCTCGACACCATGTTCCCTGACCGCATGGCCTTTTCGAGATTCCAAATTGAACGAGTTAAGGAGCGTAATGATCTTACACAACGACTGATGAACATCAACGGCATGAACGGAGAAGACGCTATGTACGGGAACACTACTGGCCAGAGAATTGCTGGAGAGCGCGGGCGGGAATATGTGCTAGTCAAGAATAATGATGTTGAGGGTGGATGGGCTCTTGGTGTTGTTGGTAACAATGAAGGCCAAAAGGAGCGGCCGATCGACGTCGATCGCTATGACCAACAGGAAGTAGCGGAGAATGAACATTGGACCGATGATGAGGGCGGTTTTGAGGATGTGCCCATTGAGGGACTGAATAGGCTTCCTAAGATTCCAGCCCTGCAGGAGGGGATCTTTGATCGGTCACTCGAGCGTCATGCCCAAGAGGTGGCTAGGAGCAGAAGAGCCGTCTATGAATCACACCGGGAAGCTGCTCCAAGGCCGCTTTCCACGGAGCAGGAGGTGGACGACAATTCTCTTTTCGTCGGGGGTGCTACTGGGGATGATCAACAAGATATTAATGAGCTCTTCGAGGAAGCCACGGAGAGCGGAGACGAAGACCTCCAAAAGGCTATCCAGATGTCCCTCGAGGCTCCAGAGGATGACCTAGTACTTCAAGAACCTATGGTTGACCACACAAGTCTACCACCAGCTCCTAAGGCAGAGGCGGCAATGTCTTCGCCCGAGAGTGATGATGAGATGGACTTCGCATCCGCCCTCGCACAATCCAAGAAATCACAACCAAGACTGAAACTGAAGTCCGCCGCTCCCCGTATCGACAACCCTTTCGGTGGTCCTCTCCCATTTGAATCTCTAAAAATCAGCACGAAAGACAAGCCTAAGCATACGGAGGCTAGCAAAAATACCGTTAGTAAGGACGGTGAATCGAGAAAGACGCCCAAGAAACAGCCTCCCTGGTTCTCTGCCAGCGATGAGACTAAGAGGGACTTCATAAACGAAGAAGCCGCTGATCATTCTTTGGAGACGTATCGACGTATGGCTGCGAACCCAGGGCACGAGTTCTTGACGGACTACAGATCCCCTGACGTCATCGACATCGACAAGATGCCTGATTCGACAGAAATAGTCGATCTCGAGGCTGATGACAATAAGGCCCCGTCGGAGGAGGCTAAGCCAACGGTCCCAAAGTCACCCGTTCGCATGAACGACGTAGCAGACAAAATCAGGGCGGAGCCCCCATTGCCTATGGAGTCAAATGCTGAAGAACTTGAAATCAGTCGGACTGTAGTACCTACCACGGATACAGTTGAAGGCGGACAGGGAGATGCTAGTGGTGAAAGCTTGCTCGAAGGACAGGATAGATCTAGGGAATTTATTGACATGACGGCCAAAGATCAGAGCTATGAAGAAGAACGATCACCATCACCGGATTTTGAGGATGTTGAGATATCTGCCGCAAGTCTGGCGCGAGGTCCCCTCGCAGAATCCACTCCAGTAGCCGAAGCTTCACCTAGCTCTCAATTATATGCAGCTGAAACGATGGATGTTCTTGTCAACGAGGCGGAGAACTTTTCTGATCCTGAGGACGACGATCTGATGAGGCAACTTGCAGCTGAGGCAGAAGAACATGCTCGGTTTGCGTCGACGTTTAATTCCAAAACCCAGACTGAAAATGCCTTCGACTACGAGCAGGAGCTGAAGCAGCTGCGGTCTCAGCATAAGAAGGACCGCCGGGACGCGGATGAGGTATCTCATATCATGGTTACGGAATGCCAACAGCTTCTCACTCTCTTTGGACTTCCCTACATCACCGCGCCCATGGAGGCGGAGGCACAATGTGCGGAGTTGGTGTCTCTCGGCCTTGTCGACGGCATCGTGACTGATGACAGTGATATCTTCCTGTTTGGTGGGACGCGTGTCTACAAGAACATGTTCAACCAGAGCAAGTATGTCGAATGTTACCTCACCTCGGATCTGGAAAAGGAGTATGCACTGGACCGCAAGAAACTCATCCAGTTCGCGCACCTCCTCGGAAGCGACTACACCGAGGGCATTCCAGGTGTTGGTCCTGTGATAGCTCTGGAACTTCTGACCGAGTTCTCCTCTCTTGAAGAGTTTCGAGACTGGTGGACTCAGGTGCAAATGGGGTTACAGATCCCAGAGGACGCGCATGCAGCCTTCTACAAGAAGTTCAAGAAGCACGCGTCTAAGCTGTTCCTCCCTCCATCCTTCCCTGACCGTCACGTAGACACAGCCTACCTGGAACCAGAAGTTGACTCTGATCCTTCCCCCTTCCAATGGGGAGTGCCTGATCTGAATGCGCTGCGCAACTTCCTCATGGCAACGATCGGATGGGACCAGCAGCGGACGGACGAAGTGCTTGTCCCCGTCATCCGTGACATGAACCGGAGAGAACAAGAAGGTACTCAATCCAATATCACGAATTTCTTCAATGGTACGCAGGGAGCTGGAGCCTTTGCGCCCCGGGTACGGCCTGATGGCAAAGGACGGATGGAGAAAGCTTTCCACCGACTACGGCAGGAAGCTGAGAGTCGAAAGCATCCCGAAAGGGACGAGCTCGATGATGGAGACAATCTCGACAGTGATCAGCCCGATGGCGATTCCCGACAGAGCCCAGAGACGCGCTCGAACAATGGATCGCCTGGGAAGACCAAGCGACGGGCTCCACGAAGAGCACAGGCTTCCAAGGCAGCCGCCACAACGAAGAGACGAAAGACTGCTGCAAATACGCAGTAATAATAATTTCTGACGACACATATTCCTTGTAAATAATGCTTATCTGGGACTGAGGTCTCTTGGATCAGGATCTAGGTGTGTACAGAGAGAGAGAGAGAGAGAGAGAGAGAGAGAGAGAGAGAGAGTGTGTGTGTGTGTGTGTGTGTCTGTGTCTGTGAGAGAGAGAGAAAAATATGGAATGGTAGTTATTGAGCTACTCTACGCATGCGAATAATACCTCTGGTTGAAATCAGTCCGTTGATATTATAATCCCGTAGCAATTTTCTTTGTAGGGCTGGTGAGGTGGCTATGTGATAGTGGCACAGCACTCCCTAGAACAGGCCGTGGACGGCGGAGAAAAACTCCGTGATAGGAAACAATTAAATGATTGGATCCACCATGGTCGATCCATCTGTCAAATACCGAAGCCATCGTGGGGAATCACGACCTGAGATCGAGCTCATGACGGATCTCTCAATTGCCTGTCCTAGCCTCCTAGGTAATAGTACTCTAGCCCTAAGACCCAACCGGTGAGACCCATGTCGATCAATTGGCCACCTTTATGAAGATATTGTTACACTGTGGATGTCCTAGTTGTCCGAGCGCTGTAGCCAAAGAAACTTTTTTTGAGTTCTGCTCTTTTTTTTTTATTGCGGAGGCTCGGAATAGGAAAAGGACGATGACGTCGGTGACGAGAAGACCAATGGTGACGTAGAACGAAAGCACCACACGGGAAGTCAAAGAGAGAACATGATAGACGATATGGACGATGTGGCTGAGAGCATAATTTCCACCTGCCAATGAGCTGGATATGCTAGGGAGATCATAATGAGAGAGAGCAATCCTCAGAGAAATGATCACTCGACACATCCATGTTCATGTCTTGTAGGGCCATCGTTACCCCGGAGATCAGCCGTCACCATGGTGTCCCTGCATCGACAGTTTATGAAGACTCTTAGTGTTATCTGACGAATCTCACTAATTCGTATACTATCCTAGAGCAAAAAAAAATTACTCTAAACCGGACTACTGATTCGCTATCATCGTTTGGCTCATCGATCTCTGCCGTCTGCGTCGACATTGGCTGGACTGCCGCATTGGGATAGCTAGCCGAAGTGTCGCCGACGTCACTGGCGGCTCTGCTCTGGAACCTTGAAGTGAAAGAAGGCTTTATATATCATCATCCCATCCCCGTTCGCGCTGTCGATCCAGCCGTCACAGAATCTTGATCATCTTTCCAGTGCTTTCTGTGCTCTCTGGTTGC
This sequence comes from Paecilomyces niveus, assembly GCA_003116535.1. Taxonomy (NCBI): domain Eukaryota; kingdom Fungi; phylum Ascomycota; class Eurotiomycetes; order Eurotiales; family Thermoascaceae; genus Paecilomyces; species Paecilomyces niveus. Next base: position 113,056 of record QEIL01000068.1, read on the forward strand.
TGGAGGGGAATTGAGGAAACAGTCAAAAACAATTACGAACCGATAATTGCATTGCGTGCTGATTCCGCCAGCTCCGTCTACCTGCCCTCCCAGCCATCGCATTCGGTTTACTCCCAGCTCCAAACCAGAAAATCCCACCCTCCCTCGTCGTACACGTCACTCCTGCGCAGTTGCTTCGCGGGACCGAACGCACTTCGCTCGGTGCAGTTCGATAAATCCAACCATCCTTGCTTTGACTACCTTCGCCCAGAATCCTTCCATCGAACCCCGCTTAAGGCAGTCTAGCATCCATCATGCATCGCACGTATTCTATGCGCCAGGCGCGCGCTCCAACCGCCTCCCAGATTGAGAACCCGCCGCCTCCGCCCTCATCTACCAAGTCCGGTCGGATCTTTGGAAGAGGCAGCTTTGGTGAGTCCATTCTTGTCGTTTCTGAGCTCCGTCGCCCGGGTTCTTCTTACAAGCGGTCGATCGTCACTGGCCATTGGAGGCGGAAGTGCATCCGCACTGACCCTCAATGGCATGGCGTTCCAATCTGTTTGCTTGGAGAGCTCGGGTGAAGAAGAGATCCCAGCGATAAAGAGATATCTATGGATGGCTCACGTATCGACTGACAGGTGGTGACAATATAGGCCATGCCTTTCGCAAATCGGCCGCCGGTGCTTTCGGACCGGATCTGGCCAAGAAGCTCTCACAACTGGTGAAGATGGAGAAGAATGTCATGCGCAGCTTGGAGTTGGTGGGAAGAGAGAGAATGGAAGTTGCTGTACGTGTGATGATGATGGTAAACATCCCAAGAGGGTCCTGGATGCTAACTCGATTTCCATTCACTGTAGCAACAACTTTCCATCTGGGGTGAGAACTGTGACGATGATGTCTCTGATGTGACAGATAAGCTTGGAGTTTTGATCTACGAGATTGGAGAGCTCGAGGACCAGTTCGTCGACCGTTACGATCAGTACCGTATTACGATGAAGAGCATCCGCAACATCGAGGCTTCCGTGCAACCCAGTAGAGACCGTAAGTGGATAATGGCGATTACTTTCAAGTCGCATCAATTCTGACAGGCTTCTTCGCATTTAGGCAAGCAGAAGATTACCGACGAGATTGCTAAGCTCAAGTATAAGGAACCAAACTCTCCCCGCATCGTCGTCCTCGAGCAGGAGCTGGTTCGTGCAGAGGCCGAGTCCCTGGTGGCTGAGGCCCAGCTTTCCAACATCACGCGAGAGAAGCTGAAGGCAGCCTTCAACTACCAGTTCGATTCCATCCGCGAACACTGCGAGAAGATTGCTATCATTGCCGGCTACGGAAAGCACCTCCTGGATCTTATTGATGACACCCCGGTCACCCCGGGTGAGACCCGTCAGGGTTACGACGGCTACGAAGCCAGCAAGGCCATCATTCAGGACTGCGAGGATGCGCTCACCAACTGGGTTAGCTCCAAGGCTGCCGTCCGGTCGAGCTTGTCCACCCGATCTCGCACCCTCTCCCAGCGTCGCCGCAACAACCTGTCGAAGACCCGCGAGGGAGTTGACTTGGCCAGCCAGGATCAGCCCATGGCGGGAGACCGCGATTCCTGGGTGCCGGCTGACCAGCACCCAACTTACAATCAAGAGGAAAGCGAGCAGTACCAGGACGGTGAAGAAGAGGAACCCGTCGAAGTGCCTGGCACCAACGGAGAACACCGCGGCCGTGTGGAGGAGAGGGAGTCTATCGAAGCTTGAGTCTTGACTAAAGGTTATCGAACCCTCTCGCCTCCACATTCTACGATGATTGTCAGATAATAACCTCTTACGCTCGCTACGTCGTCACTGATGGTCCCAATGGTACCTCCTCTCGCTCTCTTCATGGACCGTCACTGGTCGCGCTGCACAGTCTCATGACAACCATGTTACCCTCTGGATTTCGCGACTTATTCGATTTCTCTGTCCAAATTTCGGTCTTGGTCTCCCCTTTTCACGGTGTAATATTCTGGATGATAATACGGCTTCACACCTCGAGCGCGTGCATGGGAAGGGAAGACCTATCCTAGATCAAGGAGATCGGTATAGGCATGCCCATTCCTCAATCCAGGTTTCCTTCGCTCCTTCCCCGTTCTATATAGCTCGCGTTCTCTGTCAACTACCGGTGTCTGGAATCATTCTCAACCAGGTCCCCACCAAACGGTTCAGAGACCAGACAGGACATTAACCACGCCCTAAGCCCCCAAGCCCTAAGCCCCCAAAAGGATCAACGGCGCTTTCTCACCCCTCCTTGTTTCGATGGATGATACATATGCAACTTATGTTTGTTACTCAACTGTTTTACTCTGATTTCCATATTTATTTTAGGCTAGGATAGGGACAAAGGGAGTTACGACGCCCGAGGTTTTCGTTACTTGTCACTTTTTCGTCATAATGTCCAATTACTTAATACTCTAATCAAACCGCCTCGTCAATCGAAATATCTATATGACCAATTGATCGTACTCGTTCCTTTTTTAAACCGTAGATGCTCTCTTAGTTCAATTCGATAGGCACTTGCTATACCACCTACTTAGGTTGATAGGCATTACGTCACTCTGAGATCTGACTTAAAGTTCTTAGCATGCCTAGCAATTATTAATAATACTACATCACTAAGACTGCTTAGCGTCGTTATCGTCTAGTTACATCCTTTTGCTTGGCTGATAGGTAGGGACTCTAAAGCAACCGAATTCGAGTTATTCGCTATATAAGTGTAGTTTTTCATTTCCATCATTGAGGATGTGGGTTTAACGATGCGGAGACGGAGGGATTACTCTGTGGAGAAATATTGGTTATGAATGGTTAGGATTACTTTTGAAATTAAAAATTGAATCTCCTGATATCGCTTGTTGTACAGCACGTAGCTAGAAAAAAGAGAAAAGAAAAAGAAAGATAAAGACTAGGAAATCAAATGAAATTGAGATAACTACTAGACTCCAAGGCGCCATTCGGTAGGGAAGATGATGATGATGATACTCGGTTAGGTACGTTATGGTAGGGAAGATGGAATGAGTTATGCCTCTTCGTTTCCTTTCTTTTTTTTTTTTAACTTTGTGGAGCTGGCTTTGGTCTTCATAATATCTGGCAATAGACGTTGCAAAGCAAGACACAACTCCTTCAGGCTAGCATCGTATAGGCACATGCCGTAATCCCCGTCAGTAAGGCAGTTGTCAGGATAGCCGCACCGACTTTATCTCCTGTGGTGATAGGACTCAATGACATAGGATTCGCAGAAGCTTCCGACCCAGTCCCGGCAGCTGCGTTGCCCTTACTTGTGCCACCTTTGGCATTCGTGACGGGGCCTGAGGCCTGCTTGGCCAGGGTCGCTTGTATCACTTCTAGCGCAGACATCTGCTGTCCGACGCCTGTGGTGCCGTCGTACTGGCCTATAGTCCATCTCATCCCGCAGCTGGTACCCCTCTTTCCCCCGGTGCATTGTGCGGCAGCCGCTTGGGCAGATGGACGGAGCTTGGCCATGATGGCGTCGTAGGTGTAGGGAGCGATTTGGGTAACCTCTCCCATCCATCGGGAGAGATAGGCTTTGAAGGAGAACTGATCCGTCCCACAGTTGTTGATGAGTTCGCAGGCGGACTCGTACATGATGTTCTTCGAAGTCTCGTTGGCTGAAAAGAAAACGCCCTGTGAGGCCAAAAGGCCATCAACGCGAGCTTTCCATTCGGCAGAGCCGTTGGTCTAATCATGGGATCATGTTAGCGCAGTTCCATGCCAATTAGTAGATCCTCTCCTCTCCTTTTATTAAGAACTGGCAAAATACGTACGTAGTTATACATGTGCGCTGCGCCGTGGAGGTAAACGCCATTATTGTACGTCCACTCGATATGATTCAGAGTTGTACAGTTGTCTGTATCGCTGGTACCATCCCAGACTTGATATGTAGGGCTCACCAGACTGACAGATTCCACCCAATCCCAGGTCTTTATAGCCCATTCCGCGTAAGTTGCATTTCCTGTGTACCGGGCCAGCCGCGCAGCGATGTTGAAAAGGCAGCCATTCGCGATGGAGTTACGATATGTGTATCCGTTGTTGAATGTGAAGATCTGCCAATGCAGACCACCACCGCAGGTCGTGTTGTCCCAGCGGCTGACCTGTTCGTTGAACACCGCCTGTGCCATGGCAAGCCATTGCGGTTTATTATTGGGTGGGTTAGGGAAGTTCCTCTCTGCCGCTGCCATGGCGCTGAATGCCCAGAATCCTTGGTCATCGTTTCCTTCCGTCCTGGTTTGGTTTTCAGGCATGAAGTCTCCAGTAGGGCCGGCCTGGTGCAGCATAGCTTGCATTGTAATGTCGTTGTAGCTCGTGTCTCCCGTATAAGCCCAGTAGTTGATCAACGTTCCAAACATGGCACCCGCTTCCCACCAGTAGTATGGGTCTGGAAGGTTTCCTGGGACATCGCCAGTGTTGTTTCCCGTGTAGAATTTGACCAGATCCCATGCTATAGTGCTGGCAGCTTGCTTTATGGACTCTGGACGGGCAAACAACGCAGTCAGCTACAGAGTTTGATAATAATTGAATTGTCTTGTAGGATACAACTGAATATAAAGCCATGGAATGAAATAACATACCAGGGTCCTCCAAATTCAGCTCGATTGCGTCTACCTCCAACCCAAACAAAAGAATGACTGTCAAAGAAAGGAACGACCACACGCGGAGTTTCCGCGGCGACCCCAAAGAAAACCACATTTGTGCGGTATAAGGCTAAAACGAAGGATAGAACACTCTGGTTCCAGACTAGAGTTAAGTGTAATGCGTAGTAGTTGGATATTTGGAGAAAGAGGGACACCGCTGAGCTTTGAGGGCGGTGACACCGCGACTGTGGTCAGTAGATGTTATTATTATTACCTAGAACTTGTTTTTTCGGCCTTAAGAGGCCCTGTTGCTCCTATCGTTCACAAAGATTCATTCTCACTCTTGCGCCAATACTCAAGCTTCTCTTGCTGTTGCATGCCCGCGCAGGGATAGAGTAAAAGAAAACATCCAAGCCATTTGCTAGGGAGCCATTGACGCTATTCCAGCCATAAATAAGGGGAAAGGGCAGTCTAAGCGCCATTGCTTTAGCAGCCCAATTCGATCTCGTCCTGGATGCCCAGACTGGAAGCGTGAGACTCTATCCATAATGGCTCCGTCCATTGTTCTCTAAATCATCATAGCGAGTCTTGGACTGACCCACTGTCGAAAAGGCACGAATCATGACCCGGCACACCGTTACGGTAAAAAGCCATCATGACCCTTGCGGAATCTGTAACTGCGGCAAAGCTCTGTTCACTTAATTAGCTAGCTGATGTGTTTTGGATTAGAAGCCCCCTAAAGATCGACCCTTTATCGCTATGTGACGGTTCCATATGGACCCCTATCTGCGCTGCATCTTAGGTTGAGATTGATGATCGGCAACTTGGGCTAATCAACTTGAGGGTTGGCTTTGCCCCATAATCTCTCCTGAACAAGTTAACCCTCAATAAGAAGGTGTCTTCTTTCACCAATTATAAACTTCGCATGATCATTGTGTTCCGGACAGGGTCAAACGCGGGAGCGCTATGGTCGTCTGCCCCTTTTCCCTCACAAACCCCGAGCCTTTTCGAGTATGGTGCCGTAGACCATGTCCTTGATTGGTATAGAATACGCTACAAAAAAATTCCACTCGGATTTAACCAGTTCCGTTGCATGATAACTTCTGTTTTTGTGCTTCCTACGCTGCCGCGGCAATCCGTCCGCTGTGACGGTAGCCAAATTCCGCGTTCAACCCCCCTTGTCCGAGCTCCTCAAGGTTAAGGTTCCCTTAGGCGCACCAGTAGTCGATGTTTCCTTCAATGTGGTCGTCTTCGCCTCGTCCCTGAGAGCGTCTGCTTGGATTCCCATCGTTAGTTCCAAATTCCAGAACGTTGCGGGGTTGAGGGGGGATTGACAGTTCCTCCACGGGCTGTCACTGCTCGGAACTTAACCGTTAGGCTCAGGGACGACCTGCTAAGCGATCAGTCGGGTTTTCAGAAATTCCATGGACCGTCCATCCCAAGAATACCTAAGACGGCCTAACCCATATGGTCCATGCAGAAGAAGAGAAAAGACGGCGAAGTTGAAGCAACCCAGACTGCAAGGTGGGACTATCTGCGGCTGGGGCGGAATCCGTCTGATTTCCCATATAAAAAAATTGAACAAATTTCAGATAGCTGATAGTCGGTAGGCTGTGCCTAAACCATTCCAGGGACCTCGACAGTCCAGCGCCATCCACGGCCGCAGTGACGCATGTAGCTCGTTATCTTATAGAATATGTTCATTAGAAGCTAATCTCTGCATATTAGGTCACAGGTTGTTTTCTGAGGCTTCGATAATCTCAATATCGTGGATCTGAATCAACGTTCGCTGTTGGATGTTAACGAACGTGCAAAAGTATTTGCTAAGCCTCATCTCTCTGAAGATCTCGAAGTTCTCCTTAGAGCTTTCTTCACTATTATTGGTGATCTCAGATATACCAATTGCCAGGCTGGGCAGATTCGATTTCGTGTCAGGGAAGGGTACCTCATGACTCCGCGAGTTCTTATACGTTGACATGAGATTCACAGGGTATGCTATCAGCATGAAATGGGTTTCCAGAGGAATAACATTCTTTCCTCGCAGAGAAACGCGCCATTATCACGTATGCCGGGCCAACCCATCGAGATAACGTGAGCGCGCTAGTCGCTGCTTCAATTGGTTCTTCTACGGAGGCCTCCCCTTTCCGCCATATAATTCACAAACAATACTACCCATCAACCAGGAGCCCGGAGAATGGCGCAGTGGTTTAAATCACTGCCCTACATCCTCCAGGCTCCTAGTTCGAGCGCTGGAGCGGTCGATGAATGCTGGTGGAATATCCCCCCAGTATCCCAGAGGACACCTCCCTCCAGAAAAGAGAGACCCTGCCCGCCATATGCATAGGCGGGGTTTTCGCAGCACCCTTCCCCCCTCATAAGAGGGGCTGAGGGTGTGAGCTTTTTCGTTGCTCTTACTGTTTTTCATTTTTTGCTCTTGAGTGGTGTGCTGCGTGATTGTACCTGTGAGGCCAAGTTGCGTTAATTCCAATTTAGGAAATCTACCACCCTAGGTAGTGGAAGGTTCTAATAGTCTTAAGTATCTACACTTCACTCTTAGTTGGCTCCTGCGATGGATCCAAATCTCCAATGAACTCCTGCCCAGTGCCGCCTTTGAGATAATCGATCGGCCGCAGAAAATCAGTGAAACCAATATTTGGACTTGAGACGGAGTATCCAAGAACCTTTTGAGCTTCAGGGCTCCACATCAAGACATCCTCAGGCTTATTGACAAGATAGATGTTCTCCTCTTGTCTCATATACCCTCGGATATAGAACAGACCGTGCACAGTTCTCTTTTCATTCTGGCTGATATTCGCTCCTCCTGCATGATACGTTCCGCCAAACATAACAAAGGCGTCTCCCACATCCATCTCGGCATAACACACCTCATCGACCTTGGGTGCCCTGTCTGCGCCCCACAGATGGCTTCCAGGTATCGCTTGTGTGGCACCGTTCTCATAGGTCGTCTTCACCCCCGCAATCAGGAACGCCAACTCGACATCAGAACCGACACGATATCCTGCAGCTGTCTGGTCTTCGTGGTCGATATGATAGTTCTTATCGTCTCGATGGAGGCGTTGTGCCTTGCCGCCTGGGCCGATTTCCATAGTCAGCCCGATAGAGAGAACAGCTTCGCTAGTATACGTATGCTTCGTCAAGCCATAGTAATTGTTAGTTGTCTTGTCGACAAACTTCGCGGTGAGCTTGCGGATCAGAGGATCGAGAATCCACTTTTCGCGTGCGGTTGCGCTTCTGCCTCCCAGGTTGGTGCAGCGACGGGTCTCTGGTGGGAAGAGGTCACCCTGAATACCGTTAGACAGCCTTGCTAGTCATGCAAAAGCTGAAGACAGCCAATACATAGTGCCGCGGTCACCATGCGATCTTATTAGTGCATACATACCTTCCATGGCTTATCAGCATCTAGATATGGTCTGGCCTCCGCATTCACAGCATCAACTGTCTCCTTGTCTGTGAAGTTCTTGATGATGCAGCATCCATCGTCGATGAGGGCCTGTATGATCTTCTCCGGCTCAGATCGATCGATCCGTTGGAGCTGTGGCAGAGCGTGGGGCATCGTGAAAACCTAAGTACTCCTTGGAATAACAAGCTAGATCCAGTACCCCGAATCGGTAGTAGTCTCTAATCAAAATATAGAAGATCAATACCACCGATTATAAGATCAAATATCTCACTCAGTAGAAAGGATTCCACCTCCTATTAAACACAGAATATAACCCACCACGTCATTCCAAGTTCAGATAACACGTCCCCGATTCACCCCGCGTGGTGGTTATACCCGATAAGAATGCACCTCGTTATCAGCGGCGAACCCGAAAACACCGAAAACCGAAACAACTTCCGGTATGGCTTGTTCTAGTGGGGAGCAGACTGTCAAAGTTGATCTTGGCGACGCGATCAATGCGCTTATAATCGGAAATGTTCTTCATGATCTATCGTGTAGCATATTCTCATGATCGTTACGTAAGATGTTAGCGTCGAGATATCGATCCAGGCCGTCTTAGGATTTGACATGCTATGTACATTATGTAGACTTCGTGTATCTGAACACGTTGTTGAGCTATACATCTTATATATCATATCGGTCAGAATACCACTAAACAACTGCTAACCGCTAGCTCCGTTTCTTTTCACGTATAAAAGGATCTATTAGTCCCGACTCATTAGCTTCAGTACTTCTCTCGTGGAAAGGAACGGCTCAGTCCGGGGAAACGGATGGCATTGACTCAAAGATCCGAGGCTAACCGATCAAATAGATATAAATCAGTAGATCAGTCCTCTATCTATCTTCAAGACTTGGCAATCACTAGTACCTACGTAGGGCGTGTCTCATTTTCTTTCCAGATTAGGGAAATGTTTCCCCTTTTCATTTCTATTTTAAACCGCTGTATATATCTCTCCTATTTCCTTCTAGTTATATATCTCATAGAATAGATATATCTCTGTGCAGTAGGGATGGCAGGTATAGCAATGAACTTGCTAGATCTCGTAATCGCGGAAATGTTCCCTTGTAGGGTCTTAAGATAAAGTTGTCTAACTTGGCTTATCGTCCTTATCAAACGACTAAGGAGTAGACTTGTTACTATATACAATTTGTCTCTACATATTATCTTTCTACTAAGATGATTGAATTCACAGTCTAGCTCTATCTATGAAGCAACTTTAACACTCCTTTTGAGACAGAATTGCTTTCCTCCGAGGAGTATTAATCTTCGATCATCGAAGTGCTTCTCTACCATATGAAATCATAAGGTGGTGGACAATGCAAGACTTTTAGACGCCTGAGATCAGATTGACTTTTATGATGTAATGTCACCCAGGGATCCTTGGTCGGGAGAATCTTGTATTCCATGGTAGCATAGTTTCAGGCCCCACTATCCTTTCTGCTTGTTGTCTAATGGTCAAAGAACATAACAGATATAGAACTCTATAAGGTTACTTCTTAGTATCTAAATGCACAAATGAAATATATCTATATTGTGATATGCCAGAAAGCTATTATGGGTACAAAGGTGCACAAACGAGTTGAAGTTATCCCTTCTATTAAGGATGATGTGAACGACATTCACCATATGAAAATTCTTAATGATCTGGATAATTCTCTTGTTTTCATCCCCTAAAATTCTACCATTAGGGTCGTTTTCATTCTCCCTTCCTTTCTGATATCTTACCTAATGTCCTTATGATACAGATCCAGAAGCTACTTTGTATCATCCGTCATTGGAAGACTCTGGCAACAACGGCCACGGAAGGAGCCACCCAAGAAAACAGCGAGAAGGAGACAATAAATAGCATCGAAGAACCCAAGCTACCACCATCACCACCATCATAAAGCAACCAATAAGATAAATTAACATGAAACCCTCGACACCGGTATACGAACCACCATCTCTTCCAGGTCCTCTACTACTCCTGAAACTGCCAAACGAACTCGCCCTCCAAATCCACTCATACCTGGACTTAGTCTCTCGAGCCTGCTTCGCTTTATCCTGTACATGCCTTTACAATCTTATCGGTCCCCTGGTCCTGCATCAAAACGAGTTTCGTTTCCCACTATTATCCGAGGACCGCGGGATAGGTAGACCACATGAGGATATATTGAAAGCGCGTGCTATGCTCCTAAAGCGCCTCCAGGATGACCGCTGGGTGTACTGCCGTTTCTGCTTCAAGCTGCATCTTCGTGTGGAATGGATTAAATAATGTGATGTTGAACTAGATAAGCCCATATACTTTTCTCAACCGGACAGATGCACGAGCAACGCAGGCATCGTCATTCTATGCCCTTGTATCCAGTCGACTTTCAGAGCGAAGTTGGAACTTATCAATTGGATCAAGCACATATCGAAGAATACTGAGGATAATAACGATTTACCAGGAACGTTCCACAGACAGTCACAGCTGCGAGCGTTCAACTTTAGCTGGCAAGGTAGCGGTAAGAATGGGGTTCCCGTACTCTAGCATGAGTGCGAATGTCCTGATAGCCAATATGGGAGGATAAGAAGGAAAATTTTTCCTTCCCTGAATGACCAAGGACAGCTGATGGTGCTGAAATACTACGATATGGAAGATCGCACGATTGAATATGTTCCATCACCTAAACCGCCGCTATTGTATAGAGAGGTTCCTGGAACGCGGACTATACGCAATTTATGACGTGAAGATTGTATCTCGGATGATCTTTGGAGAGCTCAGAGATCTTTTTCGGATTATATCTTGAGTTTAGACGAAAAATGAGGCAGAGGACTTGTGGTATCAGGACTGGAGATAATCAACCGGAGGGACACTATGATTTTTATGCCAGATTTCACGAAACACTACGAAGATAGGCATTAGGGTTGTGCTAGATGAAAATAACAACAGCTTGAGAAACACCGTGGATTCGAAACCGTAACCTTGACGGAGAATGAGAATACTCTAGTTATACACTGCTTCCGGTTATTGTATTGCATTTGAGCTTGTCTGTCGCAGACAGCTATGGACAGACGCTGACTCTGGTAGCGAGAGCTGCAGGCAAAGCCATGGGACCAACCTCGAAGTTTATGGCCGATGCAATGCGTCCCGGTTTGCATGCTGCTGTTTCCCCGCATCCTGACCAGGGTCTCAACCTGTGGACTGAGAATCAATGTTTCACAGGGTGAACGCAAAGTTACTGTGCAGCACCCAGTCAGGAGGCTCACAAATGGCGTGATACCCTTCGTTTCTACATGAGACACACACATAATGTCTACATCGAGAGTAGAATTGGTGTTCTGAAGCGACCGATTTTCATTAGCAGTAATTGGAGCATTAAGGTTAATCTTCTCTAGCCTACATGGCCGAAGACTTTCTTTAATCCACCAGATAAAGTGGTCGTCGTAAACGGAATTAGCCAAGGTGCAAGATGTTTAGCCAGCATTCACCGTATACAGAGCAAAGTAACAACAGAGTCGAGTGAAGCCTCCGACAAAGCACACATTTCAGCAAATCCAGGGATGTCACCCAACTGGTAGACGAGACCACTGGTCCATAACCTTCACACTCATCCCAATCCTCTTCCAAAGCGAATCCACCCTTCGTAAAGATCGTGTATCGCGTATCTGGTATGTACAACCCGGCATAACAACGTCAGGCAGTGTTGCCTCCTCGAATGCAGGGCGAAACAAACTCCGATTAAACTCCAGTAACACAAAAACAATTCGAAAGAATTTGGATTTGCTTCCTCACATATCCGTACCCACACCCTTCTTCGGCTGGATGTTCTTAGGAGCGGGTGTTGAGCTGCTCGAGGTACTTTGCGACGCAGGCGGAGTGCTGCTGTCCGGAGGTGGTGGCATCCGGGCGTTATCATGCTTCTCTGTCAGTAGGTTCTTGAGCCATCGGTTTTCCATCTCGAGCTGTGCGACGCGCGCCTCAAGAGTAGCGTTCAATTCGGTGGCCTCCCGGACGGTTCGTTCGAGAGCTTGCTCACGTTGCTTCTTCTTCACGCGGAAGCGAGCACTGGCTGCCGTATTACGGCGTCGCTTGTCCTCTTCAGCAGCCAGGCGGGACTGCTCCTCGATGCTGAGGGCAGAGGCGATTCGATCGCTCGGAGGCTGGATGCTGTATCTGGTGTTTCCGAGCTGGCCATTTGGAGGAGAAATGGAAGATGACACGTCGGATGGTGTCAAGTTCCCAGGCGCGTGGCCTAGTTCATCGATTTGATACGGAACAGATGGATACATTGAATGAGGTGGATATGCTACCAGCTGATCCGGGAGTGGATAGTTCATCGACTTCTCGCCTGATAAGAGGTCATGTAAGCAAATGCGTGATTTCGACATAACAGGCATTGAAGACTCCTTTGCAAGCAACGAAATAGCATCACAGATGGGAACGAAGTGCAATAGGGGTCCGGTAAGCAAAGGGCTTCACCACCCCCTACAACCAGCCCTTTGGATCGAAGTATAGTCATCAACCCCAGCAGCGTCTGTAAGCGACGGCTGACCGCAGGCGATTACCACTCTGTAATCACAGCCCGGGATTGCGTGCTTGCTTGGACCAACTCTTTTCGCACAACGCATGTGGGGAAGAGGATGCAGGCCGAAAAAATCACAATGGCATTCAATTGTATAGGTGATCAAAATGACAGGTGTGACATTGGGACTGGTCAACGGGGCAGGGGGTAATGTGAGATGGCGACCAGACGGCGCCCGGTGTAGATGCAACCGGAAGGGCAGTCTTGCTTGAGGGCGTATTACTGGCAACTGCCCAAGACAAGCTGATCTTGACCGCATATATAACACGAGAAAAACAACAAACCAGATGGCGAGAAAATGGCAATGCCAAACGTTTTGTTTGCGATAATGCTAAACTTACCGTGGTAGGGGTATGCTCGGGTGTCGATAGAAGTGCGCTCATCCTCAATACTGTCGTAGGAGCTCACAGACAGGCCACCCAGGCCTTCTGTCTGATCGTAATCCATGAATCTGGTTTGCGTGAATGGCGAAACGTCCGAATCTGCGTCAAAGGAATAACGTCGGCCTTGGGGGGCTGTTGTTGCTGATCCTTGATAGGACGCGGTGAAGAGGTTGGAATTTTCGACCTTGCTGAGAGCGGCCTGGGAAGGAAGATGGTTTTGTGACATGGCTTTCGCGGAGATAATTCCTGCAGCAGTGACAGCAGCAAAATAATGTTCCTGTGGCCTGGCCACAACCACGTTCACACACCCACGTTAGAACCCCGGATCAGACTGAAGAGGGGAAAGCCGATGAGGGAAAGGCACATTGAACTTCATCGGGTTCGTGCCGTGGGTTGGACAGTCTACAAAATATCCGTTGTCCAACAGCATTCACGACAACATAGCGTCGGCTGCCAAGTCGCGGGTGAGAGAGCTTTAACCAACACCCACGGGATGGATGGGGACACTGCGGCTTTCTTCAGCAGCTGAGTGGATAGAGTCAGACAGGATCGCTTTTTCTTTACCTTCTGAATCGATCAGCGGCTGCGCTTCAGGACGCCTCGAGGCTTGATGTGGTGATGTTCTCATGCCGCTAGAGGCTAGACGATGATCTGATATGATGGGGAAATGTCGTGATCCCGCGTGCCGGTTCGCCAGTCGTAGCTCGCAATGGCAGGGGACCGGAATCGACCAGCGGTGTCAGAAGATGGGAATCAGTCGCAAAGATTCTCGAGGAAAAAAAAAAAAAAAAAGAAAAAGACTATCTACAGGCATGAATTGACTGCTTCTTTTAAGGCTCATCCTCATCAACCGCGATATCTCATCTGTCCCCGCTCGTGAGCGGAAAGCCCATTATGCATGGCGCTCTCAACACTGTGATTCGAGACCTTCAACCAGCGGAGCGGGATCCGATCTCCCAGCATTGAAACAAGGGGCTTTGTGATCCCATTCGATTAGTTGGATTTCTTATGTGAACGCGTTGCTGATGACGCGGGCATCGACTGAGATCGCACTGATAGGCACGGGAGCACAAAGTGAGGCCTCGACCAGTGTCTTGGCATAGCGGTCTTGCTGTTGCGCGCTCCAGGCGCCGGAGAAATCAAAGGTAAAAAAAGAATAAGCCATGCTTAAAATTCAGTTCAATTCTCTTTATGCTTCTCTAGTGCGATCGTCACAGTCCAGAAGGGTACTTCTTTGCGAGCTGCATGATACATCTTGACATGACGTTGCTGCGTATCAATCGCGTTTCGGCCGCTTCGCCAGAATCTCTGCAGCATCTTCAGCGGTCTTTCCTCTGTTCCTCTTGCCTATCTTCTCCTCTCCTAGGATAGTGTTTTCTGCCACGGTTCGATACACCTCCGCAAATGCCCCGAACACGCTTTCTCCGAGTCCATGCCACTCGCCTTGAGTATCAACGGCTTCACCAATTCCTCGCATCTCTTCCACCCAGCGATAAGCTTTGGGTGGCATATGGGTGATCCCCCTGGTCGTCAGCGATGCAGTAGCGGGTGAGTATTGTTGCAGGTGTTCCAGCAGCTCGGGGAGGACGGATTCCTTCTGTGCCGTGGAGAAGGAGAGGATCGAGAGAGCGGTGAGACCTTTAGTCAGTGCAGCAAATGACAGCTTAAGTGTCGATGCGGAACCAATGGTGGGAGACACTATCTTCATATTGAGGATCTTAGACAGGGTTTGGAAGCTGGATGGAAGATCAACGGAGCCCGATATCACAATGCTGGGCTTCTTCCAGGTCTTCGTCTCTGGATCTTGAGAGGGCGGCCCGCCGATGATACCACCATCGAGGAAGTGACAGAGAGTAGTCTCATTGTCGCCTTGGGCTTTGGCGGGTATCGATAGCAGTGAGCCGACCTCTCTTGTTGCGCGCGGAGAGATGGCGTTCAGATCGAAGTAATACGGCTTCCGCCGCGTCTCGCGACCTTCCAGATCGGGAATTGCTGCACGTCTAACTGTCGTGTCCGACAATTGGCATGCTTCGGATATTCGCCGAGCAGTCTCCAGGGCATCTCTTGGTGGTACGATGGATAATATGTAGTCTGACTGCACTACCAATTCCTGATCCGATGGCAGAGATTCTATCGCGGCTGAACAGATCCGCGCCAGCGTATCTTCACTACGCCTTGTCAGAACCGGGTAACGGACAGTAATCATGGATTAAATCAATGGGATTGGGAATCCATACCTTCTCCCTAAGCCTACAGTAAGAACGCGATAATCATGTGCTTTTAGTAGCTTGGCTACGCCAAGTCCCATGTCTCCAATGGAGATAATCCCTACAGAGACGGGCCGCATTGCTACGATGATATAGAGCGAAAATAATGCCTCGAGCTTCTATATATTCGAAGCCAATCTTAACGAGAATCATGAGACGGCTACAGAGGTCCTCTAATATCTCTCAGCCGCGCACGTTATCAACACGGTCGGCAATTACGGGTAATTCTCCGGGCTTGCGTTAAAATGGCGGCATGCGGGGTCTAGGTGACGGAAATCCTCGTGGAGTTATTATTAACTAGGCGCTCTTCTCTCGGACGAGAGCCCTATGATGGATGGGAACGAGTTACTCTAAACGTCTAAGCTCGAGAAAGCTTAACTCTTGCGCAATAAGCGAGTCTTCTGGCTCATCGTCTAGTGGCATCAGGAACAGGTGCACACTGCAGTCCTGAGACGGCTGGCGTTCCATCCAATATTCCAACGCAACAACAGGGCTTGCTCAGGTTGCAGTGGAATTCTGGGGCTAAGTGTTACGCCCTTAGAAATCAAGGAACGCAATACGAAGTGTGAACAACTTTCTTCACGGTCCCCCAAACCATGACAGTACTCTCACGTATATTATCAGAAACAACAGTGGCAGAGACACGGAAGACCCCACGCCCTTGTACTGCCACATCTACTGCTCGAACGATCAGTTTCTTCTCTCAGACCGGTGTCCGGTACTTATCGCTCAATTTTATAATCTTATCCGCCCGACCACCCTCAAGCATGGGGTCTAGTGACCTCGAATCTTCTATACCTCAAAAGAACATCTTAACAAGACATATCTAACGTGATATTCTCAAAATCATTCTCGCCCGTCACACACCAGAGATCTTTCCCGGAAACAGCGTATACCGACCATCTACATATCGACCAATAGAGTGTTCGTGTAGACATGATACAAGACTCCCGGATCGAAATATATGTGCATCTCCAAAGCTATCATGACCCACCTACAACTGAGCAAGCACTGTATCTGCATGCCAATAAGTGGTATGGGAAAAATGGCGTAACAGAATGGTAGTATTGTCAGGACGGAGAAAGATAGGCAGAAAGGCCATTTCCTGTGTACCGTCTGCGCGCGCTCTTTGATGGGGGAAAAAGCAGGCACAGCAGTATTCGATTGTTCTGCTGTAAGAGATGTGCGAAGTAGGTATGATGTATATCATGAGAAGTAGGTATTGTCATTATTCTTTTAATTATCCATTGCTTGTCAGGAATTCTGCATGCTTTAGATCTATCCAGTTCGGGGAAGCTTCACGAGATCGTCTTCAAGACAATTCCTCCCCATTGTAACACCCAGGCTAGTATTAGAGAATCGATTAATTTATCTACCTAACTAGGTGGTGACAACTGAAGACTCAAAGCTGAAGAAAGAATCAAAGAGTGGTCTCGCTCGGAGGAAGATATCTGGGGGAGTTCTGCCAGTACGACCGCCTTCCCGAATAGGTTAGGCTTTGAGCATCCTTTTCCTACTGATCCCTACTACTACCGATCCGCCAGCTATCCTAACACCTAGGTGTCAGGATCCGGATCTAGGGCCGTCACACCCATAGCGATGGATCCTTCTGGCAAGAGATAAGCGGGTAAGCGACGTATCTATACCGAGAGCATCTTATCAATAATAGACTCGAATCTCTACACACGAACTTAGATAACACTTACACGTACATTGAACACAAAAAGTGTCAAAGGGGCTATGTCATGATAACTCCCTTTCACATCATCTAGGAACACAAGACTCGATAAAAGATGCGGTGAGGAAAGTAGTAACAATCAGTATTAGGTAAAGAAGCCATCCACAGGAACCATACTTCTTTCACAGGTATCTATAAGACCAGCTGCTTTGCCTGCTACGCTCCTACACTCATCGGTATATCCGGAGGCTTTGTATACAGCTACTTCCCTGAAGCGGCCGCTCCAGAACTGCCATCTCGAAAGACATAATACAGGCTTGTGATTAGCATCGTAAGAAGACGCACGTTTCCATTCCTTTGGAGCTTTGGGGGACAGATTGTCACCAGGGTACACAACTCGCTTGAATAAGCAGTGTCCGAACTAAATGGTCCACTGCGCAGCAGCTATTATATGTCCGTCCTGGACATTATTATTGTCCTTTTTGTGATCTTCCTCAAGGGCCTCTTGAAGCATCCAAATGGCATAGGTTAGGTCACTGGTCCAGATATGAGAGGCATGAAGGTTGGCTAGGAATGCTTTTAATTGTCCCATGTAATTGGATGTTTATACAGCGCACCTCCAAATCAGAAGATAATTATGTGAGTGTTTGTAATGCAGGAGGTATGTGGCAGGGCTATAGTATAGACGAGCTGACGTAAAGAGAACTCAGGAAAAAAAAATCATAATGAATGAGACACCTACCATCCAATGGGTCCTTCATGGGCTCCTTGAAATACTGAAAACGATTGTAGAAACTGGATATCCCTAGAGCATCACGTAGTAAACGTCTCTGACTAGAGGCCTAATTATGCTTCATTGATAATGACAATACCTTCTCCGAATACCTATAAGTGACATTCGTCGACTGACGAAAATATTCCAACAGTCGGGAGAATTTCACTTGTGATTTATAATAATAAGGAATCTGTTCCGCAATTTCAAGCCACAAGTCGTCAAAGGTGGCTACTACAGGCGATAAGGGGTCGTCTTCCGGTAGAAGAACAAAGTTACAGTATGCTGCTTATTTCGAAGATACGGTAGTATCTGGTTGCAAGAACTCTCGTAGAATAATGAAGACCTGGTCGTCCAAGTAAGGCGCGGCCGATGTCCTTAGTAGATCGTATTCCGCATCTTCGTAGGATTTGGACTTCAGGGCGGAAATTATTTTGTAGGCCCATAAGCCAGGGTCATTTGTGAAATCGTCGAGCTTAAGATCAAGATATCTTAGTGTATTTCTATAGAAGCTGGAGAACAGATATTCATTATACGCTAAGATATTTTGGTCTGTACCCAGGATAAAACCATTATCGGAGCTCAGTGGGTAGAATCAAGTAAGTGCCATACTCAAGAGGTGTTCGAAATAGCTTATTGTGAGGGTAGAGACTATTCTGCCTTGCATTACAAGCGCCAACTTCATAGGCAGCAGAGCTAGATAAGCTAAATTCAGCTCCGCGAGTCACAGAAGGACATTCATTGTTGGTTGAACAATTAAGTGCCCAGCACTTCGACTATGACTCAAGGAAGCATACTAGGCATTTCCATATTAATAATATCATGCGGAGCTGAACTGAATCAATATGCCGCATCAAGTAGATATAGGTAGTATTATTTGTGGAGGAAATACATACGTGGTACAGACATGGTTTGCTTCAAAACCTGTCTATGCGCATGCAGGTGTATTCACCATCTAGGCGGGTTACTAGTTCAAATAGGACTTTCGGAGTTTTTATTTTTCTTTCAGTGAATCAAGTTGTCCGTAGTCGATTTCTGACGCAGAATTCCAGCTTTATCTCCGAGCCACATGGTTTTGATGTAAGCGCCCACCATTATATATGCTAATTGTTACGAGGTTCTATCTAACGTCCCTGCCAATAACCCTAGTATATTGTTGTCTCGACGGTACTAATATGGAATTCTCCTCCAATAACCCGGTTCAAACCAGTACCTCCGGCATCGTATATGGTGTATTGGACTTCATTCGAGATATTCTGAGAGAATAAAATGTTCAATTCATGATTGCCTGGACCGGCAGCTGAATCTTGGTGGCTGCCGCAAGGTTTGGAGCTTGTAAGCCACGCGGAGCACTCCCGTGCGTCATCTGCATTACCAACACTGCTACTGTGCGCACTACTTACTGTACATAATAAAATGTGTGAGCACCTTTGTTGTACGTGAGCCCGTTGTTTGGAGGAAGCGAGGGCTTTGGTTCAGCTTCTTACGTTGATATCCTCGATAGGCAATGCTGATTTCTTATGCAGTAGGGCTAACTGTTTCGGTGATAAATATACTCTAGGGGTCTAAAGGTTATTGGATTTTAGTAGGCTACTCTGTCTTCCGGACCCGGTTCTCGGGTATACGGCACGTCACATCTCCCCAGTCACGGTATTGCATAACTTCCAAATCATTGAATAATAATATAGCCAACCTGTGTCCAGGAAGTGATCCTCTACAGGCCGTCGTTTAAGCACTGACGAAGGGAATTGAAATCGAGCCTGGAAAGGACGTCCTCCCGGTCCCGGGTCACATGGCGCATTGGCATATCTCCGAACGCGGATTAAAAGACGACGATCCTCTAATATACGGAGCAAGGCGTGGATCTGGCTGTTAATAATGCCCCACTATGATCACTGTTCGACTAATCTAGAGCAGAATAGAGTACGCCATCCTGCCCATCGATAGCTGAGAATCGAACCCGCTGTCCAATCGCTGAGACCCGCTACGTCATGACAGATGTGATATGCTGGCGGGATCCTAGTCCGTTTCCATTATCAACAGCTTGTGTGCTGCAGACAGACTCGAAAGCTTCGAGAATTCTAGGTCAACATGAATCTGAGATCTCACGCGAGTAGTGAGTGCGGGGTGCCTCAAGTTTACGCACCAATCGGTTGCCCAGTAGCAGAAGATAGTCTCATTCTCCGGGTTTACATCCATAACTAGGTCGACCAAAACGTCTAGGAGATGAAGACCGGATCTGAGCAGTCGCGTTTTTAAGCTACGAAGATGCCCTCCTAACGCGTCCGTAGTCTCCAGACCCACAGGCTCCGTGCGGATTTCGCTATCTTCTTGGATTTAAATCATTGATAACCGGTTCCTGAGAATTCAGTCGCGTTGCCGTGAGTGGGATATTCACCATGGCCGTGTTCTCCGCTTCATCCATACGGGGCTGTAACACGTTCTTAGTGTTATTATGCCTCACATATATTCTTCCTGCTGCCGCATTGGTTCCCAGGAATCCATATTCGAGGCTTGCGGCTCGACAGACACCTGATCCTCTGGAAATTGATGTTGGCTATGCGACATATCGTGGTTACTATAACGACACAACTGGATTGAACACATGGCTAGGGTAAGGAGTGAATACTTACAGATTGGATATCAGTCCTACTAATATTTTTTTTGTCTGTTCAGCATTCGCTTCGCAGAACCGCCTGTGGGCAACCTACGATGGCAGAAGCCAATTCCACCGCGGACATCGCAGAACGGGACCGAGGTAGTGAACGCTGATAAGTTCCCAAACGAGTGCCCTCAAGCACCGCAAGCTACCACGTAAGTAAAGACTTTCGACTGGCAGTAAGATATTTGCAATTGACGACCCAGAAGGAGTGATAGCTCTTTCCAGCCTTCCCCGTCGCAAAGCGAGGACTGCCTGTTTCTCAACGTCTACGCGCCACAAAACGCCACTGGCTTGCCTGTTTTTGTTTATATTCGTGAGTGCCGACCTTCTGTATATCGAGAACAAGCTAACTGTGATAGATGGAGGGGGCTACGGATCTGGCAACGGGCAGTCAAATCTCGTATCCTTGATCAGAGACTCTGGTGAAGACTTCGTTGGAATTGCAATTCAGTACCGAGTATGGATATTTCGTCAATGCGTCATATAGTTCTTGCTAACTGATGTAGCTGGGGGCATTTGGCTTCCTCGCATCGGACGAGGTAAAGCGTTTTGGAACATCCAATGCCGGTCTCTTTGACCAATTTCTTGCCTTGCAATGGGTGCAGCGCTATGTTGAACCTTTTGGTGGTGACCCTTCACGAGTGACCATTGCAGGAGAGTCAGCAGGTCAGTATTATTTCGATGCCTCTCAATTTCAAAGCTAAGGGTTCTTTTAGGTGGTGGCTCTGTGATGCTTCACGCTATGGCCTACGGAGGATCGCTTGGAACATCGCTATTCCAGAACGTAAGTGACCATTAAGTCAATCACTGTATGGCCCAACCTGACTTATATCTACAGATCATTGCTGCCAGCCCTTATCTTCCTATGCAGTACAGTTACTCTGATTTTGTGCCTTCACAGATGTACTACACCTTCGCCGCTGCTGCCGGGTGCTTTGACGGCCTCCAGACTTGGAAGGAAAAGATATCAGTATTCAACTGTCTTGTCAACAAAGATACAGAGACTCTGCAGAATGCTAGTTACACTGTCAACGTGGGCGGGAAATATGGCCAGTGGGCATTCCTTCCGGTGACCGATAACGATTTCGTGCAACAGGTGCCGAGCCAGCAGCTTCTGAGCAAGCAGGTCAACGGCGACCGGCTATTAGTTAGCGTAAGTTCTCCTATCTATGAACACGCTATACTGCGATTTTTTCTAACATTTAATCACAGAACAACGCAGACGAAGGAACCCGCTTCACTCCTCAGACGATTGACACAGAGGAAGACTTTGTCAATTTCATCAAGTCGTTATTCCCATTGTTTACGGAGAGCGACGTCAACAAATCTCTGCTGTACTACCCTTCCACCTCCGCACCGGTGAACGAAAGCGATTCGAGGTTCGCTACCTCGGGAACTGGGACCTTGACCGCAGTCAATGAGAGCAGTTTTGGGACAGGCCAGCAGCAGCGCGCTGATGTAAGTCTTCTTTTCTATCATGAGCTGTCTGAGTGTCTAGGCTGACGAATCTAGAACCTATATGCCGAGGTTACATTCGTCTGTCCAGCTTACTGGATGGCAGAAGCCTTTGGAGAAGATGGCAGGAAGAGCTACAAGTATCAATATTCGATCCTTCCGGCCATTCACGCTTACGATATGGACGCCTACTTTGGACCCCGCCCGGATACGATGTCTGTGGCATTCCAGACTGCAGTGAAATGTAAGTGTCTGAAGTTTCCTCGAAATACTATGCCTGCGTTGCTGATGCCCATTAGCGATCTGGAACAGTTTCATCGTCACTGGAGACCCTACTGAATTGGTTAATACCACCATCCCCGCAAATGCAACCAACGTCATCGAGTCATGGGCACCATTTACTGTCGGGCACCCGTTCCAGTTGAATCTCAATCAGACCGGCGGCACTCTCACGACAGAGGAGGATAGTGTCACACATACAGATATTACGGTCTATGAAGGCTCTGGGCTGCAGCCCGACTTTGACCTTGTGAACGCTTATACTTGGGAGGGTGGACGAGGACAGCGATGTGACTTCTGGAGGAGTATCAGCCGTCACATTCCAGGATAAGTGGCTTCCAAACACGGGTGCCGTTAAAAAGTTGTTGGAGTTGGTTACTTCTTGAGAAGTTGAAACCAAGTACCGAGCAGCTGGCATAATCCCAGCTATGTTGCATGACTTTCCTTTAGAATCAGTCTTGTCAATACAGTGAATATTGTACATATTCCAATGATGATAGTGTTGTTTGCTGGAAATAACACACATTGAAGCTTCAGTTAGTGTGAGCTCACAGGAAATTATTGCAGCATTTCCAAGCTGTCTGGCAGAGCCAAAAAAAAAAGTAGCTGCAGAGAAGCCTGCAATGATCGTGATATTTGTCCCGCTGCTTCTCTTTGAATCCGCAGCAGAATGTTATTCTATCCTCTGCCAAGAAGACATACTTTTCAAGATGCGTACAATGGTTCGGGTATCGCAAGCCACCAAGACAAGCGGAAGGCTTAAATGAGGGCCGTCCAAGAACGATTCGTGGTTTTCCTCTAGCCAAACCATCAGCGCCGATCATCCTTAGCGTCCAGTGGCCAGGGGCATTTTAGCGGACTTATTTTTTGGTGTCAACTACATATCCTATCCCAGTGGTTCCTACGTTATTTTCCCGCAACTCGGCGTCCGAGGCATGGCGTTTCCGTTGCCGACTATCCGATGCCACAGCCATCAAATCGTAGCAGAACAGAACCGATGTTGCAGTTCAGGTGTAACTGAAACGTTGCATCCATACTCCGTAGTTGATTTGTTATGTTATCTCCCCTCTTCTGCTCCCCCCTCACACCGCATCTTGTTCTTGGCTGTCGCGTGGAAGATTTGTCTCGTTCAGTTGGGCGGTCCCTGCTTACTGAGCAGTGTCCAAGGTCGCGGGGAGAGTCGATAAAGCTTTCGCTCCTGTCCGCTGGCCGCCAACCGATAGACACATGGTCGAGAATAACCTTCCGACTGATCTGTTTCTTAGTAATCCTTCGAGTGAGCAAGATGTCTTCGTCCATCGAGCACGGCAAGTAAGATTCTCCTGTGCTGTCTGATGAGAAGAGATGCAGCGAGTGGATCCGTTGGTCGAGCTTGCGCCCGGTACGCCGCAATCCATCTCGCAGGGAACGATAGGTCTCCCGGTCACTGAAGGTGAAGAGGCTCAAGAGGAACCAGGAGCGAGTGCTCGAAATCGTCCCTCCATGGTAAGCATGTGTGCCACGCCAGATTCTCAAGACCAGTTTGGTAAACGTTTGTATGAGCAGGCATGCGACATGTGTCGCAAAAGGAAGACTAAATGCGAGCTCGAAGTAAATGGGAAAGATTGCGTGCAGTGTATGCGTCGCAAGACAAAGTGCCAATTTGGCACGAAGAAGTCGAGACGGCAGTCTCTCAAGAGGTAATTCCTGATACATCCTGTCCCATCGGTCGTTACTAAAAATGGTTAGGGCGCAGCATATTAGATGGCTGGAGAATCGATTAAGACGCGTACAAGAGATACTTAAAGCTGCAGGTATCTTGGATGAGAACTATGTCGATGAAGACCTCATTCCTATAAATGATGAGCAGCTGGCTGCGTACGAGCCTGATTCAAGTGACGACCCAAAAGATTATGATGGAAATTATCTGGAAGAGGTCGAACAAGCTTTCGGGACTCAAACGCCATGGCAGGATGATGGGCTATTTCCATCCGCGTTTGGTTCAATGGATATCATGTCCTATCCGGTATCCAGAACTATACAACCAGGTACTCCACGACGCATACGATCAGTTTCTTTAACCCCATCATCGTCATCCGAAGAGCAATCCGTGACCACCGAGCTGGACTCTTTGACTTCGTATATTGTCACAACGAATGAGAGAGATGAGCCTCGCTATTTTGGTAAATATCACTCACTGCATAGTCGTTGAGCATTTGACCTACTTGCGGAAACTTGCTGATTGCTATGGCATAGGACGAGCTTCTACTATGTCCATATTCTCTGCGGATGGACTCCAATGGATAAGACACAGAACAGGTGACCCTAGTATCTCTGACACGATATTCGCTCGACCACGAGATGAGAACTCGTGCAAATACTATCCACCAGACGTGTATCACGATATTTTTAACTCTCACGTCTATAAACCTCTGCCCTCGAGGACGGAGGTCTTCGGGCTGATAAAACATTACTTCCTGGGCGCGAACAGGCTATTCCCCATTTATCATGAAGCTAGTTTCATGCGGTTGGTCGAATGGCAATATAAGCAACAGACATGCAAAGATGCAGCACTATGGGCAAGCATCAACATCATGATGGCTGTCGCCTATCGATATCGACTACCAGATAGTATACGACCTGAAAGGGATAACGAGAAAGCCTGGCAGTATTTCAAGAATGCTTTGTCAGTCTTGGCCGACCTGACGTTGCGGCGTACTGACCTCTTGAGTGCACAAGCTTTGCTTGCAATGGTGTGCACCCTTACGCATTCTTTGTTTGATATAGAATTGCTAATTATGAGATTCTTCAGGCCATGTTTCTACGAGGCAATTCAGGACTCCAATCGGCACTGCCACTTGTGACTGCAGCTATGAAAATCTGTCATCAACTCGGCCTTCACAGACGGTCCACAGGGAACAATCTTCCTCCAATAGAACAAGAACAACGAAGGAGGGTGTTTTGGGTTGCTTATGTAATCGATCAGAGGTAAGCTCATAGACACGCACTGAGCTACAGGAGTACTAAATATTTGCAAGTGTGTCCATCCGTGCAGGGAATGCGCCATCTCAAGCCGATGATTTCGATGTCGACTTCCCGGCGGACAATATTGACGAAGAAGAAAGTAGCCCTGATGTGGCCTGGCTCTCTCTTCTTGCACGTCTCTCAGTGATTAAGGGACAAATTTACAAGAGGCTATATTCAGCGAAATCTTTAAGGAAATCCCCGCCAGAGATTATCGCGACAATCAAGGAGCTCAATGCCGAACTTGACAAATGGAAATCAAACAGTCAGATGGCCATCCAGTGCAAGCAAGGTATGAACGAAGAGAACGCCATGTTCAATCTTTCGAGGATGGGTCTACAATTGGCCTATTATAATGCAGTTATAATGGTCAATCGAATGCCTGTCCTTCACGACTCTTTCTTAGCAGCACACTTCCCAGCTGCTATCACTCGACCTTACTTGGCCCAGGCATTTGCGTCGAATGCAATATGTGTACAGGCCGCTCGCGATTCATTGAAACTCATGAACACAATGCCTTGGGGAGATGTGGCGTGGATGTGGTAGGTTTGAGAAATGACCTTGGAATTAGCCTTGTGCTTACAAAAGTTAGGGCGTTACTATATTATTTGTTCCTGTCAACAATTATTGTCTTCGTCAATATCTTACGGAATGCGACCAATCCGAAGGTCCATGATGATCTTCGATCACTAAGCATGGCTGTCACTTTTTTCAACACTCTGACACCTAGGGACGGTATCCGCAACAATGCTAAGTTCATGGCAAATACGTGTTCCGTATTTGAGCGGATAGCAAAAGCTGTCGCTGAAAAAGCAGAAAAAGATTGCAAATCTCGGAAAAGCTTACGAGGGGAGAAGATCGCGGATATTTCGACTCCGACTAGTGAAGCACAAAATATTACCCAATCTCGGTCAGCAGAAGCAGCACGTTTTGCCGAACGCTCAGAAGCTCTTAGGAATATCACAAGTCCGGCGACAGCGGATGTTGCGGCCGCTCGACACTCCAGCAGCACCGTGGCAGCAGATCCCCACAGTTCGGAGGAGTATCTTCTTTCATACATCGCGAATGAATCTTCTACTGCCGCGGAAGTAGAGCAAGCAGGAGAGCATGTCGAGCAAATTTCAGGATCAACGAATTTAGATCCGCCTCTTCCCGATGCATATACCTTTTTCAACAATATGCTGGTACCGCCCGACCTATGGCAAATCCCAATGACCCCCGACTGGGAGACTCTGAACCAATTTCCAGGGAACGTTTTCTCCCAAGGCTTTGCGGAAGCATACGGACTCGGGGGTTCCCTTCAAGGGATGTCAATACCCGAGCAGCCCGGCTACGGTGAGAGCACGTCAAGTTTGCAACAAGAAAGCCAATGGACTGGCGACCACAATATCTACGACATATACGACTTTTTCCAATAAAGTTCAGGTTTTAGAAAGATTAACTTACGTTGTCGCTGAGACGTGACGTCGGTGGTATTTGAACACCATTGAACAGTGACACTGGTTAGAAGTATCCGAGATTGGCCTCTTTTTAGAGGCTACCGCTATGATTGTAACTATTCGGGTTTCCATTTTTTTTTTTACTGAAATATCTAGCCTCGGTCACTGGCCATGATATACGATTTACGACGAATCAAACAACAACAATAATGATCATGATTACTTAACATTTCAATACTGGCTCCCATCTACCAGTCCAACTTGCCTATATAGTTCCGTCAATGTGGTGAGAAGTATCAAAACTATGTACTGTAAATGCCAATCCATTATGTTCATTATCATCTCACATGTCCATAGTCGCATTATGTATATGCAGACTGCGTTCGCAAATCCCTGCTCTGCGAACCGTCACTGCAGCTGAGCTGCACCTAGCATGTATATTTCTTGAGCTGTTCGTTCAAGTCTTTATCAATAATTCCGGCTTCAACTGCCTCTGTAAGAAACATCCATATCAGTAAACTGTAACCAGCAAAATACCAAAGACAAAGGAAAGAGCAAAAACTCACTCCGATAATCCCACATCTCAGGATTACTAGTCAAATCCGTCTTCCAACTCCAAAAAATCCAACCATTCAGCTTCTCATACTGCTGCTGCTGGGCCGAGAACCACTTCGAGTAATCATCAACATGGTTCGTCATGGGCTTTAAGTTATTTCCCGACGTCGAGAAGCTCAAGCTCCATTCGCCCACGATCTTGGGACTCACAGCCGACTCGCGGTCGTCTTTACAGGCGTAATTGACAAAGTCGCTGATGTTCGTAGAGGAACTGAGAGAGTAGGACTCGTAGTTGTGGTCGTCGAAGAGGAGGTTTTTCTGTTGGGAGGATGAGAGAGATGAGGTTGGGTTGCCGCCGGCGTTCCAGAGGTCATCCTTCATAATAGTTAGGATGAGAATTGTTTGGTATGGTTTGGTGGAAAAGATAGTGATAACTTACCATCACCATAATATGAACTTTATCACTATCGGAAATGCCCAGCGATGCTTCCTTCTTTTGGATACGATCGATGGCCGTCGGATAGAAGGTATCGACGAGCCAGGATGTTTTGGCATTCTTTGTGTTCTGCAAAGGCTCATTGATGAGCTCGACGGTGCCAACGTTCCCGAAGTCATCGCTGCCGTGAATGTTCTCGACTATCCATTCGTAGAATTGGTATGCGCGCTCCGCGTCGGCTGTGGATCCGTAAAATGCTGTGTCGGTTGTGTACTGAAGTTAGGAGTTAGTAAGATACTTTGCATGAGTTGTATTTTTATGTATGTGTATACATACTTACTCTTCCAGTGAAAGCTTGCTCCGATGCTTGAACACCAGGCATACCGTGAAGGTCCAGAATGATATACATCCCAGCGGAAGTGGTCCATCTGCATACATTGCGCAGGTCATCTATGGCATTGCCCTTGGGGTAGTACTCGTCATCATTAACAAGGTCTTCATTGATCCAGACCCAACAGGGATCTGCCCAGGGACGAGTTAGTTAGTCATCTATACATATCCAGAACAGTCAATCCAGAGAAAACTCGGAGTAAACATACTCTGATCGTATTCAATCCATAGGAAGTCATCGTTGTGATGTCCTCCTGGGTAGTCCACGAACTCCAATGCTGCTTAAAGGCATCATTGGCAGTATCCTGTCCAATACCCTGAAAACAGTCCCATTCACAATGGTACGAAGAATCACCGGAGTCCTTGCAACCCAAGGTGTCCTCCCAATAGGATCTCGCCATCCATGGTCCGAAGACGAAATGGGAACCCAGATTGACGCCTCGGATCTTACTGGTTCCTCCGCTTGTGAAGGCAGACAAGCTATGGCCTTCATCTGTGGGAAGCCATGCCTGAAGGAGTGTGGTGGTGAAAGGGAGTAATAAAAGAGACGGTGTGGTGAAATATATTGTGTCTAAGAATGGAAATAAGGGGCGAGAACGCGAATGAAGAATTCAGTAAGCGTCAGGGGGCATGGATACCGGAAGCGAAACACCACAAGGGTCGTCAGGAACCATGATTATATATATACCTTTCTTTCTCTCCTTCTCCTTCTCCATGGTGAAGGACCCCAAGGGTGGAGGAGATAACAACGGGAGATGCACGCGCTCATCCCCTCACATACCTCCTCAATCCTTCCGAGATTGCCCGTACAATAGGCATTGAGAATGGATCCACAGGGATAGGGAACAACATGTGCTAAAGACATCGAAGACGTCAACACTCTTCGCTAATTTCCATTCTAGGGAATATTCAATGAGACGCTATATAACCTATACAATTCAATCTAGGACTAATAACCTTCATCACAGCTCGGAATGGTCGAAAATGACAATTTGTCAGTGTTTCCAGGAACTGTGAGGACGTTAGCGTTGCAGCATAGTAGGAATCCAGGGAGGAGGATGGCCCTTTGCGGAAGTTGGTAGGTATACATTGCTGTGAGACCTTTGGTTGACCCCTCTCCCTCCTTCTTAGACTCTCCTAGCATTCCTATACTGCTAGTTCATTCCCCACATAGATGGTCCAGAGATGATAAAAGAAAGAAGAGATAAACATCGACCACGCAGAATCATGGAAATAGCCTGAGGAGTCAATGATGGAAAGTATGAGATCAGGTCTTTCTCTATCAATTATCTATCTCCATCTTTCCTGTTTCCATGGACTCATGTCAGGAACGATCGCGTAATGATTCTTGGGTCTATGGGTAACGGAAGCAAACACACTTCAGAGGGCCGGTCGAACTTTATATGGCGATCACTCTTGGATCGACTTCATCCTTCGGCTCGTCATAAGGCTGCCCGCAGCCCTCTAAGCCTCACAAGGGACTACTCGGACCCAGTTCAATGATCTTAGTCCGGTACCTTCATCTTTGA
The DNA here is from genome assembly GCA_003116535.1 of Paecilomyces niveus. Taxonomy (NCBI): domain Eukaryota; kingdom Fungi; phylum Ascomycota; class Eurotiomycetes; order Eurotiales; family Thermoascaceae; genus Paecilomyces; species Paecilomyces niveus. The sequence goes on from QEIL01000068.1 coordinate 142,506, forward strand.
CTCTTCTCCACGACCTCCACAGGTGTTAGAGGAGACGGGTTAGGCTCTCAGAGTTTATCGATTATGGGTGCCAGTGTGAGGACAAAGCGACCATTTCAGGCTATGCCCCCATATATCTCACCTAGTTATCCAAGTTTCTAGGTGGTGCGATGGGGGCGTGGAGTCAGATATCTTAATTATAGGTTTCGACGAACTACAGTTCTGTCTGTTCAACTCAAGACATACCATAGGACAAAGTCAAGTCGTGTCTAGACTTTGGATGTTGTGTGGTTTGATTGTGGAAAGCGGAGGCCTTACGAATCAGGAGCACCAAGTTGAGTTCAGGAGAATAGATCGATCATGTAGGTGAAGCCAGCCACGCTCATGACTCAGGTGGCTTGAAGTCTACCATGCCTATGGATTCTGTCTACTCGAACTAGACTCGTATGCCATAGGAAATGTACACTATATACGCGGAGATATCGAGATTCAAGAACGCAGAAGCGCGAGTGGTATTTGATTCCAGGCTTCGATAGTAAAAAAAATCTCATCGAAAAAGATCATCATGAACTCCTGACACCGAACCGAAGACGCAATGTGCTGCTGCTATTCCACCTTCCGGTAGGACCGGCCATCCCAAAGATAGAGAAACCAACCAACTCCACAATGCAAGTGTAGGACAAGACCACGAAAGGCGCAGGTCAGAAGACTCTTCCAGCGAGCTCATGCACAGCCTTTCTCCAAACACCTTTCCCGAATTCAACCTCAGACCTATTCCCCTGGGTCTCCTTACGAAGGATGTCCTTCATTTGATTCTCCGACACTCCGCTCTGATTTCCAGAGCCAAATCCGTAAACTTTGCTTCCAAGCGCTTCGATCTCTAGTCTGAGAGGGCGAATGTCCTCAGAATCGACAGTCTTGTCATCTGCAACACGCATCCTAACATTGAAATCGACGTCAACCCGGCTCTTATTTGGCGTTGAAGTCGAGCCAGTGTTACCCAAAATAGTGCATCTAGCCCTTAGTAACGAGTCAGACTCGTTCTTTGTGAGTCTTAACTTGGTGACGCCGCAGAATTCGAGCTGGCGGATCTCTTCCTCGACAGTAAGTGCTAAATTCCACGCTTCTGCAATAAAGCCCAGAAGCTTTTTGGGAGTCACAGAGGACTGCTGGATAGTCGCCAGGTATTTTCTCAACGCATTTAAGACGAGGGCCTTCGTGGTCGACAACTCAGAAGCACGACCAGTGGATCCCGCTTTGTTAGGCCGATAGAGTAGATCAACTGGAGTCTTCACTTTCATGTTGGATGTGATCTTCGGCGGCTTGGGAACTCGGAACGAGCCAGGGTGGAACAAGACCTGTAGCTCCTTTCGGTAACACATCGTCAGCAAGGGCCCCGCAGGGCAGTCAGGAGATGGTGTAGCAGAGATGATCGACCAGCCAGTCTTGGTTTCGAGGTCATGGACAGAAGCTATTCTGGTAGTTAACAGCAGGATTTCAAATCGGATGTCCTTGGCGACTCACTCTTCAGCGCATTGACTTCCTTGATACTCCAGCCGCGACATTCTTCCCTGGTTCTCTCGGCTTGGCGTATCTGGTCTATGAACTCAGCCTTGAGCTCTGCACCCGCCTCAATTGTATCAGTCTTGTCCTGAAGCTCCTCTTGCATTTCCTCCAGTTGCCTCCTTTTCTCCACAAGCTCGGATTCAATGCTGGACAGTTTCTCCCGTGCGCTGCGCAGTTCATCCTGATTACAATTATCCATCTCATCTGCTATCTCCTGAAGCTTCGATGCTTCTGACTGTAGGATCGAGTGTCTCTCCACGAGACCAGGAACGACACTGTTTAGAAGTTTCTCTTGCTTTTGAAGAGCAACATCGTCGGCCCTCATTTCCTGGACATGACGGTCCAGCCCTTCTTTCAGGCCTTCAAGAAGTTTCATACGCCACTCATACCACATCGCCTTGCTGAGAAGCCTGGCGTGTGTTTTGACATTGCGGAATTGGTTATCCATCAATAAGCGAATGTCAGGAGGAGCAGTCACGTATTCACGGAACAATGGTGGGTTTTCGGCGTAGGTTTCAGTTTCTATAGAGCGGATGATCTGCCTGCCTTCAGAGATGTATGATTTCAGCTCGCGACAAGACTATGAAATAGTTAGTGTATGTTTCAAACTCAGTCAGAGTGGATCTTACGTGTTGATACAACTCGAGCATAGGTACTGTGCAGAATCCAGCTGCTACGCAATCCTCGAGGCTGATACTTCCGTCCCCAAAATCACCTTTTCCAGTACTCTTTGCTTCCTCTTTGTCACTGCCTGGAGCAATGGTATGACGGCGTTTGGTGGTAGTAAGTTCCATAAAGTGTATATTGGTCATATTGAGGAAGTCCTGCAGTTGAATCGGCTCAAATTCTGGTTCCACAGGCTCTTCATCGTCATCGTTTTGTTTCACATCGACCCTCTGCTCAGATTCAGAAGGACCCCTCCTGTCTATGAAAGAACCCATGGCATCCTTAAATCGTGGGGCATCCTTGGGCGTGGTGCTATTCTTCGCTGGTGACAGATCGCCGATCTTAAAAGTGGAAGAACGGAGTGTCTCATCTTTAGTTGGCGGTGCAGGAAGTCTGATATTTTTCACTGGACTCGCCTCACGGCCTCTGATCCGCTTAGGCGAATTGTCCTCTTCTTCATCAGACAAATCAAGCTCGGCTGGACGTTTGCCAAGTAAACCTCTCGCAGCTCCCACGTGCAAGCTCTTTCGTCCACCGATCTTATTCTTCTTTGGCGTAAGACTCGAAATCATGTCTTTTAGACTCGTCGTCACATCCCGCCCACTCGCCTGAGTGGGAGGAATATGGCCATCTTCCCGATGCTCCTCCTCTTGGCGTTCGCGATCAACTTCTTCTTGCAGTCTCACTGGATCGTCGAAACGGACGCCTCTGGCCGGCTCTTGCTGCGGAACGAACTGCGGCGCATTCTCTCCAATCGATCTGCGTTTATCTAGCATCTCGGCAACGCGAGGGGAGCCCAGGCCTACTCTGTCAATGCCTAGCCCAGAAGACCGTCTCTCATGTGGCCGTAACACAAAGGCAGGTGTCGTCTCTCCGGTCTTCGTATCGCGCTCAAAGAGGCTCCTGCGGCGGGGCGACTCTAATTTATTAGGAGATCGAAGCTCGGGTTGAAATAGTTTCTGGGGTGACGGACTCCGCCGAGCTACATTGGCAGACAGTGGCGTCTTCGAGGGGGTGGAAGGTCGAAGAGGAGGCTGCGGTGTTAGCTGCTTCGATGGTGTTGTAACCTTTCTCACTGGTGTTGCTTGCGGTGAATGCGAGATGGCCGTCGTCGACGTCCGCCGCCCTATGCTTCCCCTAGCCGGTCGTGCTCTCATGCTGGCTAAACTAGGGCTTCCACTCTCAGAGGCGACAGGAGCAACATGATGAGATTCGATGAATTTTGGTGGTGAAGTTGGTGGGCATTCACGAAATGGTGAACTACCTAGCTGGCCAGCATCAGTCTCCGTCTCCATCAGCACCTTTCCCCGCTCCCGGTCACTCCGTTCAAGAACAGGATAAATCCTGCCCGTCGTCGTAGTCAGATCCATGGCTGCAGTATAATCTTCCTGGGATTCATCCTGCTTTTCTGTACGCGGTAGAATTCCACCGACGGCGCCCGTGATTTCCATCTCCATGCCATCTTCGTCTTCCCCGTCACCCAGGTCAGAGAAGTCCCGGTTAAGCTCCGGGCGATGCTCTAACCGTGGATAGAGATTTTCATCTCGAGGCTGAGAGTTAGATAAACCCCTATTATTCAGTACGCCACCGACAACAGACGTAAATTCCATAGTCATCTCCTCGTCCTCGTCCACATTGCTTCCACCACCAGTAGATTTCGCCGGAGATGCTATCTGTGCTGGCTGGGCAATGCCTCCAACAACGTTTGTGAATTCCATTGTCTGATCATCATAATTTGTCTCTTGTCCAGATGACTTGCGGCGAACACTCTGGCGACGGCCCGTATGCTTTGCCAGTATACGACCAACTGCATTTGTGATATCCATGCTCAAATCCTCGTCATCGTTGTTCTCGCTGTCGCTAGCTGTAGGTTGGGGGTCCTGGTCTTCTGTCGGCTGCCGGAATGGATCAATGTTCTCCTGGTCATGCAACCCACTAAGGTCTTCCATATCGAAGCTGATCCTTTGACCTTTCTTTATCCATGGCTGGAATGCCCCGGTGATCTCTTGATCTGCTATTTCCATAGACAGATCGCCATTTTCATCGTAGTCAATTCCCCTTGTTCCAGCTTCTTTGGCTGCTTGGCGGAGGGCCGCATCCAGTCGAGCACTAGAGCTAGTATTCGAACCGTTGGAGTTAGTTGTGATGTTAGATCTTACGGTCGCGTCGTCCATGCTCATAGCCGTGCTCTCTCCATCTAAGTCATTGTCCGAGTCTGATGAGGCGTCATCCTCCTGTGCAGGAATATCCTCACTGCCTGCCGTAGAGCTGCCACTGTAAGGGCTAGAGGAGGGATCATCGGAACGCGCTTCTGGAGAAACAGGACCGGCTTCCGCGCCGAACTCCGGACTAGACGCTTCAGAGGCGTCAGATGCTTGGTCATTAACATGATTCGTCGAGTTCGTCAAAGCAGATGCACGTCTTGTCGAATTCGAAGCAGAAGATGAAGTCGAATCCTCAGCCAACTCAATGACATTCCACGTATGTAGCGTAGCTTCCGGAGCAAACGAGACACGGCGGTTTGCTGTACGAACATTAGCCTGGAATTTCTATATTATATACCAACGCAATCCTACCCATAGATTTCCGTCGGGCCTCCCTTTGCTCTAAAATAGCCTTTCTTTCGCGCTCTCTTCTTTCCCTCTCCTCCCGTTCTTGCGCTGCAGCAATATCATCTCGAATAGCTGAAGATGCGTTGAAAGCCTCGAACGGATTGGCGGCGTGAGCGTTTCCTGAACCTGGTCCTCGTGTGGGAGTCGAAAAATCAATCAACAACCCCTCTGCGCCTTGAGTGTTCCCCCCATTGTTGTTATTTCGCTCCGGACTGCGCGCTGGTGTTCGTCTGCGCGTTTCTTCAAAGGAAGGAATGTTCCGGACAGGCGACACGGGAATAGTTGGTTTCAAAATAGATTTAAGAGGAAAAGCGACCGTCGACTGAAGAAGAACAATATTGAGTCAGAGTACACGTCAATTATACGGCCATATGATAATATTCACCTTGCGCCGATTACCATTAGAGGCCTGAAGGGCATCCAGACCACCCGGTCCCAGACTCTTGCTCCGTGATTTCTTATCTTTCCCTGGCTGTTTCCCATTGCTCCTCTGAGGCTTTAGAGCACTGATATCAGTGGTGTCATTTTCCTTGTCGAGCGTAGACGTCGTTTTCGATGAAGGTACATGGGCAATAGAGCGGCGGGAGCGTGGACGGACCGACCCCTCACCTCGGGACGCCATGACCAGAGGCCCAAGGGATATTCTCGAAGAATGTTAGTGTTATGATCAATGTCTGCGAGAGTCTCTGTGAACTGCAGTTGCCATTCTTATGTCATTGCAGTCCGTGACTGAATGTGAATTGTCATCCATATAAAGCTGTTCTGGCGCGTGTCTCTATTAGATCCGCCAAGCTTGAGCCGCAATGTAAACAAACCAAAAAGCCCTAGCCGAAAAACGCTACTCCCGATCTCGCTTAGCGCCAGCACCGCACACTCCCACACTGAATATCCGACACTTTTACGGGCTCCGCACAAATCTTTCTCAACATCGAAGTCGACCAACGTACTCCGACACTCCCGCCGCGACGAATCCTTCACCCAGCTCGACATCATTCCCTCAGTGTCGGACTGAATTCTCGCGAAAATGGCGACCGAGTTGACCGTCCAGTCGGAACGTGCGTTCCAGAAGCAGCCTCACATCTTCCTCAACGCCAAGTCCAAGGCAAAGAGCAAGCGCGTTGGAAAGGGCCGGAGATGGTACAAGGACGTTGGTCTGGGATTCCGTACTCCCAAGACCGCCATTGAGGGCAGCTACATTGGTATGGACGACCTAGAACGGCACCTCGTGGGAGTGCCGATCGCATCTGCACGCGGCAGGGTGGACGTTGGGATTTAAGAAACGGAGCGACATGGGACATTGGAAAACCCAGATCACCATGGGAAGCGGAGAATTTTTACTCCAATTTCGATGATTGCAGGATTTTCGTGTCTGCGTTGAGTTCTGTCCTGGATCTCTTCAGACGCCCGGGCGCAACCACTATCAAAAATTGGAGCAAATCGCTAATATCAAGATCAACAGACAAGAAGTGCCCTTTCACCGGTACTGTCTCTATCCGTGGCCGTATCCTGACCGGTACCGTCGTCTCCACCAAGATGCACCGTACTCTGATCATCCGCCGCGAGTACCTCCACTACATTCCCAAGTACAACCGTTACGAAAAGAGACACAAGAACCTGGCTGCTCACGTCTCCCCTGCCTTCCGTGTTGAGGAGGGTGACATGGTTACCGTTGGCCAGTGCCGTCCTCTGAGCAAGACTGTATGTGAAATTCCACGTCTTAGCACATAAGGAATTCTCGACCTGCTACACCACCAGATTTTGTGTGCCTTCGGTCTGAGATGCTGGCTACACTGGTTTCCAACTGGTTTTGATATGTATGCTAATACGCTTTACTTAACAGGTCCGCTTCAACGTTCTCCGCGTCCTGCCCCGCACCGGCAAGGCCGTCAAGAAGTTCAGCAAGTTCTAAATGTCTTGAAGATGGATGACTGGGGGAATAATGATGTCCGGGCAGAATAGGCTGGGATGGCCACATGACTGGATATCCGCCACATGTGTTGGCGGCTGGGATTTCATATGAACCGGTGTCTCAACTGCCTACTTAGAAATATCCAGAAAAAAAAGATTGATACTCCTGTGATGGAATCCAAGCAGCATATGGGGGATAGGAAATCAACGCGCATGAGGATCTGGGAATGGAGTTTTTCACGATGCCGCATCTGGTTTATTCCATACACTTTGGCTCTCTGAGCTGCTGTCAAGTACACACAAGGAGAAATCGAATATTTTTCTTTTTTGTCGCTGTACTACTTTTTGTGCTGCATCCATGACAGCCTTAAGCTAACTGACAAGACAAAACGTCTGCTCAAGCCTCAGTAGGCTTCGCTTTTGCGCTCCTAACAGATAGGATCGAAACATTTGACGCAAGATAATCGACATGTTTTCGACAAAGAAACAACCACCTACTGTGTCCTCACAACATCCAGAAACGAGAGGACATAAGTGAACATCAGTACAACAGCAACTTGCCCAATATGTCATTCCTGTTCATAGCTGATTCGGCTTTCAATCGCAACCCAAACTCCTAAACTCCAGCCCACATTGGTAAATCCGAATACCATCGCCGATCTCTCTCAGATTTTGAATCCTAACCATATCGATCATCACCTTCCCTATTTGGAAAGACAGGTGCTCCCCAGTTACAACCACATGTGTAAAAACGTATGTCTTCCTAGGCAGCATCAAAGATAGCCCATGACATTATTGATCCGGGCCCTCTCACGGGTGAACCTATCTGCTCCGGATTCTCGGGCTGCAGTAGGATTGTCCAGCTTTGCTGGAAGCTGCGTAGAAACGTCCTCCATAACGGTATCTGTGTCGCTATCATCTCCATCATATTCAGTCTGCTGACCATCCTCAGCGTCATGAGTCTCCTTCTCATCATCCTCGTCGTCGATGACAATCGCAGATTCCTGCGTACGGCCGGGACTTGGAGGATTACTGTTAAACAGTCCGGTTTGGTCCGCAAGAGGTGACCAAGCGCGAGTCTTTGGATTGAACACTTCGACGTGGAGGAGGTTTTGCTCCTTTTGGCTGCGACTCCAGGTTCCACTAGAGCTATCGAAGCATTTGATCACTGGGCTAGATTTTTTAGGAGTTGGAAGGTGGACAGGAGACAAAGTACTTTCTTGGACAGCAACATCCAACGGTCTTCTGATTCTTCCAATGAGGGGACTCGGGCATGGAGTTGAAATGCCGCTATCATCATCGTCTTCTTCTGTGTCTTCTTCTTCGTCCATATTGTTTTCCTCCTTGTTGTTATCGCTGTCAGAGCTCTCACGTGCAGTGTCAGCCCTGTCAGAGACCATAACAACACCATTGGTCGCGTTGAATACCGGAGTACGAATTGCAGAACCCGCAGGTGAAAATCCACAAGCTTCTTTGACGCCTCCAATGTAGTCACAAATGGCTCCTTCTTTTCGAAACCTCCAGGATGAAGGGATCTGTGTCGCGAAGGCGACAGCTAAGTTGGCCGGAATTCGGAGAAGACTTACAAGGCGCCCAATTACCATACCACATTCCTTATCAAGGCGACCTGGTCTATCTGAGAGCTGTTTCTCAAGATCTTTTCCGTTCCTTTCAAAGGAAGCAATTTCGTTCAACTTCAGCAGTCTTCTTATGTCCGCGTGCTGTTGAGTGATTCGTTGCAAAGTGGAAATCTTAAAGGTGGCAGCCATTGCTTCATTTGGGATTAAGCCCCAGACCAAGAACTCATCTCTCCCGTTGTAACGATGACTTATCCATAGTTTCCTTTCATCCAACAGTTGCGATGCAGAATAGATTGCGTGATCGATATACTTCGTGTCAATGACTGCAATCGATGCACCTTCTAGACCTCTTAGCGCCCTATGGATAGGGGCCAGTGGTTCAGAAAAGGTGCTAATGAACGGTGTCGAGGTTCGACCCCAGCGGAGGTGACTCTCAACCATGCGATCGAAGTCAACAGAGGAATACTTTGTCACAGGCGTGATTTTACCTCCACATTTTGCGAAGAGACCAGCCACAAAGCCGTCCCTTGAGTTCAAACCTTGACTATCGACATTAAAGAACCTGTACAGTATCTTGGGCGTTGCAGACGGCGTAGTTTCTGGCGACACAGCTGTATCGATGATCTTCTCAAACGGGATTTGTAGTTCAGGAACCAGCACAGATCCATAGATTTCCGTAGAATCTGTCTGCACCCCATCCTTAAAGCAGAATATACATATCTTGCTCCCAGCAGTACACAGAGGCTCTGGAAACAGAGCCAACGTGCGTGATTCAGATTGCTCCCTTGCGTTATGGAGTTCAGCAGTTTTCTGGAATCCATCACCATTCCGGAGCTGGTTCTCCTCACTCTTGTCCTGCATCCCGCTTGATTCCTCAGCAAAACCACCGAACTTGAGAGTATCCACACTGTTATACTGTTCAACAATTGGAATGCCTAGGTTCTGAGCCGCACTTCTGATCGTCTGCAGGATCTCACCCCAGCGCTCGTGTCTCTTATTGAAGGGGGTCTTCATATGAACCTCTGTCCATACAGGGTACCCTCTGCGTCTCATATCTCGCCATTGAGCTTTCAGAACTCTGATCCTCAGTCCGTAGTTCAGGTCGCATGATTGCAAATGCTCGCGAAAGACTGCATTGAAAATACGCTGTATGTCAAACCAGCTCATTAAAAAGAATGCATAACAACAACACAACAGTTGCCTCTGATATGTCGTCCATATATGCACGAACAAATTCTCCTTTGGGCCACTCCCGTTTTCCAGAAGAGCACTAGGACTTGTAGTGGAAGAAACAGACATTTCTTCCCGGGAAGAGGCCACCTGGCGTAGTTCGTGTACAAAAGATGACTCCATAACTTTCTATCTTGACCAAATTAAAATTTAACTCAACAAGAGCTGTAAGTAACGTTTATTTGGTCTGACGATTAAGTAATGTGTTGTTGGTATAGCCCTCGTGGACTTGAGATGAAAAGGGCAACAACCGGGAAAGTACGCTGACTGACCAGGTGAGGTGAAAAAATGACTCGAAGTGTTAGTGAATGGAATATGAATTTTTCGTACTGTCTTTCTCGTTTTGTCTTCACTTGATAGGTCCTGGAGACCACAATGGGAATAGCATATACATGCCAATTGAGTGATATGGTTGAAGCAAAAGCATTGAAACTATGGAGCCGAAAGACCTTATATCATTGACAGTGAGTAATCATTATAAATTCAGTCTTAGTTGATGCACAGGTGAGAAAGAGGAGAGGAGACACAAGAGACGGTTTATATTGAAGCTATCTGACTGTCCTCATAGTGAACTTTCCATAGCAGATTATCTGTGAAATCTTCGTGAAGGGAAAATTTTAATATCCCAGAGGAATATCTTTCTTGAATAAATATCTCTTTCTAGTCATTTAGACAAGACAAAATGGGGATCGACTATGTTGGTTGGTACTCGAGACAGGGTTTGGACATTAGAGGTGCCAAGCACTTGCGTCACGACAGGCCCACGCTAAGGGTCAACCTCGTGCCGGAAGCAGCCCGCGCGATCACTACCTATGGAGCTCCACCGGGGGACAGTAACAAACGGCTTGCCATCCACAGCGCTCTATCCCCTCCATCTCAAGGGCACTTATTCCTCTCTCTTATCCATCCCACCGCAATTGTGGCGACATACAGACGGTTTCCCGGGGATTATCAGGGACATTCACGGACGGCTAGGCTCCACGACTTGAATAGCCTCTCACAACCACGGTGCGGGAAGACAGTCACCGACTTTCCAGCATGGCTATCTAAGCCATGATGAGTGCTGCAGCCGATATCACCGCATAGAAACCGTTCCTAAACAAGTCTAAATTCTAATTGAGCAACCGCGATACGAATTGTTGGGTCCACTGGGGGCTCTCGGAAACACACTACAGATCACCGAACTCGTACTACCGCTTTGTGTACCATCTTGAATGTGAACGATGACCGCAAACTTCGAGAAGTCAGTCAAAGGGGCTACCAAGATCAAGGTTAGTCAGTGCGCGACGTCAATCATTTAGTCCGCTTCGTCCGAGGCGATCCGCTAACTCTCTTCTTGCGAACAGCTTGCAGCCCCGAAATCAAAATACATCGAACACATCCTCATTGCGACCCATGGCGGCGAAGCTGGTGTCGCGGAGATATTCCGCACCCTTCAATTGAGACTTCGAGATTCGACATGGACGATCGTATTCAAGGCGCTTATTGTTGTGCATCTCATGATTCGCGAAGGCGAACTAGATGCCACCCTGCAATATCTGGCAGAATATCCCAAGAAGATTGCTCTAAGCACCTTCTCAGAGGGTTAGTGTCTGGAGATATCATAAACAAATCAGCCGTAACTAGCTGTGCGGATGCTGATAGTATTTTTTTCAGTTCAATCCCAGGGACACAATATCCGGAGGTATTCCGAGTACCTTATCTCGCGTGCCAGGGCATTCGCGGACACGAAAGTCGATTATGTCCGCAGCGGACCGGGACGGCTAAAAAGGTTGACGGTTGATAAGGGACTACTCCGGGAGACAGAAATTGTCCAAAGGCAGATACACGCGTTGTTACGATGTGATGTGCGTGTTCTTTCTGCGGTGCCTTTCTATTGGCTGACATGGACTTCAGCTTCTAACAGACGAGGTCGAGAACGAGATAACCCTCACAGCATTTCGTCTTCTTACTCTGGATCTGCTTGTCCTCTATTCAGTAATGAATGAGGGCACCATTAACGTATTAGGTAGGCTTCCAGACCTTCTTTTCTCCTACTCGTTCTGACGAAGATTGGAACAGAGCACTATTTCGAGATGTCACGGCCTGACAGTGAACGTGCGTTGCAAATATACAAGACATTCACCGCACAGACAGAAGAGGTCGTGAAATTCCTCGGCGTGGCGAGGCATTTTGAAGCAGCTACCCGGTTGGAGATCCCAAAACTGAAACACGCTTCGACAGACCTGGCACGGCTCCTTGAGGATGACCTGAATGACCCAGACTTTGACCTTCGCCGGAAAGAATACTTAGCTCAGAAGGAGGCTAAAAAGAGTGGCCGCCGCGGCACGTCCTCTGTAAGCAAATCGACAGCAAGCGCCTCCAGAACCGACACTTCTAAGTCTTCATCTAAACCGGAACAAGCGGCTCCGAAGCAGGAAAGCAAGGGCCCTCCTGCAGATCTCATTGACTTCTTTGGGTCTATTGAACAAAACCAGCAGCCTATGGCACAATCAGCCCCTATGCAGCAGCCTAACTTCCAACAGCCTCAGATGCAATTCCAGCAAACCGGTTTCCAGCCACAACCATCAACATTCTATCCGCAGCAGACTGGCTACACGCAACAGCCTCAACAAACGGGATTTGGCCAACCCTCTGCGTTTGGGGGGCCATTTGTGCAGTCTAATACCAATCCGTTTGGACAGCAGCAAGTACAACAACCGCTTCAGGCAATTCCAACTGGTGCAGGTTTTGGTGGCTACACTGTGCAACCGCAGTCCTATGGTTTCCAATCTTCTAGCCTCTCTAGCATTCCTCAGAACGGGGTTGCTAGCTTCGCTCAGCAGCAGCAACCAATGCAGACAGGTCAGCAACAGTCGACGAATCCTTTCCGCCAGTCCACGTTGGTCCCCTCGCCCACTGCAAACACCGCGTTTGGCTCTCAAGTGCCTGCAACTTCTCTAAGCCGTCAAAACACCAATCCATTTGCCAGACGTTTATCAGTCAATTCACAACTGACCGGTGCTAATACCACTCCATTCACTTCTCCGCCCCAATTTCAGCAAAGCCAAACATTGCAGCCGCCGGCCAACCAGTCTTTTCAGCCTCTTCAGCCCCAACGGACAGGCACAAATCCTTTCTCCCGACCCTCGACTGCTCCTCCGCAGCAGCAGCCAGGAATGCAGCCTACTGCACCAGCGCCTCTTCTACCGAATCCCACAGGAAGCACAAATCCTTTCCGACAGAGCGCTTTTGTTAATCAACAAACCGGTCAAGCTTGGCATGTGAGTGGTCAGCAGGGAACAATGGGTGGTCTCGAGAATCTCGAAACTGTACCAGTATTTCCTCGTCCAGGCTTGACTTAGTATCATATTGAAGGATAAAGTCAATGGATAGTAGAGGTTACACCTGGTTTTGGGTTCATGTTAAAAGAATAGGTTAATCATGTTAATATGATTCCATTTTCACGTTTTGAGTTACATAACCTGTGCTTTGTCTCCGCCAGACCGCATTATTTGTGCTGCCGTACCTCTATCGCTCGTCTCTTTCTTTCCTTTTCCTATTTTGCCTCACTTGAACCCGCCTTTTCTCGAGGGGGGTCTGTGGTGTTATATTTCCTTGTCTCTCATGCGCTTAGCGAGCGTTCATTCCTGTCAATTCATGTCAAAAGAGATGTCAATTCTGAAATTTTTTTTTGGGACATCTTTTTCCATAAGAGATGAATATTATGCAGTAGAAATAGCAATCTAATTCACCGCAATCTAGAGTTAAAGCCTAATCCCAGTAACTACGAGAGCACAAACATGCTAGCCGGAAACTATCCATGGACCGAAGCCCCTTGGTTGGGATCCAAATTTCTGGGATCTACTTTGCCCTTACGCGAATTGAATACCAAGAGATAGCTCTGGGTTTAAGGAAAGAAACCATGGCATCTACACGATACTTCAAAGTCACCATGACACCTTGCAGAAGTCCTCAGCCTTGCTTGCATTCTGCCTATAGCGGTTAGCAATTCAGCCTGAATTATGATTTCAAAGGATTGGATTTTGCTGGGTGAAACCAAGTTTCTTTCCGCTACCCTAGTTTTCCGATGATAGTAGGTTGGTTCAGCACTGCGCACTCGAACCCCTGCTACCTTCTCGAGGATTATACGTACTGAAGATAACCCTGGTTTTAGCTATATGGCCGCTACTCTCTTTGTGTGGCCTCGTCCTCGTTAATTCTGCATGGAATTAGGTGCCATTAGTGGGATGGTCAAACAGCTTACGTCGATGTCACCCTGGTCGTGGGACTCAGCCTCCCTGTCAGCGACAGCACGCGTTAGGCAGACATATTTGTTCAACACGTTCGTCAGGTGTTGTTCGCCGCCCTAGGGTAATGCACACAGCCCCAATCTCGTAGGATGGATATTAGCTTGCTCGCCTCCTGTTTGATCCTCAGCAACAGCATCGCTCGTGATAATACGATCGTCGACTATTCCATCTCGATTAGATATGGGATAGCGATGACTTTAGAAATAAGGTCACCAGCTGTTGTCACCACGTCTGCAAGGATACTCTTCAGCGCTCTACGTCCGTAGGTCTCGCTGGGCTGCGCCTGATCCTAGCAACGATCGTTGTGGCGAAGGCGGACCTGAGACGTCTATGAGGGTAGTGAGTGGCCTTGTTTTTTAATTGATGAGATTTGTTTCTGTTTTGAAAATCTTAATGGGATCATTATTGTATCAGACTATATGCTCCAGAAATTTTGCATAGTATGCGGGTCTTTGCAGGGACGTAAATATATCAAAAATAGACAACCGGTTCTACGGTCGTCAAGAGAGGATAGAATGTCTCTAATGGCCTCGAGAGATAGGGGTGTCACGACTGTTGTATGACGCGGATAAACACACCTCGCATTGGCTTGACGTGGAGGTCACGTCTTTTCCCTCCGTCTCTGAGAACTTCGAAGCATAAAATGCAACTGCACCCAGGTCTCATCTGTAGTTGAATCGGCATCAATTATGCCATTCTATACATCCCAATTGGTTCTGAAAGTCTCCCGTCATCTACACTGCCGCAATACCCGTGAATTCAGGTGTTTTTGCACATGGCCAATGGCCGAGGTGCTAAGAGGGATCCTCCAGTTGAATAACAAGACAACATCGCCTTTAAAGACTCAGGTCAGGATCTCCACGAATTCTCTCACTCAAAATGGAGCAAGTATAAGCTAAGAAAAATAGCCCTACAGGAGAAAGACAAGAGAACGTTTTCGCGCCAGCTATTGAGATCTAGTATGCCTGGCTCCTGCATTAAGCAAATTTCACTGATCAAAGTGTTGCGGGGATAGGATCCTATACTGAGCAGCACAGATATAATCATCACATTCTCCATATTATTATGACCACTCGAGGACGCCCTCACGGAGGCTTTCTCTCTGTCGGAAGTACTACCGAGTGCGGCCTACTGGAAAGTTAGTTACGTTACAGGTAATGCTTATCTAATGGAGTCCCGTTGAACCACTGCGGGGTAACTTACGAATTCACCAAAGAAAGTGTCAGGGGTAATCATTATTAGGAAGGCGCATCCAGTTGCTATTATTGGCACTACGACCGTTCTGACGGGTTAGCCACGATTGCGATTCTCCGTGAAAGTTCTCTTGGCAACCATGGTTTTTTGACATCAAGCAAATAATATCGAAAAGCTTTGCGACGAACTTTGTTTCCACCTAGAACTGGGAGCATGCACGAGTTCTGGACCCTGCCTGCCTATGCGTCGCTTTGATCTGAACGGGCTATGCTCCGAGGCTTAGCAGTTTAGATCGCACCTCACGAGTCAGCGATTCAGCGCTAGCCAGTCAGCTCCACGGCTCTGGCCGGAATCAAACCCTGCCGGTTCCAACACTCTTGCAATCAGAATGCAGGGGTATCTTTTCCATGATCCGATGGCCGCTGATCGAGAGACTGCCCAGATGAACTTTGCCTGATAAGGGCAGTGTGCTGGCCATTCACGGTTTTCTCTTACTGTCGCCCTCTTTGCCCTCGAGTGCAGCACTTCCCACTCTTGTCCATTCTAGCAGCATGAATACCTTTTGACCGTTGGCAAACTATCTGATCGTTACACGTGAGATGGATGCCAAGGAATGTTCCGATGAGGCTACAACTCATAGCTCGGGCTTCCAGGAGAACACTCTACCTTTAATTACCAAACCAGCACCATGGTCTTCGCCTAGCGAGGAGAGTAGCACCCCTGAGAGATCTCCCATCAACACGAACAGAGAAGTTGCAGGGAAGAATGCAGCTCCCAAGCAGCGCAGGCCGCGCAAGGCCAACATCGAAGCCAACAGGTCGACTCTCTTCTGGGTTCATACCGATCCGCAGTCGGCATCGGGGAGCAAGAAAGAAGAGACATTGAAGCGTATCCGATCACATGTCATGTCCGAACATAATCGGAAAAAGAGACTCGAAAATGCGAAGCGCTACAAGGGCAAGGCTTGGAAGAATCTAGCCTTCCAACCTGTGGAGCCCACCACTGATGGACGATCATCGACATCTCCAGTAGAACAGAGTCCAGATACATCATCAGAAAGAGACAGTATATCATATTCTGTCCAATCAGATGACTTGGCCACCGCCAATTTTGCGGTGGGGAATAGTAATGGCTATAGCGCGGCCTTGTCACTGCATGATCGTCACTCTCCAGTCAGGAATACAGATCCGTGGGTGTATCTCGGGCAAGGATCGAACGACCCTTTCAATATGATGCAGATACCTTTGTCTAACCGCATGCTATCACACCTTCAGCTATGTAAGTGTACCCTATGGGGGCTTTTTTTATTTTTTATCGGGGAGCCATCTTAAGACCAATGATTAGTATTCAATATTGCCGTTCATTCATCTCTGACTGGGACCTCCAGTTCTCCGCGACCTAACGCGAGCCGCGTATCCATTAATGAGACATACAAACTCCAGACTGGAAGTTCACTGGGCTTCGCTGGTACAGAAGGATCCAGCTCCTTTGCATGCATCTATATGTGTTGCCGCGTCCAACTGTGCCGTAAGGTCTGGAGAATTCCCTCTCTTAGATCCCACCAAGTCTTATTCGAGCACATATGTCTTTGATGCGTTTCACCACAGAGGAGAAACTATCAGGCTCGTCAATTCGGGGTTGTCAAATCAAGCCAAGGCATCTAGCGATGCATTAATCGCGGCAGTTTCTATCCTCATATCAATAGAGGTACGTACGGACCATCCTCCTGTCTTGATAGTAGACATAATCCGCCAACTTATTCTATGGCTCGTTGTGCCTATGCTTTTGGGTGTTGGAACTCGTGATGCAGCATAATTTATATGACTGTGTGATTGATTGTTTCCTGAAGGCAGTAATTGTGCAGGGAATATTGATCTGCTTTTGAGTCAAGTTGTCAGGCACTATCATTGAGAATCTGCTGGACATATCCGATCTTTCCGTTACTGATCTGTTACTGGCTTTCACAGATTGCGTCCGGCAACCCCGAAGACTTGAAAATACATCTTGCAGGTCTGCGCCAGATGGTTGCTCTCAGAAATAACTTTGCGGATGTCGCACCAGATGTTCGCTTCCAGATATCATGGTTTGTCTTCATTCGAATATCCTAGGTAGCTAGATACTGAGTGAATTTTGCAGGACGGACATTCGAGTAGCTTGCATGGCGCTTACAAGGCCTATCTTTTCCTTTCTTCGTTACTCCCGACCTTCGGATATTCCAAGCCTTTCTCCTGATGACACTTCTTCCGTCATGGCCTCGCGATTGCTTTCTCTGGCTCAGATCCCAGGTTTCTTTGGTGACGCTATGATATCGACTATATATGATTTACTTGATCTCATACAGTACGCCGAATGTGTTAAAGGTATCAGCGGATATCCTAAAGGTTTTATCACCGATGAAATCGAGGACTACTTCAACAATGAGGTGCTTTACGTCGAATATTCTCTCCACAGAGATCGATTCACGGAGTTTGGGACTCCGAAAGGAGATCATACAGTGGAAGGCTGCGTCCGCCTGGCCTGCCTGATTTTCCACAACACGTCAATCTGGGGCTTCTATCCCCAGGTGGCTGCTGTTTTCCCTAAACCAATTGTTGCGCTTAAGAACGCTCTAGAGATCACTATATTCGCTGGCTACTATGAGCTCTGCAGAGATCTTCTGATCTGGCTCCTGTTTATTGGTGCCAGTAGTACACAATTCTACCACCACCGCGAGAGATCCTTCTTTGTGAGAGAACTGGCAACCGCGGTGAACCTTCATGGACTTCAGAGCTGGCAAGAATTGCGAGCGTTATTGTCCCAGTTTTTCTATGTCGACCGCTGCTATTTGCAGTCTTGCCGTGATTTGTGGGACGAGGTCCAGGGTGTACTATTGAGGCAGTAATGTGCCATGATACGCTCCAATTTTGTCTTATTGTACCAGCCTGTTTATGAGCAGGCCATAGCACTCTTGACGAATATACTAATGTAAAGTGAAATGTACATGGCTAATGAGTTTATGAGGGACTGTGATGAATCTGCACGCTATTTCAAGGGGGTTATGTGATTGTGTCTTAACATATTCTTTATTCCATGCAGGCTGTGGCCATCTGTCTATGTTTACTTTTGCCTTTTTGCTTTTCACCATCTTCTTACTCTTCTGTACACCCTTTCTTTTCTCCTTTTTTTCTTTTTACTTTTTTCTTCTTTTCCCTCATGTTCTTCTTCTCTTCTGTCACCGGATTTTTCAGTGGCAATTGCATACAAGAAAGGTGCGGCAGATCTTTTGTGACTCTGACTTGTGGGAGTTAGTCTCCTAAAACTGTGCTGTTGATTGTTCTCGGGTTCATTGTGATTATTGTGGTAGTGAGGTTATCTGCCTCGTGCTTGGTTCTTTTTGTGGAGGAATATATATATTTCTATAGTTTATCTAGATATCCTCATTGGTCTTCTCATTGAAACCCAGGCTCACATGCTAGAGTCGTCAAATCTCGATACCAGGAAGATGCATTGAATTGCACAGTAAAAGCATAGACCAGATGCACCGGAGTTGATCAAGGTCACCGTAAATATCAACACAGAGTCAACTCCGATCCCCATCATTTCGTTCACTGCATTCCACTAATTACGCTCCATTCAGTAGCTCTATCGGTCGATCAACTACAATCCCAGCTTAATGCAGGCAATGAGGTCATGCTAGACAGACAGACCGTCTTGGATCTTCTGCCTTTTGCCCTTCCCCTTGGAGGGCGCTTCTCTCCCAGTTTGCCCCATCGACTATGAGTCAGTACCACATGGTACTCCGTACTTTATGCAAATGGAGCATTGGCGGATATGTTTTCCCGAATTGCGTGTGCCTCAGGGACGCCCCGCTGTTCTCCGCACACACCCGCACTACAGTAGATAAGGGGGATCAATTGTGAGGGGTGTTATATTTTTCTATTGGATGGATCTCGAGTTTAGGCGTAGGGGTGTTCTCTGTGCATTGTACTGTCCTGTATGCATATTAGGCCTTCCTGGTGGTGAGTCAGGCCAACCAGGCATCCAAGATAGTGAGATATATATATTCATCTACAGACTACAGAACCCACTTCGCATACCTCTGCGAGCACGAAATGTACAAGTGTAGATAAATAAAGATGAATACTACACAGAGGAAAGAGTTTATCATTTTTCTTTTCCCGCATGTTCTACTGAAGCAAGGTCAACCCATGCAAAGCCACGCATCAACGTCGTACAAAGAACCATAATAATAGCAACCGAAAAGAGGGGTGGGAAAAAAAAGCACCTCACGGGGCACCTCAACTTTCCCTCTCTTCTCCTTAAAAATATCAAGATGGATTTTTTTACCCGAGCCTATTCTACTGTTCTACTACTCTACTTGATCTGCTTTCGAAAACTAAATTTAGTATTGCGTATTTTGGCAATACTAGATTGTCCCGACTTCTTCCGAATCGGGTGGACTCTGGGTGGAAGCTAAGAGAAAGGAAGAAAGCGTATCTGTGAGTGAATAATAAAGCACATAATCAGGTCCCCACCGGCCACGGCCACATCAACAGAGCGGGATTTTCTCGCAGAAAACTCGAGGAAAGTGTAGGCTTGGGTTGTAAGTACCAAGAACTGTGAGTGTGTCAGGTGGCAGGTCGCATCAACAAACAGCTTTCCTTCGCCTCTTTTCCTTTTCTCTTTTGCTCTTCCCTCTCGACATTACCTTCGCTTGTATCTTGATGTGAAATTCACCAGTCATCATACCGCTGTCCCTCTTTCTTTCATCTGATTCTGTGACAATAGTGATACTACAATTGACACCTGATGTGAAGGAACAACTCCCGGTCCCCACAGCTAAGCCTAAAAGCAAACCCCGTGTCAGACTGCGTTCAGGCCAAAACACCGAGTTTCCGCCGTTGCTTCTCTCGGCCTAGAGACCCTTTTTCTTCCTGCAGGCACTTCTTGGGGCCCTTGGCCGCCGGATCTTGCTCGGTATGGACATCAAAGACACCTATGGAAGCCACTCTGGACCCCGAAGAGTTTACCTGGGTTACTGGTAAGAATGGTTAGGGCGCCCGATAAACGTCCGAGCGAGGCCCTAGAGAGTTGTTTCTGGCCAGGCCCCCCGGCTCCTCGGGTGGATGGACCCAGTCGCCTCCGGACAAAACTCGGGAATATATGTGTGATGGGTCCTCCGGTCCCGATCCATAATATAGTTAAGAGGAGGAAATGCACGAAGCGTCTTAGCTTCTTGCTTATGGGCTCTCTTGCGCCTTTTTTCTACTTTCCTCTTCCTTAATTCTTCTTTTTCCACCCTCCTTCTTTCTTCGCCCTATTGTCATGGGGATGCTTTCTTGCCCACTGGGTTTCCTCATCCCCCCGCGGATAATACTCCACAGTCATTTGGGTACTACTCATGTAGTTCTTCTCTCGCACACTCCCTGACGATCTTCTATGTGACTCGCTGTTGAACTTTCCTGGTCTGTCGAGGGATTGATTACTCCTTGGATGGTCCAATGTGCATATTATCCTGTCGCAGGCCAAATCATCTTCTGTCTCTTTTGTGGATAATGCACTTCTCAAATTCGGCAGTGCAATGTTGCTGTCTATGACACGCAAGCCGAAGCCGAATCGTCGGTCCGGCCACACTCTCTGCAGCCTTGAATTAAGGTCTACTGGAAACAGTTAGAAGGTGTGTCGAAGTGAATGATCTTGATTAAAGAGAGGCCGCTATTGCGTGACTAGAAGGGAGCTATATATAAAAAGAGGTACATATCAAACATCCTATCCAACTTGCTATAGTCCACCTCACCGCGATCTTGAGACTGTCTTCTCCCCCGTCTAAGGCAGCGACAACTCGATACTGGGAGGATCCAGAGTCCACAGCTCGTGCACATCCACACTCAAACTTATTCAGCAACCACTTATTAACGATCTTGTCTTTGCAGAATCCTGGAGCACTCTGGAGCTGAATCCGGCCCGATGAGGTTGATTCAACTAAGCAAAAATATATACTTGGGAGTGCGCCGGCGAGACACACATCGGAAAACTACAACGAAAGATCGCAAAATTATGGGTATCTGAAACTAAAGTCAGGGCGGCACACCGCAGCTGCCGACCAATATATCTTCCGGATGATACTCGGCCTGGAGATGCATCCTTTGTGAGAGATGCACAGATTTATGCAACCTCGCGCTCAGTCTTCTGTCTCCTCTCACGACCTGTGGCGGACCACGGGAAGTGAGCAACGGGGATGATGAAGAAACTGTTGCTGGTATCGGCGATACCGGCCAGAGCGTTGTACCAGGCCGTGAAGGCGGACAGCAGACCGAAGAAGCCACCAGCCTTGATCACTGGAGGGTTGGGCTTGCCCGCATCGTTACGCTGGATGTATCCAATTCCTAGCAGCAGGAAGGTAAGATCCAGAGTCAGGAAGAGGGTGAAGAACGCAACCGTGGACTTCAGGGTGCAGATCAGCAGGATGAAAGTGAAGATGAACCAGCCCTGATGGGTGAACAGTCAGCACCGAGATTTTACGACAACCCCGCAGTGAGAGACGACATACCATAAGGAAGAGACCCATGGAGTTATAGAACTGCGTGAGGTCCGTGGCTCCAGAGCTTGTGGTGGTGGTCAAGGATTTCGTGATCTCGAAACCACCGGGAGTGAGAACAATAGCGAACGAAATCCAGAAACCACCGTACGAAGACAGTGCAGTGGCACCAAAAGTGTTTCCAACGGCCATTTCCCTGTTGCACAACACATTAGCGATTTCCAGGAAAGATCGTTCTTTGTTGGGAAGAAGGCACATACCACATGCCCGCAAGCAACTGGACCAGTCCACCATATCCGAAAGCCAAAGAAATGACAATGTTGGGCTCCGTGATGTCACGCGCGCCCATGTTAATCGCGCTCAGCACGAAAGTAGTCAGAGCGAAAGCACTCAGACCGAGAGGTGCAGGGTTGGCAAATTTGCGCTGCTCGACCGAGCGGTAGAGACCGGGCTGGAATTCACCTCCGAAGGGAGGGAGTTTTGCCTCTCTGGGGTCGACGTGCGCAAGAGGTCCATATCCGAAACGCGCAGCGGCTCGGGCGACCTCCTGCTCTTCACGCGACATATGGTTAACACCATTAAGTCCGTTGGGAACGTCGTGGTTTCCATTGGTGTAGTCGGGCGAGCTGGGACCGCCGTCCTTTTCGTCCGCGGTTCTGGGGATCTCTGAAGACATTTTCACCTGTGATATCTATCGAATATGGATTAGGCGCGGTCACACAAAATTTACGTCGCACAATCGCAATGCGACCGGTCCAGCAGTATGGCCCTGGCCCTTGACTCCGAGAGCAGTGGGAGGGAAGAAGAAATGCAACAATGAACGAGAGATTGCACCGCGCGTAACAAACAACAAGACGAATGGTGCTCGAGTACAAGATATCCGAAGATTCAACAACCAGCAACAAGGGCTGAGAATAAATTGACCAAGGGGCTCGATCGCTTCTTGAGGGGAAAGACTTACCAGGACAAGACGAGAGCTGTTTACCGTTTCGCTGTGCTGTGGAGCTGGTGGAAATTTGATCCTGCCTGGGGGGTACGCAGTGTGGTGGCTCGAGCGATGGGAGAACAGGAGAACTCTGAAGAAAAGTGGTTGTCTTCACGGGGATTTCTGCGACAAATATAGGGCCCGAGAGCAGAACAAAGTTCCCCCGGAGATGGAATAGGGCAAGCCCGTCGCGGGGAAAAGAAGACTCAATGGAATGGAGCCGACTCAACCGTTCTGTTGAATAATTGGGACAAAACGCGGACCACGGACGTAGCAGTGGCACAGGAGGCCGAGGGGAAAGCAGTTCCCCAGAGCCAACGGGGACAGACTGGACTGCCACGCTTAGCTAGCGCAGACTGGAGCGATGGAGACTGGTTAGGATGAAAGGAAGTTTCCCCAAGACCCCGGGGGAATGGTGGGGATGTTCGCCGTATGGAGTTGAGGGTGGGATATCTGGGGAAAGACGGAAATGGACAGGCGGAAGACGTTGCTCCATGAACCTAGGGCAACCGCCTGGACGAGTGAGAGAAGTGATATGCAGCGCCAGGGACACTACTTGCTCGATGGAATTTCCAGTCACCCTGGTGAAAAATTAGTGCTGGCTGTCAACCGGATGCCATGCCACCGGCGGCGTTGTGATCCAACTTGCTTACGAGACGCCAATCACATCCGCCTGCTGGGGCCTAGCAGTGGCGCTTTACGTGCTAGAGCTTACTCTGGCTGTATGTCTACGACGAGATCAGGAAAACTGGCACTGCTGATCCTGGCCCTGTGCTCGACATCTAACTGTGAAGATACGGATCAGCATCTTTCCAAGGTACGTGTTTCCCGTCCCTGGCTGAAGGAGATAATCCTTATTCCTTCATGCCGTTCTGCAACTTGCGCCCGCACGGACATGGCCAGGATATGGACCGTGTCGGTTTGAGGTCTCGCCGGGGCCAGCCAAGCCGGGAGACCGCATTGTAGGCACAACCTTTTTCTCGAAGAGCCGTGTAGCCTTGCCTGTATTACCGAGAGAAACCTCCGCAATCGTTCTTTGTTCCCACCGCCGCTCAGCGTCTGCTGCCGTGTGGACACGGAGCTCCTCATCGTGACGACAGGTACAACGTCACATGGTTAGAACAGCCGAGCGCTGCCAGAGGGATCGACCGGAATGACTACAACGGCATCTTAGATCGGCATCGCTGGTAAGCGCGTGCCGTCCGATCAGGAGCTATTCCCCTTCAAGTGCAACTCCTCCGTAGACCAGCTGTCAGTAGCTTGGATCGTTAACCCTAAACAGCGACCCCAGATACTGGTTGGGTTTCGGGAAGCGAGAAACCCGGCCATCCCTGGTATATCTTGATATTCGATTTTCTGGGCCCCTGGTTCCAGAATGGAATCGCCGATGTTATGCCTCGCCGCGAACGATTCTGTGGAGAAACAGTGTCGCCTCGTCTCTATTTGAACACGCAATCCAAGCACTGTTGTGCATAATGAGTGGACTGATGTCCCAAGGGCCCCCAGATGAGGACGTGAGACCGGTCTGACACTTAGTTTGTCTCTAATTGGAGGATATGCTAGCATGTCTCCATGCCATGAGAGAAAAGCTGACCACAGATTTACCTTCTGCGGGGAGATCTAAAGGGTGACATCGCTCTGGAATGCTGGATAACTCCCGGCTAAACTCTGGATATCCAATCATGGAATACGCCATTTCCCACTTGGCTCCTCCCCGGGTCAGGTGAGTTCGATATTTGTGTGTATTATTCCAAGCGATCCATGGATAGACAGCCTCAACCCTTCAGGTCAAACGCCTCCTGTGGACAGAGGAACGCCACCCCGATGGATCATGTTTGCTGAATATCTCTGCTTCCTTTACCTGCGTGGTGGACCTGCACCTAGTCAGAACTGGTCTCTTGGCGCTGGGCCCGCTGTCATCCTTCTGTCCGACGGTCTCTCTCTAGAAGGCCCCCAACAAGGCCCAGGTTCCATTCAACCCGCGTCTAAAATCTTTCATCCTCGGCCTGGAACATAACCCGGCATATTGGTCGGCCGGCGGCTGTATCCTTTTGATGATGATTCTCACCGTGGTGGGGCTCAGTTATACTCTCACCGAGTCACCGACTATTATTTTGGGTCAATCTATCTCCATGATCTTCGTCTTTATTTCTTGCAGCTTTGAGACCTCCTTATTTCCCCAAGATATTTTATGCAGAAAAGGAGATAGTAGCGCGTAAAGCCGTCTAGATGCCCGAAAAATAGTGATAGATGTGTCGGCCTTCAACGGCGCTTGGCCCCGCTCTATGGGCTGAGCGCATCGATTATCGATGGCACGATGCAAGCTGCAAGGTAGAGACATTGTAAAAACAGATAGGCTCTTCGGCACATTCCTAATTTGCCAGATTACTCAATTATTATTATCATTATTATTCAGAAGTTGAGAAACTAGTTGGGCGCAGCATGTCTGGCCAGGAATGGACGACCGCACCAGTGGGCTCATGTTCGAATAATCCATCCATGGCGCTGGGTATGTTTTGCTTGGCAGAACCATTTACCTAGCTACTCGTAGGCATGTCCAGACCTCGGACTTCAGAAGCTCGGGGTCGGCGATGTGCATGCCAAGAAGCAATAGCGACCGGTCTTTATAGAGATGTTCTCTGGAGTACGGCGTGATCTGCATCCTTCGTCTGAAGTAGAGAGGATGTCGTAAGGCCAGGATGCGTGTTGCAGTTCTTCCTTCTCTGCTGTAGTTCCCTAGCAGGAGTTTTCCCGCGGAGGACGCAGCTGGCTAAAGCAACTCCTGCAGGCGCCTGCGTGGCATCGATACAGTATTTCGTGCAGTTGGGGAGCTCCTAACCCACCGAGTTGCCCGACCATAACACCCGCGCCTCGGCTCGCCATTATTATTGATTACACTAACGTGATCAATAATACCCATCTATCCCTTTCTGGATATCGGTGATGAACTTAATCATACCTCCAATAGACTACGTGACATGGATCACTTTTATTTGTCGCTTGAATATCCGGTCTTTATGGAGAATCGAGCCGCCAATAATGTAGATTGACTTTTGTTGGCGCGAACTAGAGTTCTGAGCCCTCAAAATATGTCCTGCTGAACTTGAATAACTTGGTTAGCTGAATTCTATATCCTCTATTCTATATCCCCGTACAAAGCTTGAAGCCTTGCTCTGATTATGCATCGTCGATCTTTGTCCTACCTGCACCGGGGGATCATCGAATTTAAAGCCAAACTGGCCGTCAGTATGTACGGGATGGGAGTCGGGTGCATGTGTATGTTACACAACCGGGACGAAGAAATAAGCTCCAGCCATCCAGACGATCAATCTCCTTGTGCAACCTGATTGTTTTTTGGTGGCGGTCATTTTGTTTGCTTCGAGAGCTAAGACCCTAGATTGTATTCTTCGGCCGGTTATTGAATTTAGCTTAATACTGGCCAACAATGCTGGTTATGAATGGAACCAGGAACAGCTGCCAAGGGAACTGACCAATAACGTTGACTGGCCCGTATCAGTTATTTGCAACACCGAACAGGTCAATTTGTCTTGGAATCTCCACCCAGATGTAGTTGAAGTTGGAAGCCTGATTTCAATCAATTCGGGCCTAACCCGCAGGTCTCATCTCTTACTCCAGTTCATAGTCGTACGAGTGTGGCTATCTCTTTGTGATATAGTTGTCGTTACACAGTGTGGTGCAGCAAATGTGTTGGTTAGTGTCTAGATAGGAACGCTTTCAGTATGGCTGTGGAGGCCGATTCGCCTCAAAAGTCTCTTGGAATATAACCTAGAGAAGAGAAGCATCTGTTGCTACCACCTGCCTACAGTAAGCATCTTTGTCCCACAATAGGGCTCACAAATGCCTGGGGCTTTGTGACTTGTCGTTAGAGACTTTTGGGGAGATGCCACGACAGCTTGGCTGTCCTTCCTTCACACATACGTATGAAAGTTCCTAGGCAGGGCTATGGTCATCTGCTACATTGTCAGGAGTCCCGATAATAGAACGCAAGCTAACTAGCGGGGTAAGTAGAAGTCCTTGCTGGCTCAATGATTATCATATCAGCAGAGCACATAAGGGCGGGTAATTAATTATCGGGACCTTGGCAATGGCGTGTTCACCCCATACTCTTCTCCGGACTCATCCCCCGCGGGGTTGAGGCGGGGCTGGTGGTCTCGACTCTCGAGGCTGACAGTGACCGGGGCTCGTGGAATATCACTGATTTCTCGGCTCGGCGGAGCGGAGCGTAAACATCAACCTCGGGAACAGATCCATTGAGTATAAGCTCCGCGGAGGTTACGTTGGGGGTGTATAACAAGTGACTGCAATGCTTTGTTGGGGGGTTAGATTGGAACGCATAAGCCACCTTATGCACTATGGAGTTTCAAGGCGCTCGAGGTGCAATTCAAATGGACGAGCGGAGGTCTCATGGGGTATATTGTGGACGGAGCGGAGGTCGGGGAAATGAATCAATAACGTGATAACATGATCATGACAAGCAGAGTGTTCGGCCTCTCCACACTTGACCCGCAGTCATGAATCCCTATGAGGATAGCCTGGTATATTTAGCAAGGGATGTTTCATGGAACTCGGCAAGGTGTATCGGGAAGACGACAATTAGTTCAATCGAATGTACAGGCCACTGAAGTCATCAATGATGAACGTACCGAGGAGAGTTGAGGGCTCCGTTCTCGCGATGGACTGCTTTCTGCACGACACAGTGATGCCGCAGCAAGATAGGAACATGCACTATGAATATGAATATGAGAGACGATGGGGATTGCTGTTTTCTTGGCTGAATCCGCTTCACATTGTGGACTTAGATCGTGGTCAAGGCCTCTCAATTCAGAATATTGCTTGTTCATAATGCTCGGGTCGAGTTCTAGTTGTCTTGAGGTGGGCTGAACTTGAACATCAGAGCACCTTCCTTTTTTGGCAACGTTTAGTATCCTCAGGCTGCTACAACAAGTCACGTTTCCCATGTTCTGCCGATGACTCTGAATCGTCTAGGAAGCGTGCGTTCCTGACGATATCATAATTGCTTCTCATTTGCAGTCAAGACACCTACTGCTATATCTTTCGATGATGCTAACACGGACTCTGTAAGACCAACTTGATCAATACTAAGATACGCGGCAATTGTCAGCGGATTGGAGACCGTCTGCCTTCGCCCGATATACCCTCAGCACCTTCCTTTTCAACTATGCTGGAAACTTTAAATGAACAAGAGATGAGAGCCACCGAATCATTCTGGATCTCAAACCAGAGACAACTCAACGATAGAAGATACTGACTGATCTGGAAGAAGGTCATGTGTTTGTCCATAACAGCATCATATTACCGATTCCGGAACAATACCGTGTCGGCAAGTGTCCGACATGTCTTTCTCCGGCAGAAAGGTCATGTTAACGGCCAATAAGAAACAAATGATAGGGCGCAAAGGCTCTTCTCCGCTCGCGATAACGATAAGTTCCAGCAAGTCCCGCTGAGTTGATAGACAGCGTTATCAGATACCCATCAGTCGCCAAGGAGCTCTCTGAGACTCTGACCTACTCTTTTAGGGATGATCGACTACGGTCACTGCAGGGAGAGGAGCTTTCACTTACCCATATCGTTTGCTGAACGTTTCGTTTAGCAGTAGCATATAGTCGTTATCGAGCACTAATATGTTAAGTTGCAAAGAACACTCATCCTGATGGCTACCGATTGGTTGGAGAGAATTACAGCAGACCACAGGGCAAAGATGTCAATACAGCTCCACGGCAGTGCTGCAGCAATCGTGAAATCGGGAGTCGGCAATCGTCTCGCTATCGCCCGGTAGATCGCTCGTTTCTCTATGAGAGCCGAGTGGTGTGCAGTATCCTGTTGCGCCTTGTCATTCAGTTCTTGAAATTCATCTTCGTTCCCTTACAGGCCGATAAAGGGCGATGTCTCAGGCTGCAAGTTACAAAATGGAAACTTTGGATCCTGAAAAGAAAGATCTATCTGTCAATACCAATGGCATCGATGCCGAGGCGGGCACTCTCTCCGTGCCGATTGGTGAAGTTGATGCCGCACTTGAATTCCTTCAGAAAGAAGGTCCAGCGGTCATGTCGGAGATGGACGAGAAGAAGCTCGTCCGAAAGATCGATTTCATGATCATGCCGTTGATGTGGACTTGCTACAATCTCCAGTATCTTGACAAGGTCTTGAGTATGAATGATCTAGCCTCCGCCAAGTCGTTATAAGGGCTAACACAAGGCAGTTAACTATGCTTCCGTCATGGGTCTACTGAGCGATACACACATGCAGACAAATCAATTTTCCAATCTGGCACTGGCATTCTACGTCACCTATCTCTTCTTTGAATTTCCTACCGGCTACTTGATGCAGCGACTGCCAACAGCCAAATATCTCGGGGTCAACGGTAAGTGATAGCGACGTGTTTGACAACTCTGAAGCTAACAGCTGGTAGTCGCACTATGGGGACTCATGACCACATTGAACTGCACTGCGAAGAGCTTTGGAGGGCTAATAACGCTCCGGGTCCTTCTCGGTTGTTTTGAGAGCGCCGTGGCACCTTCGTAAGCGCTTCCCCGAAGGACAAAGATTTCGACATTGTGCTGACGGCAGAAGCCTCATATTGATCACATCCATGTGGTACAAGAGAGATGGTATGGAAGATGCTCTTCACACACTCACCTATCTTACTGATGTTGTTCACAGAGCAGCCACGGCGTATGGGATATTGGTACCTAGGGACAGGTACTGCTTCCATCATGGGCGCTCTCGTAGCGTACGGACTTCTCTTCTACACAGGGGATAAGTTCCATTCGTGGCAAATCATGTTTTTGATATTCGGGCTCGTCACCGTTGCTGTCGGCATCTGCGTGGTCATATTCCTTCCGGATAATCCCATGACTTCCCGTTTCAGCCATGAAGAGAAAATCTGGGCTATTGAGCGTCTTCGCGAGAACAAGACCGGCATCGAAAACAAAAATTTCAAGATGGATCAGTTTCTCGAGGTCTTCAAAGATCCGCAAACATATCTAATCATCATTATTGTAACAGCCTCGAATGTTCCGAATGGCGCCATCAGCAGTTTTTCCGCCCTTATAATCAAGGGGTTTGGATTCACAACGAAGGAAACTGAGCTTCTCAGCATCCCCGGTGGCGCTGTATCCATCATTGCTATTCTTACAGGCACGTATCTGTCGGGTCGGTTTGACCAGCGTTGTCTGTGCGCTATCGGCATCCTAACATGCGGTCTGCTCGGAGGATGTCTCATGGCATTTTCGCGCGAGGACATGAGAGCTGCTAAGTTAGCCGGGAATTACCTAACTAACTTCGTCGGAGCATCTTTACCTGTTATGTACTCAATCGCTGGAGCGAACATCGCCGGTCATACCAAGAAGGTGACCATGAATGCTGTCTTGCTGATGGCGTTCTGCCTTGGGAACATCCTAGGACCGTTGACCTTCCGAACCAAGGACGAACCCGAGTACATTCCGGCCAAGATTGCGATTGTCGCAACTGTATCCGTTGCCATCGTCTTCCTGGTGCTGCTAAAGTTTTACTACACGTGGGAGAACCAACGGCGTGATAAGAACAAGATCGGTCTGGGGCATGAAGAGAACTCCGAGTTCTTGGATCTTACTGATAAACAAAACAGGGAGTTTAGGGTAAACCCGTCCGACATATCAACATTGATGGGATGATGGCTGACTTCTGGTGTTAGTACAAGCACTAGCGGCCTCACTCGACGAGATCATCACTGGCCGTAATATTTTCTGCGATATATTTCGAGATTTTGTAAGCTCATAGATACATCTACCGTATAACGATGCCTATTATGTTTTAGAAATGCGTAACGACCCTTGATGTAATATTTGGACTATCAAGCACGGCGTAATACACATGATCTATTAAGATATCTATATTCTTAACTAAGTCATATCGGAATTGCAATAAATGGAACGTTGCAGCAACTGAACATACAAGAATAGCAACTTAAGGGAGTGGATAGTTTCTCAGCGCGCTGTGAAGAACCATTCTCAGTAATGAAATATTTCTACTGTTCGGTTGCCTCATTGACTATCATTAAATTTTTCGCTTATATTCTTGCGCTATCGTGGGGCTGACTTAAGTGGCGTCTCTATATCAAGTAAACTTTAAGCGTTGGAAAGCTTCCCCCACCCATAAGTAGTTTCTCCCCTCTTGGAATGACGTTTTAGTGCACCAACAACCACCATCCACATCTTTTCATTGAATTTGGGTCCAAGCACTCCACTTTTTCTCGCTGTCTTTGTCAGTCGCAGGATTTCAATCTCCAAGAGCATATTGGGCGGATTCATTATGCGGCATTCATCCCGACCAATAATGTAGCAGTGAAACTTCACCCAACTTGAGGCGTCGGGAGGAGATGAGGATCTCGGCCTTAAAACTTGGAATCATAGCTCGTCATGCAGGTGGGCAAAAATCTGCCAATGGATAATCAGGATACTTAGTACCTTGGGGGACTTGGATGGCGGGGAAGTGGGAAATGATAAAACATGCCAAGGTCTACGATAACTGTGTTTGAAGTGAGCGCACTTGGACAAAGCTTTAAAAAGTTGGCTGGCGAGCATTCTCTCTCTTTTTTTGTGTCGGTTTGTTTGGCTTCAGTTCTAGGGCAAGCTTTCGTCCGGCATGTCGATGCTGAGCAGAGGCTGTCTGAGGAGGTACTGTACTGTATCTAGGTAGGTTTCGGTAATAGAACTTTGGGTCAGCAGCTGCCATTGTCATGGCTTTCCTGGTAACTCTCATTTTCCTGGCTATCGCATCTTTTGCGGGAGCAGAGGGTTTCCTTTCTCAGGAGAATCCGTGCCCGACAGCGACGACACCGGGTCCGTATGAAGGTGAGAATAGCTAAAACTACCCGAGATTCGACGTGTCTGTATCCATGGAGTCGGAATTGACAGTGAGTAGGTTATACGCGAGCCGGTGCTGTTCCTTTCCTGGCGCAAACAAATCTGGCTCCCTTAGGAGAGAATGATGTTGGTGTCAATGACCCGCTGCAGACATCGTTGCCGATTGAAGGCGCTCGAGACCATGATAATATTTTCAAGTATATGGGACAGCTGAAGTAAGTTGTGTTCATTGTCATTTGGTACGTTAATGTATATATTGACTAGAAGAGCTGATATCTTGTATACAGCCCCTACTCTCCTTCGCCTGGGTTTGGCGTGGACGAGTACCCGTTACCTCCCGGCTCTAATATCACCAAAGTCCAGATCCTCCACCGCCATGGGTCTCGGTATCCTTCGTCCGGTTCCAGTACGGAGGACTTTGGACTACGTATCAAAAAGCTAACTGCGAGTGGAGTACAATTCGAGGAAGAGCTGTCCTTTCTGAATGACTGGAGCTACGAGCTTGGTGCCGAACTACTTGTCCCTCGTGGCCGCCAAGAGCTCTTTGACAGTGGTATCCTGCACCGGTATAATTATGGCCAGTTGTATGACCCGTCGACCAAGATTGTTGTGCGGACAACCACCAAAAACCGTATGCGTGGATCCGCAGAGAACTTCCTGGCAGGCTTCTTCGGTCTGAATTGGCAGCAGAATGTTACCCTGTTGACCATCATCGAGAAGGATGGTTTCAACAGTTCCCTTTCTGCGGACCAGCAATGTCCAAACAACGATAGGGATCTCTCGTCACCTGGTAACTATGGCGCGAAGCAGTGGCAGAACATCTATCTTAACGCGGCGACGAAGCGGTTCCAGAAGCTGGTTAAGGGATATACATGGACGGTCGATGATACATACAATATGCAGACGCTGTGCCCGTACGAGACAGTAGCATTCGGCTTCAGTCGCTTTTGCCAATTGTTCACGTACCAGGAATGGAAGGGATTCGAGTACAGCAGGGACATCGAGGCGTACGGTGGTGCCTCCTTTGGCTCTCCCACGGCACGAGCTCAGGGAATCGGTTTCGTTGTTGAACTTCTCGCCAGGCTCCAAGGGCACGTCGTGGATACTCCACCCGGAACATCGACCATCAACACTACCCTTGATGGAAACGAGGAAACATTTCCTGTCAATCAGTCGATCTACCTCGATTTCACCCATGATACACAGATGATGAAGATCCTAACGGCCTTTGGCTTCCGGCAATTCTCCCAATTCCTCCCACCCACTAGACCCCCGACCAACCAGCAATTGGTCCTCAAGCGTCTCACCATATTTGGTGCCCGGTTCGCCATCGAGGTCATTGAAGCTCCGCGCCCCGTGTCCTCGCGTAGACCGCAGAACACGACCTCCCAAGCAGGAGCTTATAATCTCACCGCACCCTCCAAGGAGACTAAGTATATCCACTTCCTGATCAACCAGCGTACCGTGCCGCTGGGGAAGAGCTTTCCGGAGTGTGGAGATCGGGATGATGGATGGTGTGAGTTTGATACATTCCTGCAGGTGCAGAATCGTAGTCTAAGTCGGGCACGGTACGAGTATAGTTGTTTTGGGGACTATAGTGAGGTGCCGTATGGGGTTGTGACTGATGGGGTGCCTGTGAATTGAGTCGATTCTTTGTTACACTCCGTGGTACATCAAATGTAGCCAGTGGAGTTGGTAAGATAAAATTGTTCTTACAAGACTCATTCATAGGACGCCACTTGATAAAATGTATTGTTAACGACAGTCCACAGTGAATTAGAAGTGGGAGAGCATCTGTACCTGATTGACCATGCATGTCCTCAATCGTCCAACTAGGCCAGAAATGGAAAATGGTTATAGTCATGATCCTACAACCATATTACTGAATTGCGGATCCTTTTCAGATTGCCACTGGCAAGAAACTGATTACTGATCGCTTGTAGCTTATGAATTGTCTTCTTGACGAAGAGTAGATCCGATGCCGATGCTTGCTGACCAATCAAGGCGGGGCAACAAGTTGCAGAATCTTGGCGGTCAGCACTTTGTCAATAGTCGTCCACGTCTTCTCTTCCCGATCTCCCCGGACTATGGACATAATACTCTATTCTAAGATAATATCTATTTCCTACTCTATCCTCCGAGCATCCACACGGAGCCTATGAAAATCACTCATGTTCGTGAAGTTTCTCAACCTACCGTTTCACACAACTGGCCAGTGGCGGGGCATGTGGGGACGGAGAGTTCTGACATGAGCAATCAGAGATGATGCTAGTCAACTCTACTAGAATTCTGCACGGTTTGCCGACTGATCAGCTCACTATCCGGTTTCATCATGAGCTTAGCTATCTTTACTACCCGGTGAAATGCCGAGGCAACCTCATACTTCCTCGATCATGAAGAGAGAGCACATTCCAGCTGAGAGACCAACTATAGGGATCATGACGCCGAGAACCTTGGATGGTGTGTGGCGCCATTGCGGCGAGGATTCTCTCTTCTTTTTTCTCCCCCGGAATTATTATTAGGTCCCAGAGAGAAAAATACAACGTTTGTCAGCATCGGAAATCAATCTCAACGCATCTACCGCCGGGGATCCTCTCGGGCTAGTCAGACACGCGCAAGCAAAAGAAAGCATTGCTTGAGGCAGAAATGCTCCCCGGGTGGACCTTAGTCTACCTTTCCGCCCCGTTAGAACCGAACTTTCTCGTCTGTTCCGCTGGGAGGATTAATCAGTCGGAGTGTTAAGCACGATGGATTCGGTACATAGTCTCTCCGTGTCTGTGCTTGCGTGAGATGGGCAGTCTTGCCAATATCTATTGCCCCTTACGGAGCTCTCTGCCTTTATAATTAAGCGCGTTCTCTGTCTTTTTATCTCGTTCTGCTACTACTGTCCATACGGTTTTCTCTTTTACTGTCCATCATTTTCACCATGACGAAGCTGTTCACCCCCATCAAGGTTGGGCGCCTGGAGCTGTCCCAGCGCATTGCTATGGCGCCCATGACCCGTTTCCGTGCGGACGATTCCCATGTGCCTCTTCCAATCGTGAAGGAGTACTACGAGCAGAGAGCCTCTGTCCCTGGAACTCTGATCATTAGTGAGGCCACCTTCGTCTCGCCCCGCAATGGAGGATACCCCAACGTCCCGGGAATCTACAACAAGGAACAGATTGCCGCATGGAAGAAAATCACCGATGCCGTACACGCCAAGGGCTCATATATCTTCGTGCAGCTGTGGGGTCTGGGTCGGGCCGCAAATGCTGACTTCCTCAAGTCAGAGGGCTATGAGCTGGTCTCCAGCAGCGCTGTCCCCATGAGCGACAACTCTCCTACCCCGCGAGCCCTAACTGAGGAGGAGATCTGGAGCTTTATCGGAGATTACGCTCAGGCTGCCAAGAACGCCATTGAAGCGGGCTTCGACGGTGTCGAGATCCACGGGGCCAACGGCTACCTGATCGACCAGTTCAACCAGGATACCTGCAACAAGCGGACGGATGCCTGGGGCGGCAGCGTTGAGAACCGTGCCCGGTTTGCCCTTGAGGTCACCAAGGCCGTCACCGCTGCCATTGGCGCTGACAGGACGGGTATCCGTCTGAGCCCCTACAGCACCTTCCAGGGCATGCGCATGGAAGACCCCATCCCTCAATTCACCTACCTGGCCAAGAAACTCGCCGAGTTCAAGCTGGCCTTCTCTCACATCGTCGAGGCCCGCATTGCTGGAAATGCTGATACCGAGTCAAGCGACAAGCTCGACTTTTTCCTCGAGGCGTACGCCAACGCCACCCCCGTCATCGTGGCCGGAGGCTACAAGACCGACTCCGCCAAGGAGGCCGTCGACGTCAAGTACAAGGACTACGATGTAATCATTGGCTTCGGCAGACCGTTCATCTCGAACCCAGACCTCGTCTTCAGGGTCAAGGAGGGCATCGAGTTCCGCCCCTACGAGAGAGACCACTTCTACGTCCCTAAGGAGCCGCGCGGTTATATTGATTACTCGTTCAGCGAGCAGTTCTTGGCTACGGCGAAGGCCTGAAGATCAATTACGAGATGAGATTATGATAGATTTTATGCTCCTTCTCTATGAGTTATATCGTCTGCTATATAGATCAGATGACACTTGATATCCTGAACGTTGTGGATTTCTAGACCAGCCCCGCTTAGATGAGATATAGTAAGGTATATACAATGGAATGAATATACCACTTCAAATACAAGTAAACACTGAGGTATATTTGAGAATATACAGATACATATGTATCATTTGATTACATGGAGTATGGCTATAAACAATTCAACCACAAACAGGCACTCTCCCACAAAACGCCTACCCTACCCATACCCACAGGACCCTGATAAAGTCAGAAAAAGAAACAACGCCATATCCAATCCGATCCCCGAGCGTAAAGCCCAGGCCTGGGAATCATGAACAGTAAAGCAACCGTAGAAAGGTATATAGTACTGTACACTACACACGATAAGGGACGAATAAGAACGAAGAAAGGGTATCCCACTCGAACAGACTGAAAATTCCTCCACAATAGGAATCGAACAGGGTTATATAGACAAGAGGATTCAGCCCATCCTTTCCAACTTCTTCGCGGTCCGTTCGAGCTGTTCGTTGAACGATCTGATTTGATTCAGGAGACCACCCTGCGAACCGGGGGCCGTGGAACTGACGTTCTCTGCGACTGTGCGGAGCATGAATTCTAGACCGGCGGTGGTAGGAGGAGGATTGTCGTCGTCGGACGATTGGTCGTTGCGGGCTTTGTTGCGGTCGATGGCGAGTTCGAGGCTGTGGAGGGAGTTGTTGATTGCGTTTCGGGCCTGGAAATTTTGATTAGGAATTAGTTATCGGATTTGGCTATTTGCTGTATGGTGTTTGGGAAGGGTATCATATACGTACCATTTTCGCATTCTCATCTTCCGTATGCTTCCTCCGGACCTCGTCCATTCTCAACGCAATCTCTTCCCGCTGTCTCCGTACCTGGAGAAGACGGCTGCGCATATCCGCCATCTTGCGCTTAGCTTTCTTCAGCTGCGCACTGAGAGAGAAATTGCTATCTAGCATCTCGCTGATCTCGAAGAGTCGGCCTTCGAGCTCTGTGCCGAAGGCTTCTACTGCTTTTCGTTTGCGTGTCCATTCCGCTCGTCGAGCCTGGTTGGATTCGTTGGCTATGCCGTTCTTGAGCGTGGTTAGGGTCTTCTCGAGAGTTTCGCGGCAGATCTGACTGAGGACGTCTGCTGGGTTGACTGCTGAACGACCGGAGAGTTGCTTAACGGTGGATTCTGCGTCGGAGGCTGATTCTTCGGAGTCGGGTATTACGGTGAGCGCTTCAACGTTGGCGAGGCGATGGACGGTAACGGGGACAGTCTCTCCGCGACTTTTCTTCTCCTTAGCTGTGAGCTCTACCTCCTCATCCTCGTCAGCCCTAGTGGTATCCTCTTTGCGTGTTTTGGCTTTCTTAGGTGCTTTCTTGGCGGCCGATGACTTGCGCCGGCTAGACTCTGCTGCAGGGGCTTGTTCAACCTCCTGTTCCTCGTCAGGATCCTGTAGTTGCCGTGAAGAGGAAGCTTCCGGCTCTTCTGGTACGGTTGCTCTAGAACGACGATCCCTTACAGGCGGTCGTCCAGCTGGTCTCCGCTGCTTCCCTTCTTTTTTCGAGGATTTCTGGCGCGATCTTTGATTTTCCTCCCGCTGTTCAGCGTGTTCTTCCACTTGCTCTTCAGCTTCTTCTGGTTCCTCCTGTGACTGGTTATCCACTCCCTGAACATCTGGCGGAAGTTCACGTTGCTTCCCAAGCGACTTTCTTGATCTCTTCGGTGGTCTTGAACTGCCTTCCCCAGGAGATGTCTCTTTCTCAGTGCTTTTACCTGCACTGCTTCTCGATTTAGCAGCAGCAGCCGCCCTTTTTCTCTTTCGTGTTTCCTGCGGACTAGGAGACTCTTGCGGCCCAACGGCCTTCTTTGATAATCGTGGTGACGTCCGGGGCGCTTCGGTAGTTTCTACTGGCTCTTGAGTTTCTGCCTCCGTATTGTTCACAGCTGCAGCACTCTCCGACGTAGGTCCACTTTTAGAAGGCTCCTGGATAGAGGAGATCCGATTTTTGCGTTGACGTTTAGAGCTCTGTGTGCTCGGATCCGGCACATCTGTCGATTGGACTTCCTCCCTATGATTGGTGTTGATGCCATTCGTGCCATTTGCAGCTTGGGAGTCAAGCTCAACCTGCCGCCCTCTGTTCCGTTCCACAGACGCAGTATCCTGAACTCCGTCGTCTGGCTGAGCGTCATCCTTGTTCGTAACGGCCTCTGGGGTGGGCTGCGCGTCAACTCGGTCTGTCCGTGTAGCGTTCGAAGTCGGTTTGGCCCTTCCTGATACTGGACCTAGCATTTAAATTTAACAAATATGAATTGAACTGCACAAATATTGTACTCACTTATCCTTCTTCGTTTAGCACTCCGCCCCTGTTCTGGTACGTCGTCTGACGGGATGTCGAACGTCGATGGCCTCTCTGGAAGATGGTTGCGCGATCTATTGGAGCTCGGCCGCTCCCCCTGTGAACTATGCGACCCAGAAGAAGGTGTTGCCCTTTGTGGTTGCGAAGGGGATGCGGGTTGCTTATTTGGCGTTGTGCTCCGTCGCGACGAAACGCGAGTCTCCGGAGGGTTTGTTGTAGGCTGCGGAGACTGTCGCGAAGGCCCCTGAGGCACGGGAGCAGGTAGTCCGAAAGAGAAGCCAAAGTCCACAGCTTTAATCTGGCGCATACTGCAACGATCTCTTGTTAGCTGTCTGTCTCTGTATTGGCGGGGCGGTCGTGAACGTACCCAGCTCCGCGCTGGCGCATCTGCAAGCGCTCCTCGCGACCTGAATGATATTCTATTAGCAATCATCTTGCGACAAAGTTTCTGGGAGAAATCGTACTGGAAGCCATGTTTCGATGCGGATTATCCGCAAAGCTTGACGCGCCGGACGCGACTTGTTGTATGTCTTTTGTCCGCAGCTTAAGCTTCCCGATACAGCACAGCGCGGAGGAGCTGCGGGACGCCGAGTTGCGCCCGATGCGGTCTGGCGCCGCTGGAAAACCAACAGCTCGACTTTCTCCGCATCATTGGAGAGATATATCCGACGATATTTCTCAATCAGTACGCCTGAGAATTTTCAAAATTGGCTGGGATTTAACTGATTGTGTTCTTCTCTTAAATTCTATTTTACATCATCTACAATTCGTAATGGGCTGGTTTTGGGGATCGAACGGTGACGATCTAACAAAGAAGATCGACCCGAGCCTTCGCGAGTACCTCGAAAAAGAAGCCCCTGCCAAATACACTCCCACAAAAGATATCTCCTCTTCGTCAGACTCTCAAAAAGATGCATTGTCCTCAAAACCTGCAACACAATCGATATCTTCCGATGTGCCCGATGCCTCGCAACCGAAGGTACCATCTCTCTTCCCGGATGGTCGATATGCTCATCTTTGGAAAACGTATAAGCCTCTAAGTGAAACAGAGGGATCGTCGGTAACGAGTGGTGCGGAGAGAGTCATTGAACAATACAAGCAGCGCAAGGATACGGTGCACAAGGCGGCGATGGAGAACTGCGCGTTGGAGCATGAGGCTCTCACGTTCTGCTTCCAGACGGGAGATTGGAGGAAGAAGCTGAAGGCGCATGTGACGATGTGCTCGGAGGAGAATAGCAAATTTTCTCGATGCTATACTACCCAAGCTGTAAGATTATCTTTTCAATGTTTCCTATACTGGTCAAATCGCTAACAGAAGCTAGAAATTCCTCCAAGCACTCGGCTACGCATCATCGTTCAACTGGGATGACGAAAAGGAAGAGCGCATTCAGATGCATGCAGACAAGCTATACCATCAGATGTTGGACTACGAGAGACGGGTGGAAGAGGCACAGGCGGCCGGATTTGAACCGCCTCCAATTGCGTCCCTCTTCAAGCCTGATGCGGCACCCATCCCGCAAAAGCGCACTCAGGACGCAAAGTCGGCAGAATTGGAGATTCCAGGGGTGGACAAGCTGCCTGAGGGCTTCAAGCCTTCCAAGTCATTCGAGCAGCTGACTCCGCATGAACGAGAACTCGAGATCCAGGCGTATAAGGCATCCGTGGAACAGCAAAAGATGTATGCCGAGGAGGCTTCGCCATTCATGAAGTCTCAGGAAACCGCACGACAGAAACGACAGGAAAAGGCCATCAGCTGGTTTGGAGAGGCGATTGGAAAATGGATCACCTAGCGGTCTCCTTTGACTGCTATTTAACCCACTGTGATTTCACTTCTTTGTATATTATTCTACTGCGTCATATTGGCCTCCGGTATCTATTTTCGTGTTGCAGACAGTGATTGACGTGATATTAGAGTTCGTATATGGCGAATACTGGAGTAATGAATGATTTGATGGACGAAAAACTCTCTGCTCCCGCGGCATGAAGCCGTTTCATGTTAATGAGAATGTAATATAGTCCCTGTTAGTTAATGTAATCCACAACCGAGCTGACCATTTTCTCCGCTACTTCCAACAATATTGAAGCTTTTGAAGCACCAACGCCATTAAACTAGACTATCTAATAGCTGAATAGATAGCTATTTATTAGGACAATTTCTTATTGTATGTCCAACAGTTCCGCAACCACTGCAGCGTTGTGGAGCTCTCTTGCGAGGC